>BTHU01000023.1:138335615-138802087 GCA_036184795.1 Tokudaia tokunoshimensis
ACTTGGGAAATACTGGAAAACAGAAAGTAATGTAATTATATTTAGAGTAAAGTATTTTGAAATTAAAATAAAATAAACATGCTTTATATCACTAAGCATAAATTAGTAAACCTGGACAAAGGAGGTAATAAATGCTGAAGAACACTGACTTTGAGCAGGAGGACTAAGAAAGTTAAGAAGGTAAGGACAGAAGTGCTGATTTTACTCTCAAGGCAAGAAGATGGCATTAATTCTTCAATTATATGATTTGACTTGCATTATAGAAGAAAACACAGAATAGAGATGAATGAGAGCGAAATTTTAGGCAATGAGTTAACTCGAGGTTCTTGCTGGAGTGTAAGTGATAAACAGCATTGAAGAAAACTGGGCTAGTAAAGGAAAATTAAATAATTCAAGAGACATTGAGTGTGAAAATTATAGATTTGTTAAAGTGCTTTTGGAGAGAAAAGGTAGAAAATTGGCAAAGATGACTATAATTTTCTGGCTTAAACAACTAGGTACATGATAGCATTATGAACTCAAACATGAAAAAGAGAAAAGGGATGTTTTATTATGTTTTCTCTTAGGGAAAGGATGAGAGGGGATGCTTTAGACAGACTTAGTTTGAGGAGTTTGTGGAATACCTAAGAGAACAAGTCAAATAAAAAGGTGGATATAGATATAAAATAAATCAGAAATGGAAAGTAAAATGTAACACTTTGAAATTTATGTTATGTTACTATGTTCCTTTTAATTTCCTCATTTCTGCATGTTACTGTCCTTACCCAATAATCGTTTTCTCAAAGGACATTGAGTGATGTTGTACTTTAGAGAAGCTAACCTAAACAAGCAGGAAGTATGTCAAAGATAAATCAAAAAAGAATTATATTTATACTGTAGGCATATTTCTGTATGCTTATATATGCATGTTTCATTTCATGACAGAAGGAATGAAAATCCATTAAATATTGCTACTTGTTACTGAAGAAATTGAGTAACTAAAGAATATGACCATTAATTTCACCAACGGAGTTAACAGTAACCATCTTAGTTACAGAAGTTGCCTTCTAATACTGTAGTCAGAATTTTGACATCAAGGGGTATAAGAATAGATAAGAGGAATGTGTAGATAATAAGAATATTACTTCTTGACTCTCTCCTCCTCTGATACCACCATGATACCATGTTCGTTCCAACATGATAGATCCCTGCCAGTTCAGCCATAGAGAAAACCCCCAGTTCCCTTCTAGAGAACCAGCAGAATGCAAGGCATTTGAGAACCAGCACCCTGCAGGGAATTCGATCCTTGCCAAGTCTGCCAAAGGGAAGAACCCATTTCCTGATACTTCCTGGAGAACCACCTGTGTGCAGGGCATTTGAGCGAAAGAGAATCCCAGGAGTACAGACTCATAGGCCTACAGGACAGAGAAGCCACAGTCAGAGACAGCAAGACCAGGAAACACCAGTGATACTAGATGGTCAAAGGCAAGCACAAAATCATTACCAACAGAAACCAAGGCAACATGGCACCATCAGAACACAGTTCTCCCACAACAGCTAATCCTGGATACATCACATCGGAAAAGCAAGAAATGGATTTAAAATCACATGTCATGATGTGGATAGAGGACTTCAAGAAGGACATAAATAACTCCCTTAAAGAAATACAGAAGAACATGGGTCAACAAGTAGAAGTCCTTAAAGAGGAAGCAAAAAGTCCCTTAAAGAAATAAAGGAGAATATGGGTCAACAGATAGAAGACCTTAAAGAGGCAACACAAAAATCCCATGGGAAATTACAGGAGAGCATGGGTCAACAGGCAGAAGCCCTTAAAGAGGAATCAGAAAAATCCCTAAAAAAAATGCAGGAGAACATGGGTCAACAGGTAGAAGTCCTTATAAAGGAAACTCAAAAATCCCTTAAAGAATTTCAGGAAAACACAAACAAACAAGTGAAGGAACTGAACAAAACTATCCAAGATCTAAAAATGGAAGTAGAAACTATAAGGAAATCACAAAGTGAGACGTCTGGAGATAGAAAAGCTTGGAAAGAATTCAGGAGTCATAGATGCAATCATTAACAACAGAATATAAGAGAGAGAGAAAAGAATCGCAGATGCTGAAGATTTCATAAAAAAATTGACTCAACAGTTAAAAAAATGCAAAATGCAAAAAGCTCCTGAGCCAAAATATCCAGGAAATCCAGGACAAAATGAGAAGACCAAACCTAAGGATTATATGTATAGAAGAGAACAAGGATTTACATCTTAAAGGGCCAGTAAATATCTTCAACAAAATTATAGAAGAAAAATTCCCTAACCTAAAGAAAGAGGTGCCCATAAACATACAAGAAGCCTACAGAACTCCAAACACACTGGACCAGAACAGAAAGTCCACCTGGCACATAATAATCAAAACACCAAATGCACTAAACAAAGAAAGAATATTAAAAGCAGTAAGGGAAAGGTCAAGTAACATATAAAGGCAGACCTATCAGAATTACACCAGACTTCTCACCAGAAACTATAAAAGCTAGAAGATTGTGGGCATATGTCATATAGACCCTAAGATAACATAAATGTTAGTCCAGACTACTATACCCAGCAAAACTTTCAATTACCATAGACAAAGACAAAAAGACATTCCATGACAAAAGCACATTTACATTATATCTTTCCACAAATCCAGCTCTACAAAAGATATGAGTGGAAAATACCAACAAAAGGTGGTAAACTACACCATAGAAAAATCAATAAAGTAATCTTTCAACGAACCAAATTGAAGATAACTACACAAACAGAATTTCACCTTTAACAAAGACGATAACAGTAAGCAATAATCCCATTTCCTTAATATCTCTTAACATAAATGGTCTCAATTCCCCAATAAGAAGATATAGATGAACAGACTGGATACGTAAACAGGACCCAGCATTTTGCAGCATACAAGAAACCTACCTCAGTGGCAAAGGCAGTCACTACTTCAGAGTCAAAGGTTGAAAAACAATTTTCCAAGCAAATGATCCCAAGAAATAAGCTGAAATGGCCATTCTTATATCAGATAAATTTGACTTTCAACAAAAAGTTGTCAAAAAGGATGAAGAGGAACACTTCATACTGGTCAAAGGAAAAGTCTACCAAGGTGAACTCTCAATTCTGAACATCTATGCTCCAAACACAAGGGCAACCACATTCATAAAAGAAACTTTACTAAAGCTCAAAGCACACATTGCACCCTACACAATAATAGTGGAAATTTTCAACATCCCACTCTCAACAATGGACAAATCATGGAAACAGAAACTAAACGGAGACACAGTGAAACTAACTGAAGTTATAGACCATATGGATCTAAGAGATACTTATAGAACATTTTAGGGAACTTTAGGGTGCTAAAGTAAAAGAATATATCTTCTTCTCAGCACCTCATGGTACCTTCTCCAAAATTGACTTTATAATAGGTCACAAAACAGGCCTCAACAGATACAGGAATATTGAAATTATTGCAGGCACCTTATCAGATCACAATGGCCTAAGGCTGGTCTTAAGTTCAAACAAAAACAATGGAAAACACATACACGTGGACTTTGAACAATGTTCTTCTCAACAATAGCTTGGTCAAGGAAGCAATAAAGAAAGAAATTAAAGACTTTTATGAATTTAATGAAAATGAAGCCACAGCATACCCAAACCTATGGGACACAATGAAAGCAGTGGTAAGAGGAAAACTCATAGTTCTGAGAGCCTCCAAAAAGAAAATGGAGAGAGCTTACACTAACAGCTTGACAGTGCACTTGAAAGCTCTAGAACAAAAAAAGCAAATACACCCAAGAGGAGTAGACTGCAGGAAATAATCAAACTCAGGGCTGAAATCAACCAAATAGAAACAAAAAGAACTATACAAAGAATCAACAAAACCAGGAACTGGCGCTTTGAGAAAATCAAGAAGACAGATAGACCTTTAGCCAGACTAATCAGAGGGCACAGAGGCACTACCCAAATTAATAAAATCTGAAATGAAAAAAGAGACATAACAATACAAAATGTGGAAATTCAAAAAATCATCAGATCCTACTACAAGAGCCTATACTCAACAAAGTTTGAAAATCTGGGTGAAATGGACAACTTTCTAGATATATACCAGGTGCCAAAGTTAAAACAGGATCAGATAAACCACCTAAATAGTCCCATAAGTCCTGAGGAAATACAAGCAGTTGTTGTCAGTCTCCAATAAAAAAAAAAGCCCAGAACCAGATGTGTTTAGTGGGGAATTCTATCAGATCTTCAAAGATGAGCTAATGCCGATACTCTTCAAATTATTCCACGAGGAATGGATGCAGAAACTGTGATATATATATATATATACAATGGAGTACTAATCAGCTATTAAAAACAATGAATTCATGAAATTCTTAGGAAAATGGATGGAAGTACAAAGTGTCATCCTGAGCGAGGTAACCCAATCACAAAAGACTCTTCATGGTTTGCACTCACTGTTAAGTGGATGTTAGCCCAAAAGCTCAAAATAAATAAGTTACAATTTACAGACCATGGGAAGCTCAAGAAGAATGAGAACTGAAGTGGAGGTGGTTGGATTCCTCTGAGAAAGGGAACAAAATACTCACAGGAGCAATAAAGGATACAAAATGTAGAACAGAGACTGAAGTAAAGGTCATCCAGAGACTGCCCTGCCTGGGTATTCATCCTATATACAGTCACCAAAACCCAACACTATTATGGACAACAAGAAATACATACCTAAAGGAGCATATCATGGTTCTCTCCGGAGGGGCCCTGCCAGAGCCCTACATATACAGAGGCAGATGCTAGCAGCCAACTATTGGACTGTGCGTGGGGTTCCCCAATGGAGGAGTTGGAGGGTGGTACAGAGGAGCTGAAGGGGTTTACAGCCCCATTGGAAGAACAATGAGGTCGGCCACCCAAATGCCCCAGGACTAACAGGGACTAAACCATCAACCAAGGGTTACACATGCTTCCAGCTAAAAATGTGGCAGAGGAATGCCTTGTTGAGCATCAGTGGGAGGAGTGGTCCTTGGTCAGGTGAAGGCTCAATAGAGGCCCCAACAAAGGGAAATCGAGGCGGGGGAAGGTGGGAGTGTGTAGGTGGAGGGGCATATAATTGGAGGCAGGGGGTGGGAGGAGGGGTTAGGGGTTTTTGGGGAGGGGGGAACTGGGAAAGACTTTATCATTTGAAATGTAAATGAAGATTATATTCAATAAAAACAATATTACTTCTTCAAGAAATATGTATGTGAACATAGGCAAAGACTTGGGAAATTTTCTACAAGGAAGGTATTTAAGATAAGAGATTAACAGTTGTGTTTAAATGCTAAATAAACATGGTTCCAAAAATGGGTCAGGTTAAGAATCTAAGAGAGAATTGATAAAATTAATAACACAATATAATCTTTAGAGTCATCCAAGAAGAACTTCAAATATTTTTCAAATGTAACAGTTTGATCTGATGTTTTGTTTTACAAATGCAATGTTACATATAAGTATCGGTGATCAAAGCATTTTAGGGCTTCCAGGGGAAAAATTGGGACGTAAACATTCACAGTATTGGATATTTTTACCAAGGACTGTTTTCTTACCCTCCAATATCTTGCTTCACAAAGTCCCCAGGTTCTTGTCTTCTTGATTCCCCTTGGCTAGTGGTTCCAGGGAGTACACTAATCAGGAGAAGAAGTACAACTCTGGTCACATAAAAGTGCCACATTTGTGTGATTATCATCTTCTTAGACAGCAACGTGGAGAGACCTGTGAGATCCACAGTACAGGGGAAAGGGACCAAAAAGGGGTAGAAAACAAAGGGAAAAGAAGATTAAAAAAGATTGAAATTAGTCTGTCTAGTATTCACCCAGTTATTTGATACTCCCAACCTAATCAGGGTCAAAATATTCATTCCCAATATGTGTTTCTTCCGAACATACCAGCCCAAGAAGAGTGAAAAGCAGAACAAATTTCCTGAAGGACAGTAATCAGCTACATCTGCTTCCTTGGCTTCCTGCATGATTGGGTGAGTTGTAGAACTTCCCAAAGCCTCAGTTATCTCTTATAATATAAGAGTTTAAAATAATCTCTTATGAAACTGCAGAGATGGTCAAGGGTTTAAGATAGTCTATCAGAGGACCCATGTTCAACACTCAGTACCCACAAGGTAGCTCACAACTGTCCATAAAGCTCATTTTCAGGGCCTCTGTCATCTTCTGGCTTCTGTGCACAGCAGGCACTTACACAGTGCACAGACATGCATGTAGCCAAAATACTCATAAAATGCAATGATAATTACAAATAATTTTTGAAGATAGTTTCTTTTGTCTCCTATTTCTCTGAATAACTTGTTTGCTCTTTCACATCACAAAGGACTATGGTCTACTTAACTATATAACACTGCAAAAATTCTACAATCGTAAGATCTAAAGTTGCTTTATAACAGTGTAAAGATCATTTCACATCTTGCAAGAGATAAACGATTTTTCAAAATATTGAAAGTCTTGAGTAGACATTTCCCAAGTAGGAAAAAATGCTGAGTGATACAGTATGATGAATCGCAAATAAGAATGAAATGCATCTCCCAAGTGCACAGGGCACAGAAACAGTGGAGCAGCTAGGATAGGATCCTGCCAGCCTCCATCTGCACCTGGGAGCTGGGGCTGTTCCACAACCCTCTGTGGACTGGTCCTGCCAGGAGGGTGCTGCTCCCCCAGGAATGATCTCACTCCCAGGCGCAAAGGTGAGCTTTTCAAGTTCTCTCCAATAACTGCCCAGAACAGGACTGCCCTGGAGAACACAGGGCACAATAACAGTGAATCAGCTGAGATAGGATCTTTTCAGTCTCAATCTGCACCCAGGAGATGGGGCTATTCCACAACCCTCTGTCCACAGGTCCCTTCAGAAGAGATTTGGTCTCCCAGAAGTGCTGACACGGGCTTACAGGCCCACAGGAGGAACAAGCTCCAGCCAGAGACTGCAAGACCAACTAATACCAGAGATAATCAAATGGTGAAAGGCAAGCAAAAGAACCTTACCAACAGAAACCAAGGGTACTTGACATCATCAGAACCCAAGCCTCCCACCACAGCAAGTCCTGGATAACCGAACACATTGGAAAAGCAAGATTTGGATTTAAAATGAAATCTCATGATGCTGATAGAGGAAATAAGGCCCTTAAAGAAATATAGGAGCTCCGCCATCTTTGCTCCAGTGACCAGGTAGTTGGGACCGCCAGGCTCAGAGACAGACAGGCATAATATCGCTTCGGTCTCAGGCAGCTTGTGTGTAACCTGCTCCCAGTTGCTGGGCTGATCTGCAGTAACCAGCACGCCAGCTCTACTGTGGGACCTTCTGCCTGGTGGAGGGACCCCGCGCTGGGAGGGAGCCTGCCAGCTTTCCTTCCCCAACCTCTGTTCCCGCGGACTGCGCTGGAGAGACGGGTACCCCAGGCTCCCTACCCCCAATATAACATCACTTGGGACACGGCCTGTTGGGGCTTCCATCTGTGCCCGAGAGCGGGTCGGCGCTGTGGTCGTCTGGGTGCCAGATCGGCGGGCCATCGCTTCTACAGGGTGAGCGGCACCACGGAGAGTGCCCTCCGCCATCTTTGCTCCAGTGACTGGGAAGTTGGGACCACCAGGCTCAGAGACAGACAGGCATAATATCTCTTCGGTCTCGGGCGGCTTGTGTGTAACCTGATCCCAGGTGCTGGGCTGATCTGCAGTGACCAGCGCGCCAGATCTGCTGTGGGACTTCTGCCTGGCAGAGGGACGCCCCCTCCACCCCCAGGAGAGATCACACACCCCTGCACAGGGCAGGAGCCTGCCAGCCTCCCTTTGGCGACCTCTGCTCCAGGAATCCACTAGGCTGAGCCTTTAGATGTGCAAGGCCTCCCCAATATAAGATCACTTGAGGCAAGGCACATTAGGGCTCCAAAGTCACTCAGGAGCAGGCAGGCCCCAGAAATCGGTGCCAGGGGAATCCTGGTAATCCAGGGGGGGCAGAAATAGCTTTGCAGGCTCACAGGAGGTCCAACCAACAGCCAGTGGCAGCAGGACCAACTAACACCAGAGGTATCCAGATGGCAAAAGGCAAACGTAGGAATGTTACTCACAGTAATCAAAGTAATGTGGGACCATCCGAACCCAACTCTCCAACAGCAGCAAGTCCTGGATACCCCCACCACACCCGAAAGACAAGATCTGGATTTAAAATCACTTCTCATGATGCTATTAGAGGATCACAAGAAGGACACAAATAAATCTCATAAAGAGTTACAGGAGACCATGAATCAACGGTTAGAAGCCCTTACAAAGGAAACACAAAAATCGCTTAGAGAAATGCGGGAGAACATGGATCAAAAGATGGAGGCGCACAAGGAGACAACACAAAAATCGCTTAACGAGATGAATCAACGGGTAGATGCACTCACAAAGGAATCACAAAATTGGCATAAAGAAATGCAGAAGAATATGGGTCAACAGATGGATGCCCATAAGGAGGCAACACAAAAATTGCTTAAAGAAATGAATCAACGGTTAGATGCCCTTACAAAGGAAACACGAGAACTGCTTAAAGAAATGCAGGAGACGATGGATCAACAGATGGAATCCCATGAGGAGGAAACACAAAAATCGCTCAGAGAAATGCAGGAGAACGTGGGTCATCAGGAAGAAATCCTGAAAGAGGTAATGCAAAAATACCTTAAAGAAATACAGGAAAATACAAACAAACAAGTGAAGGATCTCAGCAAATCCATCCAGGAACTAAAAAAGGAAGTAGAAACAACTAAGAAATCACAAAGGGAGACAACTTTGGAGATAGAAAACCTTGGGAAGAAATCAGGAGTCATAGATGCAAACATCAACAATAGAATACAAGAGATGGAAGAAAGAATCTCAGGTGCTGAAGATTCCATAGAAAGCATCGACTCAACAGTCAAAGAAAATGCAAAATGCAAAAAACGCGTAACCCAAAACATCCAGGAAATCCAGGACAAAATGAGAAGACCAAACCTAAGGATTATTGGTATAGATGAGAGTGAAGATTTGCAACTTAAAGGGCCAGTAAACATCTTCAACAAAATTATGGAGGAAAACTTCCCTAACTTAAAGAGAGAGATGCCGATTAACGTACAAGAAGCCTACAGAACTCCAAACAGACTGGACCAGAACAGAAATACCTCCCGTCACATAATAATCAAAACACCGAATGTTCGAAACAAAGAAAGAATACTAAATGCAGTAAGAGAAAAGGGCCAAGTAACATACAAAGGAAGACCTATCCGAATCACATCAGACTTCTCACCAGAGACTATGAAAGCCAGAAGATCCTGGGCAGATCTCATGCAGACACTAAGACAGCACAAATGCCAGCCTAGACTACTATACCCAGCAAAACTCTCAATCACCATAGATGGAGAGACCAAGATATTCCATGATAAAACCAAATTTTCACAATATCTTTCCACAAATCCAGCCCTGCAACGGATAATAGGTAGAAACCTCCAATACAGGGAGAGAAACAACACCCTGGAAAAAATGAGATAATAACCTTCTTGAATCAAACCCAAAAGTAGATAACCACTCAAACATAAAGATAGCGTCAAGAATGGCAGATGGCAATAATCACTATGCCTTAATCTCTCTTAATATCAATGGTCTCAATTCCCCAATTAAAAGACATAGACTAGCAGACTGGATACGTAAACAGGACCCAGCATTTTGCTGCATGCAGGAAACGCACCTCAGTGTCAAAGACAAACACTACCTCAGAGTAAAAGGCTGGAAAACAATTTTACAAGCAAATGGCCCCAAGAAACGAGGTGGAGTAGCCATCCTAATATCGGATAAAATTGATTTGCAACCTAAAGTCATCAAAAAAGACACAGAAGGACACTACATACTGATCAAGGGAAAAATCCACCATCAAGAACTCTCAATTCTGAATATCTATGCTCCAAATGCAAGGGCACCCTCATTCGTAAAAGAAACTTTACTAAAACTCAAAGCACACATCACACCGCACACTATAATAGTGGGTGACTTCAACACCCCGCTCTCTGAAATGGATCGTTCAGGAAAGCAGAAACTAAACAGGGACACAGTGAATCTAATTGAAGCCTTGGACCAAATGGAACTAACTGATATATATAGAACATTTCATCCTAGAGCTAAAGAATACACCTTCTTCTCAGCTCCTCATGGTACCTTCTCCAAAATTGACCATATAATTGGTCACAAATCAGACCTCAACAGATACAAGAAGATAGAAATAATCCCATGCCTCCTATCAGATCACTATGGAATAAGGGTGATCTTCAATGGCAACAAAAACAAAAGAAAAACCACATACACATGGAGGCTGAACAATGATAACTTGGTCAAGGTGGAAATAAAGGAAGAAATCAAAGACTTTTTGAAAGTTAATGAAAATGAAGGCACAACATACCCTAATTTATGGGACACAATGAAAGCAGTGCTAAGAGGAAAATTCATAGCCCTGAGTGCCGCCAAAAAGAAACGGGAGACAGCATACACTAACAGCTTAATGGCACACCTGAAAGCCCTGGAACATAAAGAAGCAAACACACCAAAGAGGAGTAGAAGGCAGGAAATCATCAAACTCAGGGCTGAAATCAATCAAGTAGAAACAAATAAAACCATACAAAGAATCAACAAAACGAGGAGTTGGTTCTTTGAGAAAATCAACAAGATAGAAAAGCCCTTAGCCAGACTAACCAGAGGGCACAGAGATAGTATCCAAATTAATAAAATCAGAAACGAAAAGGGAGAGATAACAACAGAAACTGAGGAAATTCAAAAAATCATCGGATCCTACTACAAAAACCTGTATTCAACACAACTAGAAAATCTTGAGGAAATGGACAATTTCCTTGACAGATACCAAGTACCAAAATTAAATCAGGATCAAATAGACCATCTAAACCGTCCTATAACCCCTGAAGAAATAGAAGTTGTCATTGGAAGTCTTCCAACCAAAAAAAGCACAGGTCCAGATGGTTTTAGTGCAGAATTCTATCAGACCTTCAAAGAAGACCTAACACCAATACTCTTCAAACAGTTCCACAAAATAGAAACAGAAGGAACACTACCCAACTCGTTCTATGAAACCACAATTACACTAATACCAAAAGCACACAAAGATCCGACGAAGAAAGAGAATCTCAGGCCAATCTCTCTTATGAATATCGATGCAAAAATACTCAATAAAATTCTTGCCAACCGAATCCAAGAACACATCAAAACGATCATTCACCACGATCAAGTAGGCTTCATCCCAGGGATGCAGGGATGGTTCAATATAAGGAAATCCATCAATGTAATCCACTACATAAACAATCTCAAAGAAAAAAACCACATGGTCATCTCATTAGATGCTGAGAAAGCATTTGACAAAATTCAGCATCCTTTCATGCTAAAGGTCTTGGAAAGATCAGGAATTCAAGGCCCATATCTAAACATAGTAAAAGCAATTTACAGGAAACAGTAGCCAGCATCAATCTAAATGGAGAGAAACTTGAAGCAATCCCACTAAAATCAGGGACTAGACAAGGCTGCACTCTCTCTCCATATCTTTTCAATATAGTACTTGAAGTTCTAGCTAGAGCAATTAGACAACAAAAAGAGGTCAAAGGGATACAAATTGGAAAGGAAGAAGTCAAACTATCACTATTTGCAGACGATATGATAGTATACATAAGCGACCCAAAGAACTCCACCAGAGAACTCCTACAGCTGATAAACGACTTCAGCAAAGTGGCCGGATATAAAATCAACTCAAGCAAGTCAGAAGCCTTCCTATACTCAAAGGATAAGCAGGCTGAGAAAGAAGTAAGAGAAATAATACCCTTCACGATAGCCACAAACCATGTTAAGTATCTTGGTGTGACTCTAACCAAACAAGTGAAAGATCTGTATGACAAGAACTTCAAGTCTCTGAAGAAAGAAATTGAAGAAGACCTCAGAAGATGGAAAAATCTGCCATACTCATGGATTGGCAGGATTAATATAGTAAAAATGAGCATCTTACCAAAAGTAATACACAGATTCAATGCAATCCCCATCAAAATCCCAACTCAATTCTTCATAGAGTTAGAAAGAGCAATTCAAAAATTCATCTGGAATAACAGAAAACCCAGAATAGCTAAAACTATTCTCAAGAGTAAAAGAACCTCTGGGGGAATCAGTATCCCGGACCTCAAGCTGTACTACAGAGCAATAGTGTTAAAAACTGCATAGTATTGGTACAGTAACAGACATGTAGATCAATGGAACAGAATTGAAGACCCAGAAATGAATCCACACTCCTATGGTCACTTGATCTTTGACAAAGGAGCTAAAACCATCCAGTGGAAAAAAGATAGCCTTTTCAACAAATGGTGCTGGCTCAGCTGGAGGTCAACATGCAGAAGAATGCAAATTGACCCATTCTTATCTCCTTGCACTAAGCTCAATTCTAAGTGGATCAAAGATCTCCACATAAAACCAGACACACTGAAACTAATAGAAGGGAAACTAGGGAAGAACCTTGAACATATGGGCACAGGGGAGAATTTCCTGAACAGAACTCCAATAGCTTATGCTCTAAGATCAAGAATAGACAAATGGGACCTCATTAAATTACAAATTTTTTGCAAGGCAAAAGACACCGTCAAAAAGACAAAGCAGCAACCAACTAACTGGGAAATGATCTTTACCAACCTTACATCCGACAGAGGGCTAATATCCAAGATATACAAAGAACTCAAGAAGTTAAACTCCAGAGAGGCAAGTAACACTATTAAAAAATGGGGTACAGAGCTACACAAAGAGTTCTCACCTGAAGAATATCTAATGGCTGAGAAGCACCTAAAGAGATGTTCATCATCCTTAGTCATTAGGGAAATGCAAATCAAAACAACCCTGAGATTCCATCTCACACCAGTCAGGATGGCTAAGATCAAAAACACAGGAGACAGCAGTTGGTGGCGAGGATGTGGAGAAAGAGGAACACTCCTCAACTGCTGGTGGAATTGCAGGCTGGTACAACCACTCTGGAAAGCAGTCTGGCGGTTCCTCAGAAAACTGGGCATGACACTCCCGGAGGATCCGGCTATACCACTCCTGGGCATATACCCAGAGACTTTACCTGCATGCAATAAGGACACATGCTCCACTGTATTCATAGCAGCCTTATTTATAATAGCCAGAAGCTGGAAAGAACCCAGATGTCCCTCAACGGAGGAATGGATTCAGAAGATGTGGTATATTTACACAATGGAATACTACTCTGCAATTAAAAACAATGAATTCACGAAATTCCTAGGCAAATGGTCAGAACTTGAAAATATCATCCTTAGTGAGGTAACCCAATCACAAAAGAACACACATGGTATGCAGTCACTGATAAGGGGATATTGACCCAGAATCTCGGAATACCCTAGACACAATCAGCATATCAATAGATTTCTAAAACGATGGAAGGAGAGACCCCTGGTCCTGGAAAGACTGGATGTAGGGGAACGCCAGGACAGAGTAACGAGAGGGGGTTGAATGGAGAAAAGAGGGAGGTAAGGGGGCTTATGGGACTTTCGGGGAGGGAGGAAACGGGAAAGGGGAAGTGATTTGGAATGTAAATTAAAAAAATAAAATAAAATAAAATAAAAAAATTTAAAAAAAAAGAAAGAAATATAGGAGAGGCTTTTCCTTCCGCGACCTCTGTTCCCACAGACTGCACTGAAGAGACAGGTACCCCAGGCTCTCTCTCCCCAATATAACATCACTTGAGACACGGCCTGTTGGGGCTTCCGTCTGCGCCGAGAACAGGTCAGCGCTGTGGTCATCTGGGTGCCAGATCGGCAGGCCATCTCGTCTGCAGGGTGAGCGGCGCCACGGAGAGTGTGCAGATTGCACTCCGCCATCTTTGCTCCAGTGACTGGGAGGTTGGGACAGCCAGGTTCTGAGACAGACTGGCTTAATATCGCTTGGGTCTCGGGCGGCTTGTGTGTGTGCAGCTCCCACGTGCTGGGCAGATCTGCAGTAACCAGTGTGCTAGCTCTGCTGTGGGACTTCTGCCTGACAGAGGGACGCCCCCTCCACCCCCCAGGAGAGATCACACACCCCTGCACACGGCAGGAGCCTACCAGCCTCCCTTTGGCGACCTCTGCTCCAGGAATCCACTAGGCTGAGCCTTTAGATGTGCAAGGCCTCCCCAATATAAGATCACTTGGGGCAAGGCACATTAGGGCTCCAAAGTCACTCAGGAGCAGGCAGGCCCCAGAAATCAGTGCCAGGGGAATACTGGCAATCCAGGGGGGGGCAGAAATAGCTTTGCAGGCTCACAGGAGGTCCAACCAACAGCCAGTGGCAGCAGGACCAACTAACATCAGAGGTATCCAGATGGCAAAAGGCAAACGTAGGAATGTTACTAACAGAAATCAAAGTAATGTGGGACCATCCGAACCCAACTCTCCAACAGCAGCAAATCCTGGATACCCCACCACACCCGAAAAACAAGATCTGGATTTAAAATCACTTCTCATGATGCTATTAGAGGATCACAAGAAGGACACAAATAAATCTCATAAAGAGTTACAGGAGACCATGAATCAACGGTTAGAAGCCCTTACAAAGGAAACACAAAAATCGCTTAGAGAAATGCGGGAGAACATGGATCAAAAGATGGAGGCGCACAAGGAGACAACACAAAAATTGCTTAACAAGATGAATCAACGGGTAGATGCACTCACAAAGGAATCACAAAATTGGCATAAAGAAATGCAGAAGAATATGGGTCAACAGACGGATGCCCATAAGGAGGCAACACAAAAATTGCTTAAAGAAATGAATCAAAGGTTAGATGCCCTTACAAAGGAAACACGAGAACTGCTTAAAGAAATGCAGGAGACAATGGATCAACAGATGGATTCCCATGAGGAGGAAACACAAAAATCACTCAGAGAAATGCAGGAGAACGTGGGTCATCAGGAAGAAATCCTGAAAGAGGCAATGCAAAAATACCTTAAAGAAATACAGGAAAATACAAACAAACAAGTGAAGGATCTCAGCAAATCCATCCAGGAACTAAAAAAGGAAGTAGAAACAACTAAGAAATCACAAAGGGAGACAACTTTGGAGATAGAAAACCTTGGGAAGAAATCAGGAGTCATAGATGCAAACATCAACAATAGAATACAAGAGATGGAAGAAAGAATCTCAGGTGCTGAAGATTCCATAGAAAGCATCGACTCAACAGTCAAAGAAAATGCAAAAAACGTGTAACCCAAAACATCCAGGAAATCCAGGACACAATGAGAAGACCAAACCTAAGGATTATAGGTATAGATGAGAGTGAAGATTTGCAACTTAAAGGGCCAGTAAACATCTTCAACAAAATTATGGAGGAAAACTTCCCTAACTTAAAGAGAGAGATGCCGATGAACGTACAAGAAGCCTACAGAACTCCAAACAGACTGGACCAGAACAGAAATACCTCCCGTCACATAATAATCAAAACACCGAATGTTCTAAACAAAGAAAGAATACTAAAAGCAGTAAGAGAAAAGGGCCAAGTAACATACAAAGGAAGACCTATCCGAATCACATCAGACTTCTCACCAGAGACTATGAAAGCCAGAAGATCCTGGGCAGATCTCATGCAGACACTAAGACAGCACAAATGCCAGCCTAGACTACTATACCCAGCAAAACTCTCAATCACCATAGATGGAGAGACCAAGATATTCCATGATAAAACCAAATTTTCACAATATCTTTCCACAAATCCAGCCCTGCAACGGATAATAGGTGGAAACCTCCAATACAGGGAGAGAAACAACACCCTGGAAAAAATGAGATAATAACCTTCTTGAATCAAACCCAAAAGTAGATAACCACTCAAACATAAAGATAGCGTCAAGAATGGCAGATGGCAATAATCACTATGCCTTAATCTCTCTTAATATCAATGGTCTCAATTCCCCAATTAAAAGACATAGACTAGCAGACTGGATACGTAAACAGGACCCAGCATTTTGCTGCATGCAGGAAACGCACCTCAGTGTCAAAGACAAACACTACCTCAGAGTAAAAGGCTGGAAAACAATTTTACAAGCAAATGGCCCCAAGAAACGAGGTGGAGTAGCCATCCTAATATCGGATAAAATTGATTTGCAACCTAAAGTCATCAAAAAAGACACAGAAGGACACTACATACTGATCAAGGGAAAAATCCACCATCAAGAACTCTCAATTCTGAATATCTATGCTCCAAATGCAAGGGCACCCTCATTCGTAAAAGAAACTTTACTAAAACTCAAAGCACACATCGCACCGCACACAATAATAGTGGGTGACTTCAACACCCCGCTCTCTGAAATGGATCGTTCAGAAAAGCAGAAACTAAACAGGGACACAGTGAATCTAATTGAAGCCTTGGACCAAATGGAACTAACTGATATATATAGAACATTTCATCCTAGAGCTAAAGAATACACCTTCTTCTCAGTTGAGGGAGGAAACGGGAAAGGAGAAGTGATTTGGAATGTAAATTAAAAAAATAAAATAAAATAAATAATAAAAAAAAGAAAGAAATATAGGAGAACACAGGTAAACTGGGAGAAATCCTTAAAGAGGAAATTCAAAAAGCTCTTAAAGAATTACAGGAAAACACAACAAAACAGATGAAGGAACAAAACCATCCAGGAGCTAAAAATGGAAATAGAAACAACTAAGAAATCAAAAGGGAAACAATTCTGGAGATAAAAAACCTAGGAAAGATATCAGGAGTCATAGATGCAAGCATCACCAACAGAATACAAGAGATAGAAGAGCAAGATTTGGATTTAAAATCACAGCTCATGATGCTGATAGAAGGCTTCAAGAAGGACATAAATAACTCCCTTAAAGAACTACAGGAAAACACAACCAAACAGGTGAAAGAATTGAACAAAACCATCCAGGATCTAAAAATGGAGGCAGAAACAATAAAGAAATCACAAAGGGAAACAACTCTGGACATAGAAAACCTAGGAAAGAAGTCAGGAGTCATGGGTGCAAGCATCACCAACAGAATACAAGAGATAGAAGAGAGAAAGAATCTCAGGTGCAGAAGATACCATAGAAAACATTGACACAACAGTCAAAGAAAATGCAAAATGTAAAAACCTCCTAACCCAAAACATCCAGGAAATCTAGGACACAATGAGAAGACCAAACCTAAGGATAATAGGTATAGAAGAGAGTGAATATTCCCAACTTAAAGGGCTAGTAAATATCTTCAACAAAATTATAGAAGAAAATTTTCCTAAAGAAAGAGATGTCCATGAACATACAAGAAGCCTACAGAACTCCAGATACATTGGAAAAGAAAAGAAATTCCACCCAGCACATAATAATCAAAACGCCAAATGCACAAAACAAATAAGAATATTAAAAGCAGTAAGTAAGAACGGTCAAGTAACATATAAAGGCAAGACCTATCAGAATTACACCAGACTTCTCACAAGAAACTATGAAAGCTAGAAGATCCTGGTCAGATGTCATACAGACCCTATAAGAACACAAATGCCAGCCCAGGCTACTATAACCAGCAAAACTCTCAATTTCCATAGATGGAGGAACCAATATATTACATGACAAAACCAAATTTATTTATTATATTTCCACAAATCCAGCCATTCAAAGTAATAAATGAAAAACTCAAACACAAGGAAGGAAAATACACCCTAGAAAAAGTAAGAAAATAATATTCTTTTAACAAAGCAAAAAGAAACATGATTCCACCTCTAACAACAAAAGGTAACAGGAAGCAACAATCACTTTCTCTTAATTTCTCTTAATATCACTAGACTCAATTCCCTAATAAAAAGACATAGGCTAACAGACTGGATACTTAAACAGGACCCAACATTTTGCTACATACAAGAAACCACCCTCAGTGACAACGAAAGAAACTGCCTCAAACTAAAAGGCTGGAAAACACTTTTCCAAGCAAATGGTCACAAGAAACAAGCTGGAGTGGCCATTCTTATATTGGATAAAATTGACTTTCAACCAAAAGTTGTCCAAAAAGAATAAGGAGGGACGCTTCATGCTGGTCAAAGGAATAGTCTACCAAGATGAACTCTCAATTCTGAACATCTATGCTCCAAACGCAAGGGCACCCACATTCATAAAGAAAGTTTACTGAAGCTCAAATCACACATTGCACCCCACACAATAATAGTGGGAAACTTCAACACCCAACTCTCATCAATGGACAAATCATGGAAACACAAACTAAACAGAGAAACAGAGGAACAGTGAAACTAACAAAAGTTATGAACCAAATGGATTCAACAGATATCTATAGAATATTTTGTCCTAAAACAAAAGAATACACCTTCTTCTTGGCACCTCACGGTACCTTCTCCAAAAGTGACCATATTATCAGTCACGAAACAGACCTCAACAGATACAAAAATCTGATACAATCCCATGCATCCTATCAGATCACCACAGACGAAGGTTGTTCTACAATAACAACAAAAACAATAGAAAGCCCACATACACATGGAAGCTGAAAAATGCTCTACTCAACGATAACTTGGTCAAGAAAGAAATAAAGAAAGAAATTAAAGACGTTTTAGAATTTAATGAAAATGAAGTCACAAAATACCCATAATTATGGGACACAATGAAAGCAATGCTAAGATGAAAACTCATAGCTCTGAGTGCTTCCAAAAAGAAACTGGAGAGATCATACACTAGCAGCTTGACAGCACACGTGAAAGCTCTAGAACAAAAAGAAGCTAATACACCCAAGAGGAGTAGACAGCAGGAAATAAACTCAGGGCTGAAATCAATAAAGTAGGAACAAAAAGAACTACACAAAGAATCAATCAAACCAGGAGCTGTTTCTTTGAGAAAACCAACAAGATAAATAAACCCTTAGCCAATCTAACCAGAGGGCACAGAGACAGCATGCAAATTAACAAAATCAAAAATGAAAAAGGAGACATAACAACAGAAACTGAGGAAATCCAAAAAATCATCAGATCCTATTACAAAAGCCTATACTCAACACAACTGGAAAATCTGGATGAATTTTCTAGGCAGATATCAGGTACCAAAGTTAAATCAGGATCCGATAAACAATCCAAACAGTCCCATAACCCCTAAAGAAATAGAAGCAGTCATTAATAATCTCCCAACCAAAAATATTCCAGGACTAGATAGGTTCAGTGCAGAGTTCTATCAGACCTTCGAGGAAGACCTAATACCTATACTATTCAAACTATTCCACAAACGAGAAATAGAAAGAACAATACCCAATTCGTTCTATGAAGCTGCAATTACCTTGATAACCAAACCACACACAGAACCAACAAAGGAGAACTTCAGACCAATTTCCCTTATGAATATCGATGCTAAAATACTCAATAAAATTTTTGAAAAGTACACATCTTGCAAGAACACATTGGAATGATCATCCAACATGATCAAGAAGGTTTCATCCCAAGGATGCAGGGATGGTTCAATATAAGGACATATATCAACATAATCCACTATATAAACAAACTCAAAGGAAAAAAAAACCACATGATCGTTTCACAAGATGCTGAGAAAGAATTTGACAAAATCCAACACCCCTTCATAATAAAAGTCTTGGAAAGATCAGGAATTCAAGACCCATACCCAAACATAATAAAAGCAATATACAGCAAAGCAGTAGCCAACGTCAAACGAAATGGAGAGAAACTTGAAGCAATTCCACTAAAATCAGGGACTAGACAAGCTGTCCACTCTATCCCTACCTGTTTAAAATAGTATTCGAATTCCTAGCCAGAGAAATTAGACAACAAAAGGGTGTCAAACGGATATAAATTGGAAAGGAAAAAGTCAAAATACCACTGTTTGTAGATGATATGATAGTACACTGAAGTGACCCAACACATTTCACCAGAGCACACCTAAACCTAATAACTTCAGCAAAGTGTCCAGATATTAAAATTAACTCAAATCACTAAGTAGCCTTCCTATACTCAAAGGACAAAGAGGCTAAGAAAGAAATTAGGGAAATTACACCCTTCACAATAGTCACAAACAATGTAAAGTATCTTGGTGTGACTCTAACCAAATAAGTGAAAGATCTGTATGGCAAGAACTTCAATTCTCTGAAAAAAGAAACCGAAGAAAATCTCAGAAGATGAAAGGATCTCCCATGCTCATGGATTGGTAGGATTAATACAGTAAAAATGGATAACATGCTGAAAACAATATAGAGTCAATGCAATCCCCATCGAAATTCCAACTCAATTCCTCATAGATTTAGAAGAGAAATTTCCAAATACACATGGAATAGCAAAAAACCCAGTATAGCAAAAACTATTCTCAACAATAAAAGAACTTCTGGTGGAATCATAATCTCGGACCTCAAGCTCTACTACAGAGCAATAGTGTTAAAAACTGCATGGTATTGGTACAGTGACAGGCATGTAGATCAATGGAACAGAATTGAAGACCCAGAAATGAATCCACACTCCTATGGTCACTTGGTCTTTGAGAAAGGAGCTAAAACCATCCAGTGGAAAAAAAGACAGCATTTTCAACAAATGGTGCTGGGTCAACTGGCAGTTAGCATGCAGAAGAATGCAAATTGATCTATTCTTATCTCCTTGTACAAAATTCAAGTCCAAGTGGGTCAAGGACATCCACATAAAACCAGACATACTGCAACTAATAGGAAAAAAAGTGGGGAAGAGACTCGAGCACATGGGCACAGGGGAAAATTTCCTGAACAGAACACCAACAGCCTATGCTCTAAGATTAAGAATTGAGAAATGGGATCTCATAAAATTATTAAGCTTCTGTAAGGCAAAGGACACTCTCAATAGGACAAAATAGAAACTAATAAATTGGAAAAAGATCTTTACCAACCCTACGTATGATAGAGGGCTAATATCCAATATATACAAAGAACTCAAGAAGTTATACTCCATAGAAGGAAATAACCCTATTAAAAAATAGGGTATAGAGCTAAACAAAGAATTCTCAACTTAGAAGGGGGAATACAATATTCATGGGAGGAGATACAGAGACAAAATGTAGAGCAGAAACTGAAGGAAAGGCCATCCAGAGACTTCCCCACATGGTAATCTATCTCATATATAGACACCAAACCCAGACACTATTGTGGATGTCAACAAGAGCTTGCTGACAGGAGCCTGATATAGCTGTCCCCTGGGAGGCTCTGTCAGTGCCTGACAAATACATAGGCAGATGCTTCTAGCCAACCATTGGACTGAGCACAGGGTCCCCAACGGAGGAGTTAGGGAAAGGACTGAAGGAACTGAAGGGGTTTGCAACCCCATAGGAAGAACAACAATATCAACCAACCAGACCTCCTCCAGAGCTCCCAGGGATTAAACCACCAACCAAAGAGTACACATGTAGGGAGCCATAAATCCAGCAACATATGTAGCAGAGGATGGCCTTGTTGGGCATCGATTAGAGAGAGGCCCTTGGTCCTATAAATGCTTGATGACCCAGTACTTAATCAGTAAATTTGTTTTCCACATAGTAAGTAAGATAAACTTTTAAGTTGCTAGGTTAAATCATGCTTCCCTCTGTCCAGCCTGGCAATTTCTTCTTAATTCAAAAGCCTCAGTATGTATAATATTACTTGTATGTTTTCAGAGCTGACTACACACACGCACACACACCACCACCACCACCACCAACAACAACAACAACAACAACAACAGCAACAAACAGTGAAGGAAAATATGCCATGAATTTAAAGGAGAGCATGTGATAACATGGTAGGGTTTGGAAAAAGAAAAGGGAAAACAAACATGATGTAATTATATTGTAAGATCAAAAATAAAAGAAATAAAATATATGTATATATTTGTCCACAGTTAAATAAAGTGTGTTATTTTCAAGATTTTTACAAATCATATAAATTAACTTAAAAAACAAAAAGAAAGTTTTATGAATGGGGATAGGAAGGGTAACAAAAAATTAATAAGCAAGCACAAAAGAAAATATGAAGTTAAGAGGAGGTAAGTTGGGGGTACCTGGGAAGAGTTGGAAAAGAAGAATTACAGTAGATGTGCTCAAGATAAACTGCATATATTAGTTTGAAAACCTGACCTTAGCCTACCAACCTACTAGACACCTTACTTCAGTCTCTGTGGATTTCTTGCAAGCCATTGCAACATCAGGCATGCTCCTACCAAATGCATTTACACAGCTATATATTCCACCTACAGCTTGATTTTGTGCAGTTTCCAGAATGTTTGTTTCCTTGAGACTTTCAAATTTTTATTGAAATATCACTTTTGCAATTTTGTTTTGTTATTGTCCTTGTCCAGATTACAGTTTAAGGTCAGTATGAACTATGATTTATATTTATTTTATTCACAGATATATAATTCTTCTTTGGTATCTATAAGGGGTTCATTTGAGAATTCCCAAACACAAAGTATCCTCAGTCATCCAAATCTCTTACATAGAAAGGCACAGCATTTGCCTAGAATCTATGCACATCCTCCTAAATAGTTTAAATGATCTCTCTAGATCATGCACACACACACACACACACACACACACACACACACACACACACTACAATGTTAATTCAACACATTGTTATATTCCTGAAGGAATAATGAGAAAAATATCTGCACATAATCAGCACAGACATGAACTTTTAAAATATTTTCAGCCTATGGTTGGTTGAATCTCTGGGAAATGTCTGCACATATTCAGCACAAATGTGATTTTTAAAAATATTTTCAATCTGTGGTTTATTGAATCTGTGGATCCAAAACTTGCCAATACAACAGAGGGCTTGATGCATGAGTAATGCATAGCAGAGTGCCTGACAAATAACAGGTATTTTAAGAACAACAAATGAATAAACGGATGTTATCGTAACACAGGCAGAACCCTAAATGAAGTAAGATGCTATGAAAGATGGGGTTACAGGGTAGACTTTGCAAACTACCTTTGATCCAGAGGCTATTGGGAACTGACAAATTCTAGCTGTGTTAGGCTTTAAAGAGCACCTTTCTTCAATGAAAATTAGATTTGACAACATAAAGACTATAAAAATACATAAAATCACATACATAATATGCTGAGCCCAATACCTGTTACCAGGATGAATATACTGATAGATCCCATCTAAATACAAGTTCATCTTATGAACATTTGAGAAACTACTGTGGACACAACACAAATACAGGCAAGATTTCCACTAGAATCCCTAAATCGTATTTATCTCATTACTAAGCAACAAGATCATGCTAAAATTTTCCTATCAACTTCTCAGTTTTTATAATCTGAAGTTATATCCTCTAGAATTTTCACAGATTCTACAAAAAAAAAACTATTAATTATTTGCCCTAGGTTTTGAACTACAGTTTCTTCTAAGGCTGTGCAATCCTTAGCCTCAAAGCAGTCATTCAGTCATTATCCTTGATAAGCCACATAGAAATCTGATATTGGGGAAAGTGTCTGGCGACATTATAACCTATAAAACACTGACAGTTATAATATTATCACATAGGTTATACTGATAACTAAGCGAACTAAATTGAATATAAACTAAAGCACCAGAGTTAGCGTATAAACTACAGTGGTCCATAGCTGTCAAGCATTTTTACCTGTAACTCTATTAAACTTGTATTCTTGTTTTTATTTCAAAACTTATGAAGCATCATCTTATAAGCCAGGCACCATTCCACAGGAACAAAACAACTGAAGAAAAGAACCAGAAAATGTAGAAATAACAGATCAATTTACATAAAGTCTATGTTCTCCTAGGTGATGAATGCTTTGAAGAAAATCCCACAACATATTCACCATCTATAATCCCAGGACTAGTTAATGTTCTGAATATTCATGAATACATTTCTTTTCCTACTTTCTAAACTTTTATTTGAGAGGCCACTTGGATGGCAATAAATATATATACTAGCTTCTGAATCAAGGAGTTTGCAAAGTCTACCCTGTAACCCTATCCTCAGATTTTTAACTCCTTTATATAAAACAGGCTTATAGCAAGACTGACAAGGAGAAAGTTGTAAATATTTCTGTTCATGAACAGGAACAATGCTAAGGTATAGCAACTGTTTTCAAGGCACCTTGCTTTATGTCCCACCTTTTATTTGCGTTCTTCTCTACCTTTCTCTATTCTAGTGGTTCTTTCCTAATAACACTTCATATAAACATTGCTTCATATATATCATGTTTAATTCTATTGGATCCCTTTTGTGGATTTTGACTCAGTAACTTCCAAATTTGAGATCCCAATCCTCTGAGTTAATGTAATTCAAAATACATTTGCTTATTAAAAGGGAAAATTAATTGAAAAAAATAGTGGGAAATGGTTTGCAAAGATAATGATAGGGAAAACCAAATTATAATGTCTGAAGGTAATTGTATTATATACACTGGTATTAAGAGTGGACTTAGGGACTGAAGAGATGTCTCAGTGATGAAGAGTGCTTACTGCTCTTCCAAAGCATACAGGTTCACTTCCCATAACCATATGAAACTCCAGTTACAGAAATCTAACATCTTCTTTGGTCCTCCATGACACATACGTGTGACACACATGCGAATAAAAGTAAAGGGTGGATTGAGATAAATACCTTTGGATTATGCAAGACATAGTCCCTCCTCTGAAACACCGTATATAAGACCCAAAGATGACATTGTTCTTTGAATTACACCTGAATTGTTGAAGTAAACTACCACAGCATTCAGTTTTCAACAAATTAAGCTAGCAAAAAACTCAGCAAAAAAATAAATTCAAATACCACAATTAACATAAGTGAATAGAAAAAACAGATACTACTGGTTTTTCAAAGACTATTCCCAATACAAATATTAATGAATTTAAAGTAAGCAAAACTTTGTATTTAAGGTGAAAATTAACTCAAAGCTACATGGTATATTATGTAATTTTACATAAATACATAATTACACTATAATTATTCACTACCATTTTGATTAAGACCAAAAGAGAAACAACTCAAGAAAATGTATTTTAAAGCAACTGTAAGTGAGAAAATAAAGACAAAGATATTTTCTAAGCCAAATTGTGGTTTTGACAGTCTCAGAACAAGATGGGTAAAAAGCAGAGAGTGAAAATTTCCACTGATAGCTAACGTAATAACACACATGCACGCACACACTCACTCTCTAGCATACAGGTCAGATTCTCCAAGTACTATAAATTCACTTTATGAATGAATTTAGAATCAAGTCTGTGCCTTTCTCCTTGGCAGACTTAAAAAAATGTTACTTTAGCTCAAACAGTGCTTATAAGGGAACGAAGAAGAGGTATAAACATATTAAACCACCAAGAAGTCACTCTTGAAAGAATAAAACCCACCATCACATTATTTAGTCAAAAAACTAAAATCATGGAATTAATTTAAAATGATTATAACATGTGTCCCAGGTGACAAGCAAGAGTAAACAGAAATCATCTCTGGATGATGACATCTTCATACACAGTTTTGAAAAATTCCAAGAAATAACGTCAAGGGCATTGAGAATTTCTCAAATACAACACTCAAAAGAACTCTGGATACTATGAAAGAGAAGTGACAAAAAGTACTAGAACAGCACATATTTCAGATACTAAATTCATTATTATCCATAGTATAATGGGCTTATGACCACCAGGAAAATAGCATTATAAACATTAATCTACATGACTTAAAAGCATAACTCCCAAAATAAAAATACTTTGAATAGTAAAGCATATGTATCATTAGATGTGCACTAGATGAGACAAAACCCCAACAGACTAAAATCTATCAATCCAACCAAAAATAAAATAAATAAATGAGAAATGAACCTAAATGGAATTCTGAAAACGATGACATATTCAAACCTGAATTTACCAAAATATTACAAGTAATTAAACCAAATATTCTATTATAATAAAAAGGTTATCAGACTTGGTTAAATTCACCAAATAATGGAAATAGGACTCCACTAGACATCCCTTGCCAGCAAATGAAAGTTTTAGTACTGGTAATGGGTTACATATAATCAAGCTGTTGGTCAACAGAACCCCATGAAAACCCAAAAACAATGTAGGCTATTGCCAAGACACAAGGTGGCTCTATAAAAACTCATGGTAAGTCCCTGTTATTGAAGACAACACCTACGCAACTCATTGAACATAGAGAAGTCAAACTGATGCCTACCTAGAGCTTCCATTCATACTGAATAGTGTCCATGGTATTAGAAGCTCCTCTGTTTGCTACCAACCAAACTATAAACACTTTAGTCTACAAAGGGAACCTGCCTGCATGGTATGCTGGTGCTACAGTGGCACAAAGTTTGTTGGGAGTAACCAAGCACTATCTGATTGAATTTAAGACCCACTGCATGAGATATAACCCTTGCCTAGCACTGCTTTGAATGATAAAGAACCTAAAACTAGATAGGCCCATACATACAGGAAAACCAAACATTACTGTCCTACTAAAGGTATGCAGCAATAAAATGTCTCCTAATGATATTCTGCTATATTCAGACACATGTTTGCTCAGCTATCATCAGAGTAGCTTCATCCTCTAGCAGATGCAAAGAAATACAGAGAACATCAGATGACAACAAATACAGAGACCCTCAGACAATATGCAGACAGTGAGATACCTTGGACACTCTGCTCTAAAAGGAATTTCTCTATCAACGACCCCCACCAAGTCTGGCTCAAGAAATTCTGCAGAAGAGGAGGCAGAAAGAGTGTGAGAACCAGAGAGCATACAGAACACCAAGAAATAAAGACTTTCTAGACACAACAAGGCTGGCATACATATGAACTCACATATAATGTGGCAGGCTGCACAAGACCTGCAGGGGTCTACAACAGATGGGGTCCTAGAGCTAAAAGAAGTGGATTCACTCCTATCCTTAAACCAGAATCTCCAACAGTTAGTCACTTTTAAGTGAAAAATTAGTTTTCTTCAAGGGATTCTCAATGAGAAAATTACTCTTAATGTTATGCCCCATGACCAGCACTACATGTTCAACAAGAAAACAAACAAAATGGCATCTTTGGACTTCCTGTCTCATAATGTTAAAACATGGATTATTTGTTTATGTGTTTGTTGTTTACTTATTTTGTCTTTTAATTTCTTTGAATATACATTATAGCTTTCATATTTGAAGTTTTATGGGGTTTTATGTGTGTCTATGCATCTCTGTACACTAATTAGGCTTTTTTGAAAAGCACATTCTTTGATTGAAAAAAGGAAGTAAAAATATTTTATGATAAAATTGAAGATTTACATGGAAAATATTTCTGATAAAATAGAAGAGATATAGAAAAACACATTAAAATTGTCAATTTTCATGGAAAATTAAAGAGAAGAGTAGCAGACATAAAAAATATTGTTAAATTAATTGAAAAATGAAATAGAAATATTTTGATAGAATTGAAGGTTTATGTGGAAAATATATGATAAAATTGTAGAAAAATGTAGAAAAACATGTTAAAATTAAAGATTATCATGGAAAATTTTATATAGATATAATGGTAGGCATAAAAGTATTCCTAAGTTGATTAAAAGTGGAATAAAAAACATTTTCTGATAAAGTTGAAGATTTACATGGAAAATATTTCTCATAAAATTGAAGAAATATATAGAAAAACATGTTAAAATTGAAGATTATCATGGAAATTATAAAGATAAAATGGTAGGCATAAAAATAATTCTAGGTTGATTGAAAGTGGAATTATAAACATTTTCAGGTAAAATTGAAGATTTACATGGAAAATATTTCTGATAAAATTCAAGAAATATATAGACAAACACGTTAAAACTGACTATTTCATGGAAAATTATACAGATAAAATGATAGATATAAAAATCCTTTATAAATTAATTGAATGTGGAATTAAAAACATTTTGTGATAAAATCAGAGATTTACATGGAAAACATTTCTGATAAAATAGAAGAAATATATAGAAAAACATGTTAAAATTGAAGATTATCATGAAAAAATGCAGATAAGATGGTACACATAAAAAAATTACTAAATTAATTGAAAGAGGAATTACAAACATTTTCTGATAAAATTGAATATTTACATGAAAAATATTTCTGTTAGTCTATGTCTTTTTATTGGGGAATTGAGTCCATTAATGTTAAGAGATATTAAGGATTAAGGAATAGCGATTGTTGCTTCCTGTTATTTTTGATGCTATTTTTATGTTTGTGTGGGTATCTTCTTTTGGGTTTGTTGGACGAAGATTACTTTCCTGCTTTTTCAAGGGTGTTGTTTTTGTTTCCCTCCTTGTGTTGGCATTTTCTATTTCTATCCTTTGTAGGGCTGGGTTTGTGGACATATCTTGTATAAATTTGATTTTATCATAGAATATCTTGGTTTCTCCATCTATGGTGATTGAGAGTTTTGCTGGGTATAGTAGTCTGGGCTGGCATTTATGTTCTCTTAGGGTCTGTATGAGATCTGCCCAGGATCTTCTAGCTTTCATGGTCTCTGGTGAGAAGTCTGATGTAATTCTGATAGGCCTGCCTTTATAAGTTACGTGACCTTTTTCCCTTACTGCTTTTAATATTCTTTCTTTGTTTAGTGCATTTTATGTGCCAGGAGGACTTTCTGTTCTGATCCAGTCTGTTTGGAGTTCTGAAGGCTACTTGTATGTTCATGGGCATCTCTTTCTTTAGGTTAGGGAAGTTTTCTTCTATAATTTTGTTGAAGATATTTGCTGGTCCTTTAAGTTGCAAACCTTCCCTCTCTTCTATACCTACAATCCTTAGGTTTGGTCTTCTCATTGTGTCCTGGATTTCTTGGATGTTTTGGCTCAGGAGCATTTTGCATTTTCTTTAACTGTTGGGTCAATGTTTTCTATGGCATCTTCAGCCCCTGAGATTCTTTCTTCTATCTCTTGTATTCTGTTGTTGATGCTTCCATCTATGACTCCTGAATTCTTTCCAAGGTTTTCTATCTTCAGAGATGTCTCACTTTGTGATTTCGTTATCGTTTCTACTTCCATTTTTAGATCCTGAATGGTTTTGTTCAGTTCCTTCACTTGATTGTGTGTGTTTTCCTGTAATTCTTTAAGGAATTTTTGTTTTTCCTCTTTAAAGGCTTCTGCCTGTTGACCAATGATCTCCTGTATTTCTTTAAGGGATTTTTGTGTTTCCTCTTTATTGGCTTTTACCTATTGACCGATGTGCTCCTGTATTTCTTCAAGGGAGTTATTTAAATCCTTCTTGAAGTCCTCTATCAGCATCATGAGATATGATTTTAAATCCAACTCTTGCTTTTCTGGTGTGTTGGGGTATCTGGGACTTGCCGTGGTGGGAGAACTGGGCTCTAATGTTGCCAAGTAGCCTTGGTTTCTGTTGGTAGGGTTCTTGTGCTTGCCTTCCACCATCTGGTTATCTCTGGTGCTAGTTGGTCTTGCTGTCTCTGGCTGGAGTTTGTCCCTCCTGTGGGCCTGTAAACCTGTGTCTGTACTCCTGAGAGACAAACTCTCTTCTGTCAGGGTCTGTGCACAGAAGGTTGTGGAGCCACCTGGCTCCCTGCTGCAAATGGCAGCCTGAAGACCTCTGTCCCAGCTGTTCTACTGATCATATGCCCTGATCATTCCTAGCTGTTCCCCTCCAGAGAGAAGGTGTAGATCTCACCTCCAGGCTCAAAAGTGAAATCACTGCTGGAAGATCACTCTCTCCTGGCGGGCTCTGCACAGAAGGCTGTGGAGCTGCCCAGCTCCCTGGTACAAATGGAGGCAAGAAGCACTTGTGCTTTTTCATTGGCTCTTTTTTGTTTGGTTGTTTTATACTGTTCTGACTTATTTGTTTTTATCTATTTTATTATTATTCCTTTGATACCTATTTCTTTTCCAGCAGGAGACAGACAGGAGAAGGATCTGGATGGGAGCAAATCGGGGAGGAGAATCTTATAAGAGTAGTAGTAGGGGAAATCATTATCAGACTATTGTTTGAAAAGATGAATATTCAATAAAAGAAAAAATAGCAAAACTAAAGCATTTCATACTATTTTAAAAATAGTTATATGCAAAAGTAAAGGAATATTTATGTTTGAAATTTAAAGATATTTATAAATATGAACCAAAATATTTTAATATACATACTTTTTCTAAACAAAGAGTAGATAAATTTAAAAAAATCAGTGTAGATAAATATTTCAATGTGATTGATTAACACACCAGATCTATTGAAAATCTATAAAGCAGTGTAGTCACTGATGGCAAAAGATATGTATTTTACATTATTACTCACTATGCAAGAACAGTACAACTTATAGAATAAAGAGTTGACTTCAGGCTTGCAGTTCGGAGGGTTAGAGTCCATGACCATCATGTCAGAGAGTCAGGCAGCAGGTAGGTAGGCATAGTGCTATAGTAGTAGTTGAGAACTTATATCTTGAGACACAAGCATGAGGTTGGGAGATGCTTACTGAGAGATAAGTCTTTTGAAACCTCAAAGCTCACTCACAGTGATGCACTTCCTTCAGCAATACCACACCTTCTAATACTTCCCAAATTGAACCAAATTCAGAGCAAATATTGAGCCTGTTGGAGCCATTTTTATGCATACCATCAGACGTCTTCATACATTCTAGTTACTTGTGGTTTGAGTATGAATTGTCCCTTGGAGGCTTATGAATGGAAAGCTTGGTCCCAAGTTGTCAGGTCCAATATTTGAGAGATAGAAGGAATAGGATAATTTTGATCCAATAAATTGGTCAGCAGTAGATTCAAAGTTCAATGGTTGGTAATAAGAACTTTCAAAGAAGAAGGTTATACCTTTGAAAATAATTTATTGTCACAAGCCCCATCATTTTTATTTATACTTCCTGGCTACCATATGGTTATAAGCTTTGCATCATCTGGCCCTATTCACTACATTTTGGCTTCATTTTTGTACCACAAAAATGGAATGAGCCAACCATGAACTGAAATCCTAAAACTATCAACCATTTTTCCTCCTTTCTAGTTATTTATGGGACAAATCATGTCATAGTAGCAGATGGCTGTCTAAAATATTACCTTTGTCAAAAAAATCAATTAACTATAAATGCATGGGTTAAATTTTTCTGACTTGTATCAAGTCCCATTTTATGTGTCTGTTTTATGCTAGTATCATGCCAATATAACTGCCGTAACACAATCTTTGTAAATCAAGTAGTATTATTCCTCCAGTTTTGTTCTTCCTTCTCAAAATTGCTTTGAATATTTGAAATCTTTTATGGATCCAAACATATATACTAATAATTTTTATATTAAATGATATAAAACTATATATGAATACTTAATATAAGAAAAATCAGAGGTCAAGTTTACTGATGAAAAATCTTCAACTATCCAAATTCAAACACATTAAAAGTGTCAATCACCAGGATCAAAGGATCTCTGGGATACAAAGATAGCTCAAAACAAAGCAAATCAGTAAGTATACTACAGCAAATTAACAAAATGAAAAGTAAAAACCAAAATAGTGTATCAGTAGGCATCCAAAAGATATTTGACAAAAATAAATATGCTTTCATATCCCATTCTCCATGTGGTAAAGGTAATTTTTTTCTTCTAAGATCAAGAACACAGATACCCATGTTTGCCACTTCTTTTAAATATAATACTGGGATTAAATAAGGCCAATAAGACAGGAGAAACAAATAATATGTATCTTGATAGGAAAGAAGGTATTAAACTGGCTCTATAAGGTAACAATATAATCTTGCACATATAAAATCCTAAAACTCCACAATAAAACTGTTGTGATATGATAATTGAATTTGATAAGATTGAAGAATACAAGTGGAACTTACATGTATTGCTAGCGTTATTATACATTGATAATGAACTTTCTGAAGATAAAAAGAAATTTCACTTAAATTTACAGCAAAATTTACTGAGATATAAATTTAACCAATGGAGTAAAATACTTACTGACAACAATAAATCTTTGATGAAAAAAGTTAAAAGAAAATGCAAATAAATAGAAAGATAACTTCTATTTATGGATTGAAAGAATATTAGAAAAATACCCAAAAAAGAGAAAAATACCCCTACTATCCAAAATGAGTTATATACTTCCAATACATACTTCAATGTTGCTTTACCAGAAATAGAAGAAAAGAAATAGAAGAAAAAAATTTAAACTGCACTTAGAGAAAAGTGATATTGGTGTCATGAGAGATGAAAAAAGAATATACACTAGAAAATTCAGTATTCAGAAACTTGCTACATCTGAGTTGATTGTCTAAATATAAACAAACAATGATAAAATCTATGCATCTTAATTGAATACTTTCACAAACCTGGAGTAGGAATGAATTAGCACTAACTATAAAAAAAAATCAATTGCCAAAATAGAGTACATTAAAAACTAGAACTTTGTTTTTGAAAAGAAACAGAAGTCCAGAAGAGCACTAAGAAATATCAGTACAAAATACATGAGAAAAAAGAAGAAAATACAATAAAGAATTGGTAAAGCATGTTTGCCTAGCATGTGATACAAGCTCTTGCTATACATGCTGAGTACCACAAAAATAATTACTTAAGGATGCACTCCCCAAAACAATAATTCCATGTTACCATTATTAATAAAAAAGGTTATTTTCCTCATTAATAAACATAGTAAAGATTGATTACACCAATACATTTCTTTAAAAGATTGAAATATGCAACACAAGCAATGAGGGATCACTATATCTATCAAGTCAAATTTTTTTGATACAAATAAGACAGATTTTCAGTGAAAGAAATTAAGAGACTTCATTTCACCAAGATAACAACATCAGCAGAAATAGAGAATGAAATTAAACCCCCAATTTTCCAAAAGATAGCCATAGTACAGGAACATTGAATCAACATGAGTAACCACTTGCTCATGATACAATATAGGCTCATATTCTTGAACACATGGTCCCCAGATGAAGGCATTTTGCTGGGGGCGGGGGATGAGACCAAGAGACCTGACTGATGGAAGTTGGTCATTTGGATGACTCCTTGAGGATTATATGTGGTTTCTGTTCCCACTGTGTTCATTCTGCTTCTTGAGCTGCCAAAATGAGAACAAACTACTATGTAAATTCCTGCAACCACATACCAGGCTGCTACCTATAACTGCCATCCTTTCCCTGCCATGATAAACTCAGTTTCCTTAAGTTGCTTCTGTCAGGGATATTGTCATAGTGACTAGAGAAGGAGTGAGTTAAATCACAATACATCATCAAGAAGCCATAATATTGGAAGAATATGCTGGTCTGGGAGCAAAGAATATATAGAGAGAGACCCAGTGATGAATGGGGAAAAATGTCCATGTGCAAGAAAAACAGTTTTTTATTACAATACACTCAAGCATACCTTGAAATGTGTTACCAATTATGATACAAGGAAAACTAGTAGCCAACAATGGTGCTATTCCTGCTCAGAGAACCATTATCAATTATGAAAACCTCAATAAAGCAGTGATTAACTTTGCAAAAGGAGTATATGACATTTATCTAAAATAAGAAACCAAGATATAACATTAAAAGATGATCTAGAACAAGATATAATGCAAATAATATGAAAATATCAGGAAGTATTTGGAATTTACTATGTGCCAGCCACTAAGCAAGCATATTACATTCAAGTTGTTAATAACCCTATAAGATAGTAATATTATTATTTTAGAGTGGACAAAACATAGACAATTGAGTGAAAAAAATATCTTGTTCAAGAACGTCAAACTATTAAATGACAAAAACCAGATTTCAAAATCAGAATCTAGTTTTCGAGTAAACACTGTGTGTTACTCTGATGACATCATGATTCCTTAGAGCAATGTGGAAAAAGTAAAATCATAGAGCACAGAAACAAACAGCTTAGGTCCAGAAGTAGAAGGCAATGTAGCAAAAGTAGACACTTCAGTGCATGCTCAAACATCTGTGATGCCTGAGCAGCTACCACGGGAATGTGAGCATTTCACCACAATGCACACTGAAGGTTCTACCACATTAGCTGATATCCATCATATAGTAGTAGATACTGAGGAAAACAGAAGGTGGTAAAAACATTGAAGTAAGAAATAATTATGGTGTCCAAAGTGATAGTCAAGGTGCAGGAATTTCCAACTTTTATTACAAAGCAGACAATGATGGTTACACCTTCAATGCAATAATGAGGAATGAATGCATGATCAAAAAGAACTTCAAAAACAATAAAACAGGAGGATATGTCATAAAAGAGTTGAAAATGAGCCCCCACACAAAATAGATCCAAGAGACAAGGTATAATAGAAAATAGTCATGAGTATCTAATTCACAGGTATATATGTTACAAAGCTTAAAAAAATTCTCAGTACTTGAATATTTATTCAGAATAATGTAGTCAAGACACCTAGAGAAATCCCACAGAAATCCAGAGGTGATGAAAGTCATGAGCAGTGTTTGTACATTTGATAGAATCTCACAAAAGGCATCTATACTATGATGTAGCACTAATGCCATGAGAGCTAAGATGCATAGATATGGTACAGAAGAAGAAAGTCATGCTGTGATACCCAGTCAGATAGTTTTGTGCCTTATAAATGAGCTATAACATAGGAGCAAAGAGCTTTACTATACGAATAGATGTCACATATGTCAAGGAAGACCTGGCAGCATATGCCCAGATAACCATGTGACTATGATATATAAACAGTCATTATTTGTACTAGAGCATCTGATCATGCTGCTTAGTTATACAGTTTTGTGATGTGAGCTAAAAATGTGCTGTAACAAGTAGACATGCTATCACTTTAAAATTAGTAAATCAAGGTTACCTTCAGACTAGGAGCAGATCACACTGATAAAACACATGAGAAATTATTGTTACATGCTTAAGCAGTCATAATGCATGAGATGCATTTGAGCACAAGATTATGATGCACAGGAAGTCTAGTGGCATGAGTTAAGATCTATAAAATTGGAACAGATGGAGATGGTACAGGAAAAATACCAGCATGTTGAGGGAGCAGAGATCCATGTACTAGGAAAAAGCAACCAGAAAATACAAAGTGATATATAGGGAATGCATAAAGTCCTGCTGTTTTATAGAGCAGTGGGCAGTTAAAATTCCTGCTCAGGAACCATGGGGTATGAGCAGACAAGCATGCTGCGTGCTCAGGCAACCATGGTGCATGAGCAAAAACCTACATGGTTTCTATAATACAAAAGTAGGTAAATGTGATACAAGAACTTAGGAATATGCCAAGATGAACAAAATATGGGAATAAAGGTAACATTCATAAGAAGACTATTATTAGGCCACCAAGACATGGCCATGATACTAAAGGCAATAACACGATGTATATTCATACATTTCTCTGATGTTGGAACATTGCACTAAGGTATATTTCCAGACATTACAAGCAAATAAGTTGATGACTACAACCTAAGAGTAGATGGACAAGTATATTAGGGGGGAAATGATGATAGAAGAGCAGAAAATAATCATGTTAAGATTAATAAAATGCTCCAGATAGCATTGATTTGAAGGGAGTCAGCACTCCATTGTATAAGCTTATACTATAGTTTTTTAAATAGTATTGCAAGTATCATTGTTTGACCATAAAGACATGTATGTTAGCTGCAGAACTGAGGCTGGCACCCATGATAAGAAAGTTCTTTTACTGTTGAGAATAGTTTTTGCTATCCTGGATTTTTTGTTATTCCAGATGAATTTTTGAATTGCTCTTTCTAACTCTATGAAGAATTGAGTTGTACTGGCTGGTTTTGTGTGTCAACTTGACACAGGCTGAAGTTATCACAGAGAAAGGAGCTTCAGTTGGGGAAGTGCTTCCATGAGACCCGGCTGTGGGACATTTTCTCAATTAGTGATCAAGGCGGGAGGGCCCCTTGTGGGTGGTGCCACCCCTGGTCTGGTAGTCTTGGGTTCTATAAGAAAGCAAGCTGAGCAAGCCAGGGGAAGCAAGCCAGTAAGAAACATCCCTCCATGAACATAGTGGAGCATGTGTCCTTATTGCATGCAGGTAAAGCCTCTGGGTATATGCCCAGGAGTGGTATAGCCAGATCCTCCGGGAGTGTCATGCCCAGTTTTCAGAGGAACCGCCAGACTGCTTTCCAGAGTGGTTGTACCAGCTTGCAATTCCACCAGCAGTGGAGGAGTGTTCCTCTTTCTCCACATCCTCGCCAACAACTGCTGTCTCCTGTGTTTTTGATCTTAGCCATCCTGACTGGTGTGAGATGGAATCTCAGGGTTGTTTTGATTTGCATTTCCCTAATGACTAAGGATGATGAACATCTCTTTAGGTGCTTCTCAGCCATTAGATATTCTTCAGGTGAGAACACTTTGTTTAGCTCTGTACCCCATTTTTTAATAGGGTTACTTGCCTCTCTGGAGTTTAACTTCTTGAGTTCTTTGTATATCTTGGATATTAGCCCTCTGTCGGATGTAAGGTTGGTAAAGATCATTTCCCAGTTAGTTGGTTGCCGCTTTGTCTTTTTGACGGTGTCTTTTGCCTTGCAAAAACTTTGTAATTTAATGAGGTCCCATTTGTCTATTCTTGATCTTAGAGTATAAGCTATTGGAGTTCTGTTCAGGAAATTCTCCCCTGTGCCCATATGTTCAAGGTTCTTCCCTAGTTTCCCTTCTATTAGTTTCAGTGTGTCTGGTTTTATGTGGAGATCTTTGATCCACTTAGAATTGAGCTTAGTGCAAGGAGATAAGGATGGGTCAATTTGCATTCTTCTGCATGTTGACCTCCAGCTGAGCCAGCACCATTTGTTGAAAAGGCTATCTTTTTTCCACTGGATGGTTTTAGCTCCTTTGTCAAAGATCAAGTGACCATAGGAGTGTGGATTCATTTCTGGGTCTTCAATTCTGTTCCATTGATCTACATGTCTGTTACTGTACCAATACCATGCAGTTTTTAACACTATTGCTCTGTAGTACAGCTTGAGGTCCGGGATACTGATTCCCCCAGAGGTTCTTTTACTCTTGAGAATAGTTTTAGCTATTCTGGGTTTTCTGTTATTCCAGATGAATTTTTGAATTGCTCTTTCTAACTCTATGAAGAATTGAGTTGGGATTTTGATGGGGATTGCATTGAATCTGTGTATTACTTTTGGTAAGATGCTCATTTTTACTATATTAATCCTGCCAATCCATGAGCATGGCAGATTTTTCCATCTTCCGAGGTCTTCTTCAATTTCTTTCTTCAGAGACTTGAAGTTCTTGTCATACAGATCTTTCACTTGTTTGGTTAGCGTCACGCCAAGATACTTAATATGGTTTGTGGCTATCGTAAAGGGTATTATTTCTCTTACTTCTTTCTCAGCCTGCTTATCCTTTGAGTATAGGAAGGCTTCTGACTTGCTTGAGTTGATTTTATATCCGGCCACTTTGCTGAAGTCGTTTATCAGCTGTAGGAGTTCTCTGGTGGAGTTCTTTGGGTCGCTTATGTATACTATCATATCGTCTGCAAATAGTGATAGTTTGACTTCTTCCTTTCCAATTTGTATCCCTTTGACCTCTTTTTCTTGTCTAATTGCTCTAGCTAGAACTTCAAGTACTATATTGAAAAGATATGGAGAGAGAGGGCAGCCTTGTCTAGTCCCTGATTTTAGTGGGATTGCTTCAAGTTTCTCTCCTCATATAACCTCTGTCATGTTTTTTTTCTTTTGTAGCCACCTTTCAAACATCCAGGAGCAGTTGGACCTTTATGGACTGTATAAAAACAGTTCATGACCCAGACTTGGCCTATGGGGAATGATTTCCTGTTTTCTGTTCCAAATAATCAAACAATTCTCCATAAATTTCAGAGGTTTTATCAGTATGCTATCAGGTTATGAAGCAATTAAGCAAGAAACAAATAACCAAATGACAATCTGATTATAAAACCCCAATTTTGTGGAAATTAAGAAATATACTTCTAAATAACCCTGGGAGAAAAGAAAATACTCTGGGATTTAGGCAATATTTTAAGCTATATAATATTGAAAATAATTAATATCAATACCTATGAAGTATAGATTGAGCCATGCTTAGAAAGGCATATGTGGTTTTGAAATGTTTGTATTAGCAAACAAGAAAACTTGAAAAAAGCTTATACTTCATCGAATGACTTAAGAAAGAGCAAATTACACCAAACAAAAGCAGAATTTTAAAAGATAAGAGCAAACTCTGATTAGAAAACAAATGTACAGTCAAAATAATAAACAAAAACACATTTGTTTCTTAGAAAATATCATTGATATTAATAAACTATAAGATTGATAAATGAAAAATAACATATTAAGCATTAATAAAATATGAAATGATAAAACAGGAGCTACATGCATATGTATATATAGAGAGATAGATAGATAGATAGATAGATAGATAGATAGATAGATAGATAGATATCCTGGGATAGTATGAAAACATTAATGTCATTAACTATAAAATACTGAAATGATAAAATCACTGAAAAATGCAACTTAGTGCATCCAAGTCATTTTTTTGTTGTAATATTCATGTGAGCAAGTCACTGAAGTGGTGACTGCCACATTTTTAAGTGTGCTATACAATACTCTTAAATGATTCTTTTAGCTTTTGCTGTTGCTTCCCAATTGGAGGAATTCTGGCCCATCTCTATTTCCCCAACCTTACTCTATTCCTCCGTCTTAGTGTTCTTAAACAAAATATTCTTTTTTCTATCTCAGAGCACATACCCAAGACCAAAATGGTATTCATCACCTTACTTTTCTTTTTCTTTTCTTTTTTCTTTTCTTTCTTTTTATTAGTTATTTTAATTTATTTACATTTCAAATCTTATCCCTCTTCCCAGTTTCCCATCCACAACCCCCCTAACCCCTCCCCTCTCCTCTATGAGGGCACTCCCTCACCCGACCACCCACTCCCACCCCAGTGCCCTAGCATTCCCCTACCCTGGGTCATCAAGCCTTCACAGGACCAAGGGCCTCTCCTCCCTTCGATGTCCACCAAGGCCATCCTCTGCTACATATGTGGCTGGAACCATGGGTCCTCCATGTGTACTCCTTGGTTGGTGGTTTAGTCCCTGGGAGCTCTGTGGTCTGGTTAGTTGATGTTGCTGTTCTTCCTATGGGGTTCCAAACCCCTTCAGCTCCTTCAGTCCTTTCTCTAACTCCTCCATTGGGGTCCCTGTGCTGCAAGCATCAGCATCTGTATTGGTCAGGCTCTGGCAGAGCCTCTCAGCAGACAGCCATTTCAGACTCCTGTCAGCAAGCACTTCTTGGCATCCACAATAGTGTCTGGGTTTGGTGTCTGTATATGGGATGGATCCCCAGGTGGGGCAGTCATCATCTTATTTTTCATGGCAGGCTTCTTTTTATCCTTTAGAGTCAGTTTTAAAAGGGACTTGGGTAGCAGTATAGGGGAATACCAGGACAGAGAACCCAGGGGGTTGACTGGGGAACGGGGGGGTGGGGGGGGGGTGGGGGGGGGTAGAGGGTTTATGGGACTTTCGGGGAGATGGGAACCAGGAAAGGGGAAATCATTGGGAATGTAAATAGAAAATAAAAAATAAAAAAATTTTAAACAAAAGATAAAAAGGGACTTGGTAGAAGAGCTGTATTTGGTTTCCCTTTCTAAATAAAGTTTCCCAAGTGTTCTCTAACCCCAGATGTTCACTGTTCTTTCTTTCCTATCACTTCTCATACTTGGAAAATATTTATTTATCTAATCGGAAAAAAATTATAATTCTGTCTTCTCCAACTTGACTATAAATTCCACAAGAGTAAAAATCTTTCTGCCCATTTTACTTATGTCCCTCAAGCTTCCTACACAGGATCTGGCAACACATAAACCTCATTGCATACATAAGTAACTACACAGATTCTCCCTCTTACTGTAAAACCTGGCATTTAAGTCACCACTTAGCACAGGGAAGTTGTGCAATCACACAGATTCAAGTTCACAAATTCAAATCACAGTAGGTACATTTGACTTTGTACTATCAAGAGGTTGAATTTCCTTATATGAGAATAAGAGACACCATCCATCACATATCTTACTGGATTACTAGGATTAAATTTTTATAAAACAAACTAGCATGATGCTTAGCACATAAAAAGAAGTTGCATAAATGATAGACAAGGTTAATCTTCTTTCTGGATTAAAAGATATTTGGTCTTTATAAGAAGCATTCTTACAAATCATACTGCTTAGCTCGTTATTCATTCACAAGTACAGGTAAATTAACTCCCAGGAGAACTCATGTCGGTAGAGTCAACTCTTTACACTCAATTCTTTTATGAACTCAGCACTGTGGTGGTAATGACAAATCCTATCTTGCTTCTAAAAGCTTCTTTAAATGAAGAGCAGTGTCTCTAAATCGGTGGGTAGACATCCTCATTTTCTGTCACTCCTTTTCCCTGTTCTTTCTTGTCACTCCTGTCATTTTTTCTGTCACCACATTTTGACATGATAATAAGAATAAAATAATGACAACAGCAGCATGTCTATACCATTTACTATCATATTTTATCTAGTCAGAGTTTCTACCAACTTAATATATACCAATATTTTATATAACACCTAAAAAAGCAAATGTGCTCTCTAATGAATAATTGATATCATTGATACTTGAGATTTGTTTCAATGTTAGAAATGCTAAAATGTAAGAGGAAATAGTGCTTCTTAAAACTGATAGAACGTGATCTGCATTTGACATTGTTTAAGCCCTTTACATTTATTAGGTTACTGAACTCTCACAACAACTCTGTTAGGTGGGTAGACTAAAATATTCAATACAAGTGGCTTCTAATTATATTGCTCTTTTCATCCACCCTAGCACCACCAAACACAGAAGTATCATTGTGGCTCTCATCAGCTAATTTTTCCCCATTTCTACTTTTGACTTCCTTAACAACCAATTCATTCCCTGTTGCCATAATTAGCTTTGAAAACTGCAAATTGGACCATGCTATTCCATATGTTCTCATCCTCTTCCCTCCTAGGATGTAATCTGTGTGTCCCACAACTAGGGCTTCCACATAACCTGGGCTTTGTCCCTGAAATGCTTTTTATGTACTTCCTTTTCCACCATGTCTGGAATTGCTAGAAACTACAGACCTTTACATTCTATGATTATTACTCCAGTAAGAAAATAGTGCTGTCTCTTGTCTCCCAGCTAGACTAGGTCTGAATTTGTATTGCTTTAGAGCACCATTTGTTACATTTCCAAAGCACTAATATTACTGGAAAACTCCTTGTTCAAATATCCCATTTTAGGTGATAAGATTCAGGGACCAGAAAGAAGGCAGGTCCATCTTATTTACCATTAATTCCTCAAATGCTAACAGTGGCCTGATATATTTCACATAATGAGGAGATGATGAAAGGGGGAAAATAGTCTGTGTGTCCTGACCAAGAAAAATGTCATGACTGTGGTTAGAACTTGAATATTCTAAGAAATTTGGTAAAAAACCAATCACACAGGAGTTCCAAAACACAAACATTAATTTTTATCAGTTCTGCCCATTATATTCACAACCAAACTCTGACTGAGGGACAACAACACATCAAAATATCTTGATAGCTGTCACTCATATACATATGCTACATGGTATATCTTCATATCGGTGGAGCAAGGAAACCATCTATAGACTTGAAGGTCCAGGAAACAATAATTCAAGAACTAAATTACTGAAGAGGGAGCAACACCCTATCTCATTTGCACTCTCTCCTTGGACTGTTGACCTGATTTACCATTGGTCTCATCCTAAGAGTGAATTTAATGACTCATAGTCCCTTAGGGCTTAGCACTGGGGTTCCAACACATGCACTCAGCCTGCATACACTGATTCAGAGCTGGGGCAGCTATGCCTACATAGTAGGTGGTGTCCTGCCTCCATTCCAAAGATATACCCTCAATAATAGTCCCTGGAGCTACAGGGAGATAACAAAGTTGTAGACTGAAAGAGTAACTACAGATTTGTAGTTTGTCCCTAGGGATTGGAACTATAAACAGAAATGTGTAATGTATATAGTTGATGAAACATGCATTTATCTAAAACTGAGGAATCTGCAGACCTGACACAAAAGAAAGGAAAGATACACACACACACACACACACACACTCACACTCACACACACACACACACACACACACACACACACACACATATATATATATATATAAATTTCCAGCCTCTAGTGCCCATTGAACATATAACCAGGAGCATTTTTGTAGCTTCTGGAGACTGAGGTAGTTTCAGATTTCTGCACAAGCACTCAGAAAACAGAAAGAAATCACTCCAAATATAAAGATGAGAGTGGGTTCTAAATTGAGTATTTAGTTCTTCCTGTCAGTGTGTTAAGGAGCTGGAATAGCACTTATACAATGATATAGTTCTTGTAAACATTTGGCAAGCATACACCCACTCCCTAAGTGCAAGAGATATTGTCTCAAGCTTGTTCCAGCTGGTAACTGAGAAAGATGAATTGAAAACAAACAAAAGTTGGGAGCTAAAAATAAATAAATAAATAAATAAATAAATAAATAGAATAAAAAGACCACTGAAAATGAACAACATTATTAATGGAGCAATGTAGAAAGCAGCAAAAGAAAATAAGTATGTTAATAATTGGATCCTGGCACAAAATTACAGCTCAGCCCTTATGTCAGTAGAAGAAAGCAAAAGGATGATATTGAAAGAAAAAATCAAATTAAATGGCAGAAAAGAACAAGAAATCAGTTGATATGAGTGCTAAAGGCAGAAAAAAATGGTAGAAAGCCAACCTAATTTTTAAAAAATGCAAGCAAAAGGGCAAGTTCAGGTACAGCAGATGTCCTAGTGTTTGCTAACTATCCACCCAATATTGCCACCAGCTTTCTAACTTACCTTTCAATCCTTCTCTCTCCACATGGCACCTTAGCCAAAAAGGCCTTACTGGTCTCTTCGCATTCATTTTAACTATCCTTCTGCTGCATTAATCCATCCTTCACAGAGCAACCAGAAGGGACCATTAAAATGCAAATCAGATTGCTTTACTCCCTTGCTTAAAACAATTGGAAGGTCCCCTACTGTTCCTGGAGGAAAAACTGAAGTCTTGAATCTGGCCTACAAAGTCCTTAAACAATTAGCAAAATCTTACATCCTCAACCTCAATTCTTGTATCAAGGTCTCATGGCAGCCTCTTTTAACTCTCTCTAATGCAACAGCATGGTGTCTGGCCAATTTGGAAATTATTTCAAGCCAAGGCAAAATTTTTGTATTAGTCCCACTCACCAGTTCCAAACCAACCAAAACAGTTACCTTCAATCAAATAATTAGTTGCTTCAGATCTATTTCTGTTTAAAGCTCCAACCATGATTTTCCCCATTCTCTTGTCCTTTCTTCTTCCTTCCACAAAAGTGTTTCCTGCTGGGGTACCTATTGACACTTATCCAATCTACAAAAATCCCTTGCTATCAATTTGGGCCCCAACTTCTAGACAAATACAATACTCCTTCCATGATAAAAACAATAAATAAAAACATCTGCTTGCCATATTCAACGTCAGTGCGTTCACATCTCTGCTGCTTTATACCCTAGAACAGTAAACACTCAGATATATGAACAGTACAAGCTGTGATTGCAAGTTTAACACAGAAAACTAATCAAGAGCAGTTTGCCTTAATTCACAACTCAAGTAATGAATCCTGATTATTTGAAAAATTTGTTATCCACCTAGAAATTCCAAGATCACATCAAGAAAGCAACATTTCACACAGGAGAAATACCCTATCTCAACTCCAAACATTGGTGATTATTGCTAAATAATAAGGTATATATTAAAAGCCAAAACATAATAACAATTGTAATAGAAAAATGAAATGAAACATATCTATAACGCCAGAAAATATTAACAGCTTACTCCACCCTTGTGGAATGCAGCACAGTGAGGTACCATAAACAAATGTTATCAAAAAAGTGACAGATTAAGAAAACTAAGTCATTACAAGAAACCAGGAGACAAGGCAGGGGCTTCCATACAGAATAACTTTAAATCTGTTATGAACAGTATAAGAAGCCCAGAGAGACAACTGAGGTGCAGCCTAGGAGGTCAGACAAGTAATTACGTAACTATCGCTCACACCACACTACCCACTAGCTCAAAACCTAGACTTATGCTATCCTGAAGGAACAAAAGCCTCAAGCTGTGAGTATAAGAAATGCTTCTGAGCTAAGGGCGGATTGAATAAAACATCATCTAGACAGACCTAGGGAAAGAAAACCATGAAGTTTTCCATTTGGGGTAACTATGCAGTGATCTAAAATTGCAAAGGCTGTCAAAAAATGTCTTGAGAAAATAATAGTCAAAATACAAAATTATAATCCTGGAGAAACAACCATTTTAAAGGGAATTAACAGTAAATAGATTTTGCATCATCAAAGAACTAGAGGACTAAGATCTACGAAAAGCAGGAAGAATCTATTTTAAGATAGAAAGCCAGAGGAATAAAAAAAAAATGCTCATTTTCAAATGAAAAATATGAATACTCTAAATCAAGACTGTAGATTTTGACACAAAAGTTCAAATGACAGTTTAAACTACACATTCAATATAGCCAAAGAATTAGCTAATTTTAAGACCTATTGAGAATAGAATTAAAGCAAAACACATTGAAGAACTGATAAAATTAACAAGAAATTAAGATATCTAGACAGGACTTAGACACTATAACCAAAGTCTAATAGGAGTTCCAGAAAGAGAAAATAAAAATAGTAGGTATAGAGATGATTTAGACATCATACAAAAGTAATGGCAGCAAAAAAACAGACACTTGCAAACATAACAAACTAGAAATCTTGAACCATCTGTGGTTAACAACAGTTGATTGAAATTGCTTGTTTCAAGCTAAAAGTGCACTGAAGTGACAGTAAATCAATTTATTCTAACTCACAAACAAGGATAAAAGGAAAGGAAAGTGAAGCAAACAAACCACATCAAGAACAACATAAAAAAACAGTGTTTAAGACAACTCAAATCTCATCACCAAGAATGCAAGAAATTAGGTCAGTTCTTCTGATGATAATACTTGCATTATCCATATTATTTTGAATCTTTTTGATTCAGGAGAGAGTACCTGAAGATATGTAAACTGCATAAAAAATTAAAAGCCCAACCTTGGCAGTTATGATAATTCTAATAATTCTAGTCAGTATTTAATGTTTTACTCATTTTGTGTTGTGTAACCTTTCCTGAGAAAACACAAACAAATGTCTACCCCAGAGAGGGCACCTTTTCCTTTTTAGTTTCTGTCATAAAACATTCTGGAAGAAGCAACTTTAGAAAAAAAGGGTTTCTTTCAGCTTAGACCCTATAGTACATTACAGAGAAAATCCAGGAACTCAGGGCAGGAACCTGGAGGCAGGAAGTGAAGGAGAGGCCATGGACGAACACCTTACTGCTTGCTCTTCATGGATTGCTCAGCCTGCTTCATTATACAGCCCAGGACCATCTACCTAGGGGTGGCACCACCCATAAAGTTTGGACTCATACGTATCAATCAACAACCAAGAAAATGACACCACAATCTTGCCTACAGGGCAATCAGACAGAGATGTTCTTTCAATTGAATTGCCCTCTTCCCAATGACCTTAGCTTGTGTCAAGTTGACAAAAACCTGATGTATATAGCACCAATGACAAACACTATTTTATCAGAATGTAGCTTAATTGAAACAATGGATTTATTTGAGAGCTTACAGGAGCAGGTGTGTCTTCCCCCACCCCACCTCCCCACCCCCCACCCCGCCCCCACCCCCACCCCGCCCCCACCCCCACCCCGCCCAGCCTTTGAGCGGGAATTTCAGACCTCCATGCTAGCCACTGCTTCCCACATAGGGTGGTGATCCAACAAAGATGAAGTCTATTGTTCTTCAAGGACCTGCAGTTTCCTGAGAGGAGAGGATCCAGCCACCTGCTGAGCAACCAAAACGGGTTTTGCTGATGAGTTCCCAGCTTTTGGGGGAAAAAGGACTTTCCCCCACCTTTAAATTTGGAGCTCCCTATTAAACATTGAACCTTGATCAGAGGTTTTTGTTTTTTTTTTTTTTTTTTGATTTTTCAAGACAAGGTTTCTCTGTGTATCCCTGGCTGTCCTGGAACTCACTCTGTAGACCAGGCTGGCCTCGAACTCAGAAATCCTCCTGCCTCTGCCTCCCAAGTGCTGGGATTAAAGGCGTGCACCACCACCGCCCGGCTATCGCTCAACCTTTCAATTTCAGCCCCAGCTTTCCTTCCAGGTGACCTCGCTTCCCCATAGCCACAGGCAGTTACAAGCAAGGGTGAGAGGTTGTTTCAAGAGCACAGGTAGCAGCTGCATCCTTGAAAAACCCACCCTCATATAAATGAAGGGCCATTAAAGCATCTCTGGAGTTCGGTGTCTGGCAGGTAGTTTCCACAAGGAGAGTCAGGGAGTATGTATTCCCCAGACATTGTTTATGGCTTTCATAATGTTTCTGAACTTCCTGAGTCAGATAACCTTTCTCAACCTCTGGACCCTTGACATTCTCCCTCAACTTAGAGGATGCTGGACGTAAGAACACATAAGGAAAAAACACAGGATGCGGCAAGAAGCCGTTCACATGAAAAAACAAACAGCAAACATACTCCTTTACAAGAGACTTGGAAAGAAAATACTCTACAAAGGAAAACATCATGAAAATTATACTACTAAAAGCATCTAGGCCAGATGTGGTGGTGCACACCTCTAATCCCAGCATCTGGAAGGCAGAGGCAGGTGGACCTCTGTGAGTTCAAGGTCAGTCTGCTCTACATAGTGAACCTCAGGATGTGCAGAGCTACACAGAAAATCCCTGTCTTGAAAAACCAAACAAAAAAAGGCGTCAAGATGGGGTGCTAGAGAGATGAGTCAGCAGTTAAAATCACTGGATGTTCTTTCTGAGGACCAGGGTTCAATTCCTAGCACCCACATGGTGGCTCACAACCATTACATCCAATGCCATCTTCTGGCCTCTATGATCACTAGACATGTATAGAGTGTACAGAGATACATGCAGACAAATAGTCATACACATAAAATAAAATAAGACAAAAAAATAACTAAAACTAAAAGCACTGAAAGAGAAATGGCTCAGCAGGCAAACCATTTTCCACACAAGCAAGAGTCAGGACCTGAGTTCTAGTTCCAGTTCTTACATTATAAAAACAAGTATTGCGCATATGCCTAGACTCCCAGTGCTGGGGAGGCATAGACCAGGAGAATCCTTGGATCTAGCTGGCCAGTCAGTGTAGCCAAATTACTTAGCTTCAGGTTCAGTCAGTGAGCGGTCCTACACATACTCCTCTGACTGATACCCACCACTTGACATGAGTTGATATAACCAAGGGATACTCTTTACTGAATGTGTGCTACACTCTGGGGTAAATCTCCAAAGTTGTAAACTAAATTATTTCTATTTCACACATAACCCGTGCCAAATATTTCATTATAGCAATACAAAGCCAATTAATATATCAACACAAATATAGTTTTTAGAGGGAAAAGATAAATCCAGACACATATAATCTTAAATCAAATACATTGGTTAAAAATTAAGGAATACTTCAATATTAAATAGTCTAGCAATGTGATTTGTAATTCTGAAAAAAAGAATGAGAAGCAAGGTATTGAATACAAGACAGTAATGACTAAAATATATTTATGTGCTCTAAGACAATAAGCACATAAGTATCTCAAAGTAAAAAGGCCATGCAACTAGATTCTTTGAGCTACAAAAACGAATTTTGAAAATTATAAATACAGTAAAACACTCTTCATTTGATGAATGAGAACTACCAAAAGCTTACAAGAAATCCAATGTCTATGTGGGAATATTAGAAATAATGTCCCTCAAGGCAGGAATAAGAAAGTACTTCCCCATCCCTTTGACTCTAATCAATATTATATTGTATATTCTAGCAAAATGATAAGAAAATAATGTATCAATATAAGAATTTTAAATAGAATAGTATCTATAGACTAAATAAAAACATAACTAGCAAGAATCAAAACTTAAGAATGAATCCAAAACAACTTAAATAAAAATCACCACTATTAGAAATGGAGGTAAGCGTAACACTACACATTCCAAACATAACAAGTATAATAAGAAAATCCCATGAAGAAATTTCTTTTAAATTGTCATCTCTAGCTCAAGAGAAAATAAATAAATAACCTGTACCACACTTCATCTATTAAAGAAAATAGACTTACACTTAACTCAGAGGTTTAAACCCTTGACTTGAGTGATGAATCATGTGAAGCTTTTAAAGAAGAAATAATAATATCAAGTCTTCATATGTAAATTTTTGTACAAAATCCAAGTAGGAACATTTCCAGCTCAGTTTATGATGCCAGAATAACTCCTACTACAGCTAAAAATGTATTCCATAAAAAGTTCAACATACCTAATAAATAAATGCACAAAAGCCCCTGACAAAGTAGTAGTCAACAGATCCCAGAAATATATATTAAGCAAGATATTTCTTGACTGAGCAGAGTTTTACCAGAGAATACAAGAGTGATTAAGCACTTGAAAACCAATCACTGAGCTTTGCACAGTGGCAGTATTGTAACCAATAAGGTTTATCCAAGGCGCGAGTCTTGCTAATTGAAAATCAATCACTATTTCCCATAGTAGTAGACTGAAAAAATCATCTACAAAACTTCAACACACTCATAACCAAATCGCCTAGCAAACAATGGCTAGAAGGCACCTTCCACAAATTCAGAAATTACAAGTATGAAAAATCTCAATATGATAGTATACATAAGCAACCCCCCAAAATTCTACCAGAGAACTTTATAGCTGATAAACAACTTCAGCAAAGTAGCTGTATATGAAATTAACTCAAAGAAATCAGTAGTCCTCCATACAAATAATAAATGGGTAGAGAAAGAAATCAGGGAAACAACATCCTTCACAATAGCTACAAATAATATAAAATATCTTGGTGTAACTCTAAACAAGTAAGAGAAAGAGCTGTATGACAAGATCTTCAAGTCCCTGAAGAAAGAAATTGAAGACCTCAGAAGGTGGAAAGATCTCCCATGCTCATGGATAGGTAGTATTAACATAGTAAAAATGGCTATCTTACCAAAAGCAATGTACAGATTTAATATAATCCCTATCAAATTCCCACACAATTCTTTACAGACTTTGAGAGAGCAATTCTCAACTTCATACGGAAAAAAAAAACCTCAGGATATACAAAACAATCCTGGAAAAAAAAAAAAACTTCTGGGGAATCACCATCCCCGACCTCAAGCTGTGTTAGAGAGTAATAGTAATAAAAACAAAACAAACAAACTAAAACAAACAAACCAACAAAACCTTGCATGGTATTGGTATAGAAAAAGACACATTCATAAATGGAATCAAATCAAAGATGCAGAAATAAACCCACATACCTGTGTATGCTTGGTTTTTGACAAAGAAGCCAAAACCATACAATGGAGAAAAAAAGCATCTTCAACAAATGGTGCTGATCTAACTGGATGTCTACATATAGAAGAATGAAAATAGATCTGAATTTATCACCCTGCACTAACTCAAGTCCAAGTAGATCAAGGACCTCAACATAAAACTGGATATACTAAATCTAGTAGAAGAGAAAGTGGTAAATAACCTTGAACACATTGGTACAGCAGACAATTTCCTGAACAGAACACCAATGGCTCAGGCTCTAAGATCAACAATTAAGAAATGGAAACTCATGAAATTGAAAACCTTCTGTAAAGCAAAGGCACTGTCAATAGGACAAAATGGATTGGGAAAATATCTTCACTCATGCTATATCTGACAGTGGGTTAAGGGTTAGCTTACAAAATATATAAAGAACTCAAGAAGCTAGACTCCAACAAACCGAATAATCCAATTTTAAAAATTGGCTAAAGAGCTAAACAGAGAATTCTCAACAGAAGAATCTTGAATGGATGAGAAGGAATGCTCAACATCCTTAGTAATCAGGGAGATGCAAAGAAAAACAATCCTGAGATTCCACCTTATACCAATCAGTATGGTTAAGATAAAAAATTCAGGTGACAGCACATGCTGGGGAGGATGTGGAGAAAGGGGAACACATTGCTGGTGGGACTGCAAACTTGCACAACCACTCTGGAAATCAATCTGGCAGTTTTTCAGAAAAGTGTAAATTTACAGATAAGTTCTACCTGAAGACCCAGCTATATAGCTCCTGGGCATGCTCTATCATACCACAAGGACATATGTTCCACTATGTTCATAGCAGCCTTATTTGTAATAGCTACAAACTAGAAACAACCCAGATGTCCCTCAACTGAAGAATGGATACAGAAAATGTGATTCATTTACAAAATGAATACTATTCAGCTATTAAAAACAAAGACATTATGAAATTTGCAGGCAAATGAAAAGAACTTGGAAATATTCTGAAGGAGGTAAGTCAGACCCAAAAAGACATACACAGTATGTATTCACTGATAGGTATATATTAGCCATAAAGTACAGAATATCCATGATATACCACACAGACCCAAAGAAGTTAAACAAGAAGAAAGGCCCAAGTAAGGAGGATACTTGAATCACACTTAAAAGTGGAAACAAAATAGCCATAGGAGGCAGAGGGAGGGAAGGAAGTGTGTAGGAGAATGGAGAGGGAGGGAAATAGGGACAGGATCAGGTAAGCAGAGAGACAGGAGAGTGACCCAAGGTCCAACAGAATAAATGGAAATCTGCGTCTGCCAGGGGTGGGGGATTGGGGGAAATCTTTAGGACGTCCCAGAGATGTGATTAGCAGGAGGCTCCCAGGAGTCAATGTGGGTGACCTCAGTCAAGAGACCTACCAGTGGGGACATGGAACCTGAAGAGGCCACCTCCTGTAGTGGAGGTGTAAAGACACCAACCCATCCACAAAACTTCCGATGCAAAATGTATCCTGCCTACAAGATGTGCACTAACAAAGATAGAGCAGAGACTGAGGGAATAGCCAACCAATGACTGGCCCAATTTGAGACCCATCCTATGGGCAAACACCAATCCCTGATGTTATTGATACTCTGTTTTGCTTGCAGATAGGGGCTTAGCATAGCTGTCCTCTGAGAGGTTCTACCTAGCAGTTGACTAAAACAGATGCAGATGCCCATAACCAAACAGTGGACGGAGGTCAAGAATTCTTATGGAAGAGTTGGGGGAAGGATTGAAGGTCCTGAAGGGGATGGGCCCCCACATAGGAAGACCAACAGAGTCAATTAACCTGGACCCCTGGGAGCTTTCAGAGACTGAGCCACCAACCAATGAACATACACAGCCTTAAACAAGGCCCTCAGCACATATGTAGCAAACACACAGCTCAGTCTCCATATGCCCCACCCCAAACAACTGGAGCAGAGGCTCTCCCTAAAGCTGTAGCCTGACTGTGATATATGTTCCCCAACAGGACTGTCTTGTCTGGTCTCAATGAGAGAAGATATGCCTAATCTGGCAGAGACTTGATGCATTGTGGTGAGGGATACAGGGATGGGGGGTTAAGAGGAAAAGGGGAAGGGGAAGAAAGAGGAGAGACTCTGTAGGGAGCACTAGGAGAGGACAGTGTTTGATGTAAATTAATTAAAGAAAGAAAAATCTCAAGTTGGTATCACAGGTAAAGAGAAAATGCTAAAGAGCTTCTGCTATAAGATCAGAAGCAAGGCAAAGATCTGTTCTAGTCAACATCCCAAAAGACATCTTGTCAAGTTGCAATACTGTAGAGCCAAAGATGAATGGGTGGATGGATAGATTGGATGGACAGAAGGATAGACAGATAATAGTACTGAGATTGAGAAAAAGATAGATAATGAGACAGATGAATACAAACTAGAAAAAAATTAAATAAAATTATCTTTGTTTCTGGGCAGCCTAATCATCCATATAGAAATTAGTAAGAACATAAAAAGTCAGTAAAACAAAATAGTGAACTTCATAAAATACACAGTCAGCTCGCAAAATGTGATTCAATTTATACATTAATGATAAAATTCATGTTGAAATCTTTAATATCCCTTATGTTGGTATATGAAAGCATGCAGTACTTGAGAAAAGACAGAGCAAGATGGTAGTTTAAACTCTATATTGACTACTCTCTCCCACCAAGCATCATTTTCAATAACTACCCACACATAAGTATACTTTCATAAAATGTGAAAACAATCAGGTGAAACTAAGAGAAGGTATGCTGAAACAAGTGAGAACCATCTCAAATTAACCTATGTCATCACTGAACCAACCCCAAGCACCATAGGCTAGAGAGAGAGAAAGAGATTATTTAGGATAAAAAATACCTAAACACAATATATAGCCATAGTTCCCAACATTGGGAACACCACAGGAGGAAAAAAGTCTCTGAGCATTCTTCACAGTTGCTAAATCCAGGTCAGAACACATACCCTGAACCTCTAAATGCTTCATGGTGTTACACAGGAACCCGGAATTGCTACAAGACAGACTTGAAACCAAGCCTTCATTCTTCCCAGGGCACTTCACTGACCTTAGGCTCTGAATAGCCTACAGCCAGGCAGGCCTTCACAGGTAAGAGCATAGATCCCAGCCTGGTATGGCATGGGTCTCAGTGGTCTTGTACTTAGGGTGCCCCCTAGTGTTGCACTAGATACAGTAGTTGTGGGTTTAAAGACAACGCAACAAACAACATGCCCAGAATTTCTGGACAGATTTATTGTTGGGAGATGTTCTCAGACAATACCAGAATTAAAACATTATTATAAGCATCTAATTCTTCACCACATAGGCCTTAATGTAGGACAACAAAGATGAAGGAAAATCAGGAAAACATGATACCACTAAATGAAGTGCCAGGGAATGACTTAAAGAGAACCCAAATAGTCAAAGAAATCTTAAACGGAAAGAACAAAGCTAAAGCACCACACTATCTGACTTCAAATTGTATTTTGGGGCTTTAGCAATATAAACTGCACAATACTCTTAAAACAGAAATATAATCCAGTAGAACATAATACATAAGGCAGAAATAAATGCATGCATCTACAGAAAATTGATTTTTTTTGACAAATATTCGAAGAAGACACGATGGAGAAAGGTTAATGATACTATTACAACCAACTATCTAGATGCAAAAGAGTAACATTCAACTCCCATGTAAGTCAGATTTTGTTGCTACAACAAAATACCTAAGGCTGAATAGCTCATAAATAAAAGAGTCTTAGTTAGCTCCTAGTTTTGGAGGCTGGAAGCTCAACACTAAGCAGCCCTACTTATTTAATTAGCCCCTGGTGAAATCCTCCTATAGGTTGGAGTGCATGCAGAGGAAGCCAAATAGTGAGACCAGAAGGAAGTCAGAGAAATTTGGATGCCAACCTTGTTCTTTTTATGATTTACTCTCAGGAACTAATTTGGAGCCTGTGAAAAATGTTAGTATTTAATCTTCAAGGGGAGCACTCCAAATTCCCCAATCACCTTCTACTAGTCTCTTTTGCCTCTGCCTCTGCCTCGGCCTCTGCCTCTGCCTCGGCCTCTGCCTCTGCGTCTGCCCTTGCCACTGAGATCCAATGAATGAGTTCAAAGGAACTGGCTAGAAGTGAAATCATAGAAAGCCTGTTCCTTAGCATGTAACTGGACTTCCCAGACCTGGGGCATGTAATATAAGGGATGCCTCACAGATTTCTGAGGTGCCTTTCACTGTATTCATGGAAAACACTTGGCTTTTTATCCATAGTAATTAATGTCTTTAGCAAGTAGTTTCTGGGCCATACACACTGTCTCCTAATGCATTCCCCACTCAAGCCACAATTCTCTTAAGTCTTCATGCTCTGCTTTCTTTAGCTCTAAAACTGTGCTGAATGCTGTCTAAAGCACCCACAAAATCTTTGTATGTTTTTCTTAGACATTTCTTTTTCTAGATATAATAACCATCACTTTGAAATTCAATACTCTATAAAACTCTAAGGTAGGGCCATAGCTGGCTAAAGTTCTTTGCAATGGTTTACAAAGGTAGCCTTTACTCCAATTCTAATAGGATCCCCATTTGCATTTGAGTAGATTCCCTGGACTCTCCATCCTGTGAGACTTCATGAAAATTGTGTATAATGTCGTTTACAGAATTCTATGTCTTTGCTCCTTTGAACAACTTCAACGACTGCTTATTACCCAATTCCAAAGGAGCGTCCGTGTTTACAGTTACAGCAATTACTTGATTCTCAGTGCCAATTTTCTGTTTTAAGTCCATATTTGTATTTCTATAATAAAATATCAATTCTGAAACTTCAGAAAAAACTTTAAATTAGATAAGTCTAAGAAAGTGAAAGTCTGAGATTAGGGAGCTCAATTAAATATGAAGCCCACGGGTGAGGGCTTCATATTGATGGTATTACCATGGCAGATGCAGAGGTAGAAGAGAGCACATGGAGAAACAAGAGGTAACCAGACTTGCTCTTTTTATGACAATGCCCTCTCATGTAACTAGCCAGTATCCCCATAAAAAAGATCATTATCCTCTCTGAGAGTGGTGCTTTCAGTGATGGAAGTACTTCCCTAAGTGTTCCACTACCTCCAAAGCATGCCACAACAGGTACCAAGCAAGCACCCAGCACATCTAAAACAAAGGGATCTTGACCTCTCACCATGTACAAAATACACTCCAAGTGCATGAAGTGGGTGAAGATGTAAGAGCTACAGCTATAAAACCACTACAGAAAACACAGTGAAAGGATGCAATGGAGTTAGTTTGTGCAATGACTTTCAACATAACCTCAAAAGCATGGGAAATTAAGGTGAGAATAGGCAAAATGGAATTCCCTAAAAACAAAAGTTATACAACAAATCCATTCAGTGAAGAAATAGTTTACAAAATAGGGGGGAGCAAGTTGTACAAATAATAGTGGTAATATGCAAAATATGAGGAACTCAATTAACTCAGTTGCAAAATTACCAAAAGCCTGATTAAAAGTGGCCAAAGAACTTGAAACGACATCTCTAAATAATGGTCAACACATATATAGACAAATGATTGATATCACTAATCTTCAGAAAGATTCAACTGAAAACCATGAAAAGATTTTATCTCACTCAGTCCTGCTATAATGAAAAGTGCTGATATATTGTTAGTAGGAATGTAAACTGGTATAACTATTACAGAAGGCAGTATCAAGATTCCTTAAAAGCTGAAAAATAGAACTGCCACATGATCCACCAAGACCAGTGCTAGGTACATACATAAAAATACTGTAACATTTCAATGCAGTAGAATATTATTCTTTAATAAAGAGACATAAATGAGCTGCTAATCCATTAAAAGACACTGAGGAACCTTAAACCCATACTGACAAGTGAAAATAAAAATTTTAAAAAAATTGCAAAGTAAATGAAACTAGCATGTCAAACTTATATTGTGTCCACAGTAACAGCATTCACACTAAACAAAAAATGGAATCAACCATAGTGTCCATCAATAGATTAATAGATAATCTATCTAAAACCTAAATCAAATAAATAAAAGCTAATTCTATAGAATTCTACAACAAAATGAACAAAGTCATTTTAAAACAGAGGCAAAGACTTTTTATAGTGAAGATGGCCAGAGTTCATTGTAAAGAGGAGGGGAGTACACACTACAGGACTGAGAGTAGACAGCAACAGGAACATCATGTAAGGCACAAATGTCTTAAAACCTAAAGATAACCACCATAATACAAAAAACACTAAGAACATAAAATTACAAACCAAAGAAGAGAAAAATATTCTTAAAGTATGCATCTTTTAAAGGATTTGTCACATGAGCACACGTGTATATATGTGAGTGTGTTTGTAGATACAGTAATAATGTAAGTATTCCAAACATTAATGTACCATTAAATTGACATTTCTCCAGAGAAAGTATTCAGATGGCTGAGAAAAACAAGAAAGAATATTCAATAGCTAATCATAAGGAAACAAGGAAATACAAGTTGAACCATGAGCTACAACTACACATTCACTAGAAAGACTTTACAAATTAAGATGTAAGGTTAATATACAACAGACAATTGCTTTCTAATATACTAACAATGAAAATTTAAAATATAGTTCTATCTACATTACTATTAAAATAACAATAATTGCAATACAAGTAGGAGGAAGAAGAAGGCTACAACAACATTTAGATGGCTCAGTGGCAAATGACCTCCAGGACCACATTGTGTAAGAAGAGAACAAGCTCCTTACAAGTTGCCCTCTGACCTCCACATGTAGGCACTGTAACATGTGTGTCCCCCCCCACACACACACACTCATACACACACAAGTGTGTACATATGCACACAGATACATAAAAACATAATATTTTTCATGTACATGCTTGTTACGATTTTTTGCAAACGTGGTATTGTAGATAGGACATAAAATGAAGAAACTTTTTTCAGTTTCTACTCCTCTCCCTCATACTTTGTTATGACATATTAAGAAGAAACAATTACAACATTGTTACAAGTATGTTATCAGAGATAAAATAGAATTCTTTGTCATTTTTGTTTATTTTTGAAATTATAATTTAATTACAATGTTTCTCCTTTCTTGTTTCTCCCTCCAACCTTCCCATATACCTCAATCCACTCTCTTTCAAAATCACAGCCTGTTTTTTCACTAATTATTAAATACATATATATTTTTTTTAAGTTCTTAAGGTACACGAAAAGATCCTGTCTTTATAAAAGGGACGAAAGAACTAAATAGACACATCACCAGAACTTTTACCAATGACAAAAAGATGTTGGGTGCGATATTATTAGGGGCTTGCAAAGCAAAACACTGAAATGATACTAAACATCTATCAGAATGACTGCAGTCAAAGATGCAAGCAAAGATACAGAGAAATAGCTGTCGCTGCCAGGAATGCCATAGTAGCTAGCCACCTTGAAAGACTGTCAACCTTACCATGTAATATAGCAGTTGAACTCTTTGCAATTCATCCAATGAGTTCAAAATCTTAAACATGAATGTTAGTGACAGCTTTGTTCTTAACTGTCAAAACATGGAAACAACCAAAATGTCCTTCTATAAGTAAACAGGTTTTTTTTTAAATGCTGTAACATTCCAATGCAGTAGAATATTACTCTTTAATATAAACAAATAAATGAGCTGCTAATCCATTAAAAGACACCGAGGAAGCTTAAACCCATACTGACAAGTGAAAATTAAAATTAAAATAAGCCAGTCTAAAAAAAGGCAAAAGTATGCAGTAAAATGACAAATGTTTCATGTCATATTTTCTGTTATATGCAGAATAAAATTCAACAACATGAAAGTAAAATGGGAAGAAAGAATTGTCCAGCTATATGAGGGAAGAGGACAGGAGAAGATAAAATGTCAAAATGAAGTTCATTTTATACAAAATGTACTAATAAAAACAAACAGCCCTGAAAAAAAACCTAATAACATTTACTGACTGAGTATATTATACTTATGTAATTAGGAACATAAATGTATGTATATATGTGTGTATGTATGTATGTATGTATGTGTATGTAAGTAATAGAATTAATGAAAAAGACCATGCATTTGAAAGAGAGCATAAAAGGAATGTATAAGAGGCTTTGGAGGCAGGAGTGAGTGGGTGGGTAGGGGAGCACCCTCATAGAAGCAGGAGGAGGGGGCATGGATTAGGGGTTTCTGGGGCGGGGGGAGAACCGGGAAAGGGGTTAACATTTGAAATGTAAATAAATAAACTATCCAATAAAAAGGAGACTTTGAACAAAAAAAGGGAAAATGATGGAATTATATCATAATCTTTAAAATTACAAAGAAAAACACAAGATCAATGATGAGTATAGGTTCAGATGGCTGAGAGCATGACTAGGTAAGTCACAGGGAACTGAATAGCTGTAAAAATAGTATAGTGGTGACTATATGATATTATACATCCTAAAACTCACATTTAACTGCAGGAAATAAAGACTGACCTCAAATGCCAACTGTGAAATTTAGTTAGTAAGAATGTATCAGTCCATCAGCTGTAAGAAATGTAGCACGCGCACTTCCAGGACAGCAAGGGCTACACAGAGACCCTGTCTAAAAACAAAAAGTTAAAAATGCTAACAGTCTGAGTTTTTTCTATACACTTTTTGATCTTCAAAATACAAAAAGATAAACTTCTCAGCCATGGCTTCATAACAAATTTGAACAAAGTGAGAAAATAGAAGTTAAATTATTAATGTGAAATTCTCTGGAGACGAGCCATACTCAGTTAACTGCACAAGAGTAGAAAGTTATCCTTTGCAAAATTAAAGGTATGAAAGCATATTATACATACAACACAAGTAAACAGATTTGGGTTCAGTGATCCTACAGTTATAATAAGTAGAAAAGCTGAGGTGATAGGAAATATTTAAAAGCTATAAAGTTTAAATAATATTTCAATAATATTTGAACTTTATAACTAGGACAAATAGAAGCAGACCACAGAAATGGAGAGTAGATAAATTCCCCAAAGAACATACTATATATAACAATTTAGATATATTACGCAACAGTGGGAAAGAATGAATTATTCAATATTTGCTGCTGTGAAACAACTGAAGGGAAAACAATTTAGAAAATTATCTCACACTATACAGTAACATAAATTTCTGAGGGATTAAGCAGAAGCAATGAAAACTAAACAAAATCTATTCAAACACTTATTAAATTTTCAATGAAGAACTATAACATAATTCATGAGAAGAAATTACAAATTGAGAGACAGATATCATCATGTACAAATTAAGATTGCTGTATGTAAAAGTTCTTCTAAAATGAAGACAGACAAAAATATTTTCACGGTGGTGAGAATGGTCTAATGTCTACTAAATATAGTAAAATGAGTAAAAATCATTTAAATTCTCAACAGAAACAGCATACACAAAAAGGAAACAAAGAAATATAAAAAGTCCCAGCACTTGGGAGGCAGAGGCAGGTGGATTTCTGAGTTCGAGGCCAGCCTGGTCTACAGAGTGAGTTCCAGGACAGCCAGGGCTACACAGAGAAACCCTGTCTTGAAAAACCAAAAAAAAAAAAAGAAATATAAAAAGTATTCACATACACTATAAAAAAAAGAACAATAATTAAAGCAACTATTTTTCCTGTCAGGTTGGCCAAAATATATATGGTGCGGTTACATGAGCAGGCACTGCCCATCTTATACAGCACATCAAGTGATTTTAAATGTTAGCATCACCTGAGGCCCATCAATGCTTCTTCACCCATTTCAATAATTCATTTTAAAAATTATCATATAAATTTAGTAGCTACTATGGGATATAATAATGAACAAAATAGGGGGAAATCCTGTTCTTACATTCTAAGGTAAGGGTCTATTATGAAATCTACTTAGGCAATGATGCAAATCAAAGAAGAAGAAAAGAAAAAAAGTAGGAGTACATATTGCAGAAGATGAGTTTGAAGTTTGTTTGGTTTTTAATTTGGTGTTTTGTTTTTTTGTTTTGTTTTGTTTTACATAAGCTTATTATAGAAGACTTCAACACAGAGGCATTTGAGTGGAGCCATTAAAGAGGTAAAGTTCAAAGAACAATGATGTATCTATGCATAAAAATATGTGCTACAGAGCTACTCACAATTGAGAACAATTTCAACAGTCAATATTGGGACTGTCAGATAAGGATGCCATAAAATTATGCAGCTGTTAAAAATTCTTGAAAGCTGCTTAATGTAGTGAAAAGTCTCAGAATGTAGTATTAATGAAAAATAGTTATGACACACACAAACACACACATATGCTCATGTGCGCGCACACAACCCTAATGGGAAACAGAGAAACACATCTGGAAAGAAGCATTGCAAGATTTTTCTGGAGTTGGATCTTAGATGCAATTTCCAAATTTTATATAATGATGTTATTTGGGTTTTATATCATGAAAAAATAAAGGTATACTTTACAGTCTTGAAGTAGACTGAAAGTTGTCCAAGACTTTAATTTTAAAAGGACTGAGGGTATATAGAGTAAAGGAAAAGTGCAAAAAAGACTAAACCATCTTTCAAGGTGTGAGTGGCTGTTAAAGGAGAGGAATAGAAACCCACAGAGCAATGGCAATAGGTTAGATGTTAAAAATGTGTTTCAGATCAAAATGAAGACTAACTTTCGAACAATAACATCTACATAATGTCAGGTACTGATTAACTCATCAGACAGTAGTAAACAGCCTTTCCTGGAAACATTCACACTGAAAACAGATGACCATATACACTGAGTGATAAGAGTGTTATGATCACTTGCATAATTCTGTCTGCAAGCATCTCCCTTCCCGTCAAGTGTATCTATGCAATACTCTTTCCTTTCGAGAAAGCATTTCCAAAGTGAAAATCACCCTTCTAAACACCTCAACCTGGAGACTTTTTTTTCCTTCTGTGGATACTGAGAAGGCATACTGTGTACAAATATCAATACTTTTTAAATCATGTTTCAAGTACAAGTATAAAAATGTATTTCTATTACCACGCAGCATTCACCCTTAGAAAGAGCATGCCTGGGCCATTGCATTTCAGCATAAAAGATAACCACCTCTCTTCTGCTTCACATTGCCCTGCATCATTTTACTCAGTGTCTTTCACAGCTTTCAAAATGTGCATAATGGAAATAGCACCTAATAGCTAGCTTTACTCCAGATCTTAGGAGAAAGTTCCTTTATCTCTCAGGACAGTCACAATTTCAGCTATCTCAAAAATGCAACAACAAAGATGCCTCCCCTATGGTGTCTTGCAAAGCCTCAAAGCACTCTGTCAAAATGTTCTTTGTTACTTCAGTAAGTGGCTAAACTTGAAACACATGTACATGTGATTAGAACACAGTATTCTATAAAGCACAATAGAACCTTACAGCTAAGAAAGTCTTTATAAATGATCCAGGTCTAGTCCAATCCCCCTCATCACACAGCTATCAAAATTGAAGCTCATATAAGTTATAAGAAACTAACTCAATATCCAGCTCAGGAATAGATTATAAACTAAGCTATCAGAAATCCATATAGGGAGAGGGTTTTTAGTATATGATTCTTCACAAAAATGTTTTCTCTGCCAGGTGCCTTTTTCTATAAATTGTTGACCATACAAAGTCGGGGATCGGAGGTGGGTCCTGGTGCAATGAGAGTATAAGTTAAGCTAATGCATATCGTCTGATTTTAAAGTAAGGTAATGCTCCTGTGGACCTGAGCCTAGAGGGGATCATTCCTTTCCCCTACTATTTCAGTATTATCACCTGCCAGATTTCTACAAAATGGTTATGCATCATCCAACTTAAGTGTTAGTAAGTACTGTGAGCTTCAGAGTAAGAAGGGCTGCACAAAATTGAGTGCCGTTTGTTGGTACTCAACTCTCCTGCAAAATGCAATGGTGATCACTTCTTAGAACAGTACATTCTCCTCCCCATCTAAACCTCTTATCTAGCATTTACACAAGTTTATCTCCTCTTGTAACCCAAATATAAACATTCACCAAAATACCACAATTGTATCTCTTTTCTTATTGCAAAAACTAAGAGACACTGACTCGCACACTACTGTCTCCACATGGCTTCTTTGCTGAGCTCCAAACCCACATTTCAGCTACACTCAACAGCCCATCTGAGATTCAGCAATAGCATTACTATCTGTGTGAGTTCAGACCAATCAAACCACTCAGTCTGTCCAGATCAGATTGCTCACAATTAGTGCTATGCTATCTCTTTTGCATACAAATCTTTTTGCCAAGCTGGCCTTCAATATTGCTTGTAGTCAAGTTCTCCACCTATTTGCCAAACATTTCCTATACGTTATTTCATCATATACAACTGGCCATCCCCAAGCACTATTGTCTAAAGTCTAATTTTAAAATCACAATTCAAAATCCACTTCCAGGAATTGTCTTTGTTCCCTTTTGCAACCCTTTTCATCTCTTTTATGGCTTTGGATCTTACAGTCCTACTATTGGCATTGCTTGCATATTTCTTCTCCTTCCTACTTTTCTCTGTCATCTCAGACAACAGAGACTAAGTCTAATCCATACTGTGTCTCCCACATTTTCTTTGAACTATTTTAAACACATAGTAGCTCTCTATCAAATGGATCCAGCTTAGACTATGTTAATTACCCTACTTAAAAACTCTTTTCTCAGGCAACATATTTCCTAACCAAAGATTAAATCCCTTCAAAAGATGATGTATATCTCCTCTCAGGTGCCAGTATATACTTTCCTTCTCTTCCTCTCCCCACTTCTCCATCCTTAGCCCCTTCTCTGTCCATAGACAAAACTCCTACAACACTTCTGTCCTAATTCCTATGCTTTTCTATGTATTTTCAATATCTCCACCTTATGGAAATAATAAGTTTGCTATATCCCCAAGCTTTGCTTAAACTCCAAGTTCTCTATTAGATATTTTCCCCATACTTATGCTTCATAGCGTTCAGTACTAACTAAAATAGCATGGTTGTGTGATTACATGATCACCAGCCTCTTCCCCATCAATGACAAACCTCAAACAAGCAGAGAATATGTCTCTTTTGTTCACCTTTATTATCCTCTTCACAGTGACTAACTGTATAACCAAATGGAATGATAGTGAAAATAAACAACTGAATCAATGAAGATAGTTTAATGAGCACCACACTAGAACTTTGCTACTTTAACTGTGATCAGTGAAACAGTCTAAGGATCACCTGGCTGTGTATTCTACTATTTCAGCCCCACTCTAAAACCCCAGATCAGAATTAGCATTATAGAATTATCTCATGTAAATTATTGTATGTTAAAGTCAGAATCACTCCCCCTGGATGATTTCTGGAAACCTTCACACCTCTGAGACTTTATAAACTTCAGACCAGGACTTTCAAATGTGAAATGCCCTGGGGGATATAGTGCACCAAATCATTTTGTAAAGGGAAAAACTAAGAGTCTTGAAGGAGAAGGCATGTGTCTGAGACAAGTGGCAAATCACCAGAACTAGGAGTAGAACCCAAGTTTGCAAACAGTGCTCTGCTCTGCCATGGTTTATTCCTTTTCTTTCTGGTTATACTAGATTCCTTTGGTGATAGGTGTCATTCTAACAGTTCTTCTAGCTTCCAAATATAATGTGTAAATCTTAAAGTCACCACTATTTCAAATATCTGCTTACTAATATTTCTCTTAATCTTAACTCTGGGATCCCCTATTCCCCATACCCTTTGCCTAACTATTATGGTGACCTTTAGTTGTTTTAGAACAACTAGCCGCAAAGGGCCCATAGTCTTTAGAAATACAAAAGAGAACTTCTTTGTTTGCAGAAGTGCAGATGACAGCAGAAAGCTAGTTCTTCCAAAGACCAAAGCTTATACTATCAGAATTTCTTGAGAAAGCTCTGGAATGTGAGTCTGAAGCTGACAAACAAATGGGCTATTATGCCACATGAATAAAAAGTCTAGTTTCCAGAAGTCAACCCTGATCCTTTAATTTGTATAGTCTCATCAGACCCACAACTTGAGAAGGCATGATTACTATCTTCAACTAGCTGAAGAAAAATTATTTAAAAATAGAAAGTTTCTTCCAGACATTTCCAAAGAACCAATGAACAAAAGCCATGGGTACTTCTTTCTAAAATGTCTGACATAGCTGTTCAAAACTATGAAGAACCACATAATGAGCTCTTTATCACTGTGGAGAATTTAACTAGACAACAGTGCTGAGGACAAACTCAAGAGCTAGGTACAAATCAGAGTTTAATGACTTAGGGAGCCTTCTAGTTGGAATGTTCTACAATTCACAGATGTTTAGCCAAGCTCTCAGAAAGTAACAGCAGGATTCATTTCTAAAAGACAGACTGAAGCTAGACACAGAATGATTTCGGCTGTGACTACAGAAAAGTAAAAAAGTTTTTCTAGGCAGCCTTTCCAAAACAGAAAGTAGGTTGGCCAAGAGCAGCCTTCTAGGGCCCTTGCCGAAGCCTGGGTCCCACATCACTCCCAGTTCCTATTGCTCTACACAAGGTCAATAGTTGCTCCCTAAAGCCATGAGCTGCCATTCCTGCTGCTTCTGCACTTGCCAGCAGAGTCACTGGTGATCCAGGGGCCTGTGCTTTCATTTCCCACTGGAAGTGACTGTGCTCTGTCATTTAACTAGCTACTTAACCTTGCTGTACCTCAGTTTCCTCATCAGTCAAACACACACTTAACCTTGCTGTACCTCAGTTTCCTCCAGTCAAATACACATAATGCCACATTGATCAAAAACATTAAACACTCAAATGTTAGTGATTGGTATAATTTGTTCTAAAAATTATTACCAGGGTCATGGTGTCATTAACTCCAGAGAGAAGCCTCTAACTAGTAACTAGATCCTGTCCCTTACAAGTTCAGGAATGATACAATAGTTTCAGCTAGTCCTCTCACAGCTTCAAATCAACCAAAGTGGAGGAACCAACCCTTAATAACCCATACTATTCACAATGGAAATCCTAGGTACCCACCCACCCTCTCCTCTCCTACCCAGCAGCCCCTCCCCCAGCCACAGGCAAGGGGCAGTCTTCTGGGACGAAAGCTCTTCACAAACCATCAGGTGTTTCTGTCCTCCTCCCAAGGACACATCTGGACCTAAGAGGATGCCCATCTATAGGGGATATGCGAAATCAGAATTCTTGTTCTATGGCCTGGGTTGAGGGGGTGGGCAGGCACTGGGGGCTCCCTCACTGAAGCAAGAAAAGCCTCCCAAGTTTGTAGAACTGGGGCCCAACCCCATAGTGAGCCTCTCAAAGGAAGGGGGAAGGGCTCCACCTGCTTGAAAGGAAGCAGTTATTTACAACTTTCAACTCACTTGCATCTGGGGACTGCAATAGGGAGAGGGAAGGGGGCTGCACAGTCTCCTCCTTCCTTCTGATTTCCAGCAGTCAGACACAGCTGCAGAGAAAGAGTTAAAGGAGGGAGCTCCAGCCATTACCCCACCCTCGGTGCCTAGGGCTTTCTGAGGGGTCATGACAGTGCTGTCTGCTCTGGCTAGGGGCCACACTGTAGCTTTCTGCAGCAGCTGTCGGGGCCCCCCAAGCAATTTGCAAGGTCAATGCTGACCTGCTTCCAAAGAGGAACACAACAATTCACTGACAATGAAGCAAATCGCGCATACACGACCACATCGCAACCCCCCTTCTTCAAACCAGGTTTTATCCCAGCGCCTCCCAGCCCAGATGCCGCCTCTGGGCTTCCACCAGCCCCACTGGGGAACCCACGATAGCATCACAGCTGCAGAGCATGTCTCGCCTCCCGACCAACCCAAGGTGACTCTCCTTAAGGGGGAGAGAGATGCTATCTGGAAAGGAGACCTGAGCTTGGGGGGAGGGGGAAGAAGGAACATCTCTGTCTCTTACCGAGTGCCACAGTCACTTCCCCGAAGCAGAGAGGAGAAAAGGATGAATAAACTGAAACAAGTTGGAGGCTAAGCTCTGATAGAGCTCGTGGCTTCTTTTCTTTCTCTAGATATTCCTCCTAGTCCCTATCTCAGTCTGTCTCTCTGCTTTGCTAGCTAGCTAGCGCGCGCTCATGCTCTTCCTCTCTTCTCTCTCTCTCTCTCTCTCTCTCTCTCTCTCTCTCTCTCTCTCTCTCTCTCTCTCTCTCTCTCTCCCTCCCTCCCTCCCTCCCTCTCCCTCCCTCCCTCCCTCCCTTTCTCTCCCTCTCTCCCTCCCCCTACCTCAGTCCCTCCCTCTCTCCCCTCCCTCTTTCCTTCTCTCCCTCCCAACCTTCCTCCCCTCCTTCTCCCCCACCCCCTTTGCTGGCTTTACCACTGCCTAGTGCTGAGCACGCAGCTAAGCTGGGGTTCTGAATACAGAGCTGCAAAGGTTTTAAATCTGTGGTTGTTTTACGAAAGACTAAAGTAGTATTTTATTCTTTGAGGTTTCCAGCAGAGAAATCGAGGGAAGCTCAGAGAGAAGGGGAGGAGCAGGGCAAGCAAAGGGGAGGAAAAAAGAGCAAAAGGCTAAGAGCAAATAAAAGATAAAGGAAGTATGGATTACCAAGCCGCTGTGAGATGCTTACTTCCCTCTTCAGGACCAAAGTGTGATCTTCCTCCTTTTCTCTCTTCCCTCCCTTCCATCTCTATGGGCGTGCCTTCTAACCCAGGCTCCAAATAAAGGTTTGACAATCTTGTCTACTCACATTCCATTTCCAAGGATAATAATGAGCTCCTAAAAACTGTACATCAAAAGAGTTGTCATTCACATTCCACTAAGAAGAAACAGTTCAGCCATACTCATCCCCACCCCAGTGAAGTAGAAGTGTGGATCCAATTCAAAACTGACAGCTCAGGCTTTCTTCAAGGGAAGCCAGGGCAAGAGCAGGTTCATAGTGCTAGAGAGAATATACAAGCTCAAGAGAAAAAAAATGACTGATCCAAAATATAAAGCAAAGGAGTAAAAACAGTCTGAGTAAAGTAACCCAGCAAAGTAACAGAGGAATTTAGAGTTGGAGGATGCCTCTGAAAATGATTGTTGCCCTGGGTGAGTCATTTCTTCAGAATCATCAACAACTAATTGAAAGGTGATGAAGTATAGTGTCTTAAAAGACCCTGATACATCTAGCAATCTAAGACATAAAAACTACTTCCGTTCCACTGGGGTTTTTTGCATTTCAGAAGCAACATGAATGTGGGTATGAGTGTAAATAATTACTACTGCTATCAAAAAATCACTCTCTTTTTATTCAGGATGATTAGGCTAAAACCATTTTTTTTTTAATTTTAAGTGTATGGTTGTTTTGTCTACACATATGGCTGTGTTCCACCAGTGTGCCTGGGGCCCAGGGAGACCAGAAGAGAGTGGCAGATGCCCTAGAACTGGAATTATAGAAGTTTATGACCTGCTCTGTATGGCCCAGAATCAAACCTCAGTTCTCTGCAAGAGCAACAAGTGCTTAACCACTGAACCATCTCTCCAGCGCTCTAAAATGTTTTAAAAATCAAACCTTCATATTGTAATTTCTGGCCTATTCAATCAGAGAAACAAAGGACATCTGACTGAAAATCAATTAGTCCTCAATATTGAAACATTGAGACCTAGTAGGCATTTAAAGTATTTCAGTGTTCCATTTTTATTTAAACTATAGTGCTATAGTCTTTGTATTAGTTCCTAATAATCTCCACCTCTACCCACCAAAGTACATAAAGCAAAGCCACACATTTTTGTTAAACTTTGTATCTATAGATAGATTGTGTAGGGAGGGTAAACTTGAAATTGTAGAGCTGAAAGAATGCAAAAATAAGCAGCATTATACAAAAACAAAAATGACCGAAGGACAACCAAAATACACACAAGATCAATGATGCATCTGTGGTAGACTTAGGACAAACATCTAGACTGCTGACCCCAAGATTAGCACGGTTTGTCTTCCAATAAAACACCTATGCAAGTGCCTTCTTATTTTCTATGTGTTTGCACAAATGTCCACTGAATGCAGTGGATTAGCAACCCAATAAAAAAGACATATAACATTGTGAAGATGAGGTATTAGTTATCTAGAATGTCCATAGCAACTGGTCATCTTTTCAATAGTATAAAGCAACAGCAATTTATTCTGCTACTATTCTAAAGGCCAGGGGCCTAATTGGGATGTTAGTAGAACCACACTCTCTCCACAGCTCTGGGGGGAAAAGTCTACCTTGCCTCTCCTAGCTTCTGTTGGATCTTGACATTCCTTGTCACATAGAAACATCACTCCAGTCATTACCTGTGCCTTTTGTATGTGTGTTGACCTGTCATTACTCTATGCTGCCTTCAAATCACTGATACTCTTTCTATTTTTATGACCTCTATGTTTTTTCAATCCAAATAGCATGTATATGACAAAGCATGTGATATTTGTCTTTTTTTAGTATGCAAACACTAAAAATGGTGAGCTTACCAAAAAAAGAAAGAAATGCAAACTAATAGAGAACAAAAATAAGCAGAAAATAAACTATCTTGCAGAAAAACCATGATATAGGTCACAAAGAATATAATAAGCATCAAGCAAGTGAAAGAAATAGGAAGGGAGTTGACACATGGAAGGAAGTTTTGCCTGATGGCAGCCCCCAGGCTAAAGCCGTAAATAAAACTCCAGAGAAACTAGAATCACTATTATATCTGTTAAATGTTTAGCAATTGACTTGTAAGGGAAAGAATAAATAAAACATAAATAAAAGCTTAATTCATAGCATTTGCCAAATGTACCTGCCATGTACAACTCTGTGGGTAGGAAGTTAAGAATACAAGTACACAATTCACCACATAATTTTTCAGTGTATGTGACTTGAAGAGTCAAAAGACAAAAATTCAGTGTGAATAAACTCAGTTTATAAGCAATGTAGGAGAACAAAAATATATAGGCAGATAGATAGATAGATAGATAGATAGATAGATAGATAGATAGATAGATAGATAGATAGATAGATAAAAACAGACACAAAAATGAAGAAAACTGGCCAAATATGGTAAAATTCATGAAATATGCATATTGGTACAGAGTCCAAAAAATATAAATAAATCTGAAAGGATTAAGCCACTTCGCTATGTACTGAAACAAACAAAAATCAATACTCTACAGAGAAATCAAAAAGAATAAAGAAACCAAACAAGACTATGTCATTCACAATGTGGAAGATGAGTTACAAATTTATAAGAAAACAGAAATTTTAAAATATTATCAGTACTCAAGACAAAATACACTTAACACAGATCAACTTTTATTGAAACAAATGATTAAATTATCAGTAAAGGTTTTAAATGATTGCTCATTAATACATTAGCAAAATAAGGAAAATACACTTGCAATAAATACTTACAAAGCAGGAAATTGTGACAAGATGAGGAATTTTTAAAAGATGCAAATTCTGTAACTAAAAATGAAAATTTCTCAACTAAAGTTCACTGGACAGTATCATATATATCAACCTATATTATCCAATCTGAAGCAAGAAAGAATATAGAGGTTTTTTTTTAGAAAGTAAAACTATGGACATGGGGAGAAAAGGATGAAGTGTTGATAATACATGAGGCAATAACAATCTTATCACATATATATAAATTAAAGTGCCAGAAGAAACACAAGAAATGAAAGTATTTGAAAAATAATAACCTAAAACATTTCTAAACATAAAGAAAACTCAAAAAATTGAATATATTAAATATGTTCAGGTTATTGTAAATTAATATCAATTCTAACAAAATATTCCCTGCAAAGGCAAGTAATGTAAGCACATATATTTTCAAATTTAGCAGACTGAATGAACTGTAAGCAATATACCCATTTAGGTATATTGGGAGACAAAGAAAAGGGAAAATCTTAAAGCTATCCAACAACGAAGAAAAAAACATAAAAAGCCATACTTTGGAAGAATACTAAAGTTAAACAAAGATTTCTCATAAGGAAGAAGCATTTTTATAATGCTTAGGCTAACAATTTGGGAGCTTAAGGTCAATAGTAGAGCATTTATCTCTCATGTGCAAAGCCCTGGATTCACCTAAGCATTCCAAACTCACCCAATAAAATGATGACATTTAAAATTTGTAAATAGAGAATTATATCCATCAAAAGAAATGTTCTAAAAGAAAACAGATTTTTTTCTGAATGGTCTTGGTAACAATTTTATAAATGTAGGCAACAAAAGCAATAAATATACAGATGAGACTTCATCAAATTCAAAGGTTTCTGCCCAACAAAACAAATAACTCTAAATAACTCTGGTCAAATTTTTCTGGTCACTTATTTATAACATGTCATATGTAAATAGGGATAGCTTGACTTCTTTTCCTATTTGTATCCATTCAATTTTCTTCTCTTGCTTTATTGTTCAAGCTATTGCTTCAAGTACTATATTGAAAATGACTGGAGATAATGAAGAGCCCTGTTTCATTCCTGATTTGATTGATCTAAGGCTTTCTCCACTTAGGATGATGTTGGCTATACTTAGGATGGGTTTGCCATACATAGAACTTATTATGTTGAAGTCTGAGAAAAGTAGCAGAGCAAACATTTTATCCAAAAAAGAACAATAACAATAAATACATAAAAATACTCAGCATCAATATTCATCATGGGGGACATAAAAATTAAACTAGTTATGAAATCAGGGCATCTAAAGAGCAGTATGTACTTTGTTGACAAATGAACCATCTCTCCAGCCCTGATACTTAATTTTTATACATTGACATTGTATGCTATATTAGTAGAATTACTAGGATGTTTGTACATTTATTTATATTTATCTATGAATATAGACTATTATGAATTTAATATGCAATTATGCATTATTATGAATCTTACCTTTGCACTAATGTTTATTTTATCTACATTTATTTTAGCCTAAATAGTATCTTATAAAATTTATTTTATGTACTGCATTGTTTCAACTTTTATTAGCAGTCAGCAATGAGATAGTGGAGATGTACATAAATTTTAGAAATATTAAATCATGCTAATTACCATGTATATGTTATCCCAGCTACATACTTTATAAATTTAGAATATTTATGATCTACTCTTTAGGTAATTTACAAACATACATTATTATTCTGCTAAACATGTTGTAGCACATAAATTCCAACAATATTTAAATAAGATCCATAATAATACTAATTGTACAGTTCCCAGCATTCATGACAAAAGGCTCTTCTCATCTTCACAGGCACCTGCACTTGCTAGCTACACGCACACACACACACACACACACACACACACAGAGGGAGATAATAGAATAAAATAAATCATTTCTAAAATAAAATGTATTTCATTCACTAGCAGCAAGTGAAAGTGAATTTCCAAAAAGCAAGATTAATTTTAAGAGTATTCCAGAATATATTTAGCAAAAAAGTATCTTTACATGGAAAACTACATGAAGTTTCACAGAAAGACAGTTTATAAAATTGAATTCTAAGACGTAGTGTTAACAAAGTGTCAATTTTCTCTAAATATAATAAAAATTGACAGAATTATCAAACAATATTTTATAGAGCTATTTTCAAAACTATAATGTTAAGTAAAATAGTAAACTTTTGCAGGAATTGACAAGAATTTTATAGACATTTTCTGAAAATGGAAAATTCTTAGAGTATTTGAAGTCATTTTTAAAATGAAAAGCAAACATGAAGGAGTTACTGTCTGATTTCAAGACATGAAAATACTCTAATAATGGTAGTGTGTGACTAACAGAGTGTAGATGAATAGTTCACAAAACAAAACAGAAGTCAGGGAAAGATTTATACATATAGATCTGCAATGATGTTCTCAAAGCAATCCATTCCATAAGAAATGATATTGAACTAGTTAGATTTTTCTATTAAAGTGATGATGAACCCTAACCTTCCCCCACCTTATATCCCAAAATTAATTTGGGATTTATTACAGAGAGCAATATGAAAGGAAATCACTTCCTCATGATTATGTGTCAGTTGCTTTACCAACTGAGCTCCTACTCTGTCAGATTCTTATTATCACATAATAAGATTCTAGGAATCCTCTAGTATCTGGTTTCTAACCTCTAGGGTTACAGATTCATTCCCTATGCTCAAATTTTATGTGTGATCCTATTTATAGGTTTATAACCAATAGAATGGGAAACATCTGTTTACAAAAAGAACTGTACAAGAAGATTCCAAGCAACTTTAAGAACGTCAGGTCAGAGAAAAGAAAGTGCATAGCAACAAATTGACTAGGGATACAGTTAAACCAAATTTTTCTCATGGAGAAAATCTAGGCCAAAACAATTTCACTACCATTTCAACCAATCATTCAAGAAAAGAAGTAATTATAATTTAACAAAAAAAAAAACATCTTTTCATAGGATAAACCAAGCTACAACACTCCTCAAATCATTTTATAAGACTACTATACCATTGAGAATGTTCTGACTCATGAATGTGAGAAAATCCATAAAGATATCTTAAAATCATTTCCAACAGTATATAAACAGCTTAATACATATCCTGACCTAACTTTCTTTATCACAGAAAAGCAATTCTGGTTCAAATTTTTAAATGTAATTCACAGCATCAATATTTTAGAAGAAAACAATATTTTTATTATATAAAAAGGCAGTATTTAAAATCAAGTATTCCTAAATTTTATTTTTCTCTTTTCCAAAAATTGCAAAATGGAGAACAAAGTAACATCTTTAATATGAGACATCACATATACAAAAACATATTCTGAAAATAGTACATCAATCTATTTTTATTGCAATATTTCTCTTTGATAATAAGAATTTGACATAGCAGATACTCAGTAAAACAACTGACATGTAAACATGAGAAAGTGATTTCAGTCCCTCTGCTCCCACGTAGAAGAAAGTTGAGCACAGCACAGTGAATGAATCTGTTTCTAACCCCAGAGGTTAGAAGACAGATACTAGTGGATCCCTAGAATTCACTGGACAGTCAGTCTCTCTAGCCAAATTAGTAAACCCTATCTCAAAAAACAAGGTAGAGAGTGATAGAGGAAAACACTCAGTATCAATCTCGGAATTCCATATGAAAATCCACCAACATATACTTTGCATGTACTCACACATGAACTCCTACACACACATACACATATAAGCACACAAAGAATCTGACATAACCTGTGCTCTCATTACTACTTTCAAGCCAAGCCCTTAAATGGAGGCCTCAGTTTAGTATATTGTAGCTAGAAAGAAAAAGAAATAAAACCCTAAGTAAGAAAAACAGATATAAAAGGCATTATTCACAGGCTATATTATCAAGAATGCAAAAACACTATCCCCCAGCAATGGGCAAACAGACACCTTGTTGTGGGTGTTGTTCTTATATCAGTCAGGGGCAGAGTGGATGGCAGTCCTTTGTTCATCCTAGCTTGATACCTGACTTGGTGGCCAAAGCTCTCTTATGCCTAGGACTCAAAACATCTAACCAAAGCGAATCAAAATAATTTATAATAGTTAAATGCCTCTTAAATATACATGATATCTTCTGAAGCTAAAAGTAATATGTACTCAACCAGATTTTAAAATCTATTTGGAACATTAAACATGATAGAAGTAGAAAAAAATCTCTTATGAAGTCCTCTATGAAAGGAAATTGTGACAAGTTCCTGATTAGACAGAAACAGTTCCATCTCAAAGGGAGAATACTCAGCATAACTGTGGCTTCATAAAATGAATTGGGAAGTGTTCCTTCTGTTTCTGTTTTGTGGAAAAGTTTGAAGAGTATTGGTATTAGGTCTTTTTTGAAGGTCTGATAGAATTCTGCACTAAGCGCATCTGGTCCTGGGTTTTTTTGGTTTTTGTTTGTTTGTTTGTTTTTTGTTTGTTTTTCTGTTTTGTTTTGTTTTTTGGTTGGAAGACTTTTAATGATTGCTTCTATTTCTTTAGGGGTTATGGGACTGTTTAGATCATTTATCTGATCCTGATTTAATTTTGGTATTTGATATCTGTCTAGAAAATTGTCCATTTCATCCAGATTTTCCAGTTGTGTTGAGTATAAGCTTTTGTAGCAGGATCTGATGATTACTTTTAATTTCCTCAGTTTCTGTTGTTACATCTCCCTTTTCTTTTCTGATTTTTGTTAATTTGGATACTATATGCCCTCTGGTTAGTCTGGCTAAAGGTTTATCTACCTTGTTGATTTTCTCAAAGAACGAGCTCCTGGTTTGGTTGATTCTTTGTATAGTTCTTTTTGTTTCTACTTGGTTGATTTTAGCCCTGAATTTGATGATTTTCTGCAGTCTACTCCTCTTGGGTGTTTTAGCTTCTTTTTGTTCTAGAGCTTTCAAATGTGCTGTCAAGCTGCTAGTGTACGCTCTCTCCAGTTTCTTTTTGGAGGCACTCAGAGCTATGAGTTTTCCTCTTAGGACCGCTTTCATTGTATCCCATAGGTTTGGGTATGCTGTGGCTTCATTTTCATTAAATTCATAAAAGTCTTTAATTTCTTTATTTCTTCCTTGACCAAGTTATGATTGAGTAGGGTGTTGTTAAGGTTTCACTTGTATGTGGGCTTTCTGTTGTTTTTGTTGCTATTGAAGACCAGCTTTATTCCTTGGGGGATCTGATAAGATGCATGGGATTATTTCAATCTTCTTGTATCTGTTGAGGCCGGTTTTGTGACCAATTATATTGTCAATTTTGGAGAAGGTACAATGAGGTGCTGAGAAGCTATATTCTTTTGTTTTAGGATGAAATGTTCTATAGATATCTGTTAAATCCATTTGGTCCATAACTTCTGTTAGTTTCAATGTGTCTCTAGTTTGTGTTCCCATGATCTGTTCATTGATGAGAGTGGGGTGTTGAAGTCTCCCACTATTATTGTGTGAGGTGAAATGTGTGCTTTGAGCTGTAGTAGAATTGCTTTTATGAATGTGGGTACCCTTGAATTTGGAGTATAGATGTTTAGAATTGAGAGTTCTTTGTGTAGATTTTCCCTTTGATGAGTATGAAGTGTCTTTCCATATCCTCTTTGATAACTTTTGGTTGAAATTTGCATTTATTCAATATTAGAATGGCTACTCCAGCTTGTTTCTTGGGTCCATTTGCTTGACTCCGAGGTAGTGTCTTTCTTTGGCACCGAGGTACGTTTCCTGCATGCTGCAAAATGTTGGGTCCTGTTTAAGTATCCAGTCTCTTAGTCTATATCTTTTTATTGGGGAATTGAGTCCATTGATGTTAAGAGATATTAAGGAATAGTGATTGTTGCTTCCTGTCATTTTTGATGTTATTTTTATGTTTGTGTGGGTATCTTCTTTTGGGTTTGTTGGAAGAAGATTATTTTCTTGCTTTTTCTAGGTTGTAGTTTCCCTCCTTGTGTTGGCATTTTCCATCTATTATTCTTTGTAGGGCTGGACTTGTGGCAAGATATTGTGTAAATTTGTTTTTGTCATGGAATACCTTGGTTTTTCCATCTATGGTAATTGAGAGTTTTGCTGGGTATAGTAGTCTGGGTTGTCATTTGTGTTCCCATAGGGTCTATATGACATCTGCCCAGGATCTTCTGGCTTTCATAGTCTCTGGTGTAATTCTGATAGGTCTGCCTTTATATGTTACTTGACCTTTTTCCCTTACTGCTTTTAATATTCTTTCTTTGTCTTGTGCATTTGGTGCTTTGATTATTATGTGACAAGAGGAATTTCTTTTCTGGTCCAATCTATTTGGAGTTCTGTAGGTCTCTTGTATGTTTATGGGCATCTCTTTCTTTAGGTTAGGGAAGTTTTCTTCTATAATTTTGTTGAAAATATTTACTGCCCCTTTAAGTTGGGAATCTTTGCTCTCTTCTACACCTATTATCCTAAGGTTTGGTCTTCTTATTGTGTCCTGGATTTCCTGGATGTCTTGGATTAGGAGCTTTTTGCTTTTTGCATTTTCTTTGACTGTTGTGTCAATGTTTTCTATGGTATCTTCTGCACCTGAGATTCTCTCTTCTATCTCTTGTATTCTGTTGGTGATGCTTGCTCTATGACTCCTGATCTCTTTCCTAGGTTTTCTATGTCCAGAGTTGTCTCCCTTTGTGATTTCTTTATTGATTGTATTTCCATTTTTTAGATCCTGTATGTTTTTGTTCAATTCCTTCACCTGTTTGGTTGTGTTTTCTTTTAATTCTTTAAGGGAGTTATGTCCTTCTTAAAGTCCTCTATCATCATCATGAGATGTGATTTTTAATCAGAGTCTTGATTTTCTGGTGTGTGTCAGGGTTTCCAGGGCTTGCTATCGTGAGAGAACTGGATTCTGATGATTCCAAATAGTCTTGTTTTCTGTTGGTTATGTTCTTGCCCTTGCCTCTCTCCATCTGGTTATCTCTGGTATTAGCTGGTCTTGCTGCCTCTAACTATGGCTTGTTCCTCCTGTAAGCCTGTGTGTCAGAACTCCTGGGAGACCTGTTCTTTCTGGAAGGAATTTGGGTATGGAGAGTTGTGGCACAGGGTGCAGACTGAACCCGGAAAGATCCTGTCCCCAACTGTTCCTTCATTCCTGTGTCCTGATGGCTCAGGGTGAGTTCCTCTCAGGCCAGGAATTTGAGCAGAAGTGGTGGTCTTACCTGTGCTCACAGGTGAGTCAGCACACCTGGGAGACCAGCTCTCTTCCAAAGGTATTTGGGTATGGAGTGCTGTGGCCCAATAAAAACTTTTAAAAAAAAAAACTACTTTGTTTTACCACAGTCAAAATTGCTAAGATCATAAAACAAATAAGTACAAATGCTGGTTGTAGATGTAAAGAAAATGGAACTGGAATACCCACTATAAAAATCTGTGTAGAGGTTCCTCAGAAAACAAGAAATAGAACAACCAGCTCTACCACTCCTGGGCATATTCCCACATAACTGTATATTCTCTGACAGAGAAACTTTCCCATCCATGTTCATTGCTTCTCTATTCACAACAGATGGTGAATGGATATAAAAATTTCATACATATATAAATGTGGCATTATTTAGCTCTAAATAAAAACAAAATTACAAAAGTAAGCATTATAATTGGGTTTATGGTTCCGGAATGTTGGAGTCCATGATGGTTGATTTTGTTTTCAATTTGACTCAAAGGTAGACATATTTAGAAATAAGGAACCTCAACTGAGAAAATATCTCTATCACATTGTCTCTAAACAAGTTTGTACGATATTTTCTTGTTTAGCAATTGATGTGGGGAGGCACATCCCATTGTGTTTGATGCCATCCCTGATCAGGTGGAAGCAAGCAAAGTAAGGCATGGAGAGCAAGCCATTAAACAGCCCTGCTCCATGGATTATGCTTCAGTTCCTAATTCTATGTTCCTGCCTTAAGTTCCTGTCCTGACATGCCTCAGTGATGGAGTGTGGCCTGGGATTTGTAAAATGTAATAAACATTTTCCTCCTCAAGTTGCTTTTGGTCATTTATTTTAATCATAGCAATAGAAACCTTAAGATAATGCCTTTACCAAACAAGACAGAGTTTCAAATAAAAAGCTTAATTATGGGTTACTCTTTACATTTTGTTGGCCAGTGTGGTTCCTAGCATTCCAGGCTGTTGTCATTGCTCAATAGTGTCTCATGATCATCCTCAAATTTCAATCGTCATTGCTCTTAGTTACCATTTGAAATTTGATAGGAAGATCATATTACTGACAATACCATGTATTTGAGTCATAGGGCATGAGAAATCAGGCTGGAACTTATCTGAAAGCTTCACCACTGCTGGGTAGCTTTCATACTGCTAGAAGTGTCTATGCATATTGGCAGGGGAGAAAAAGTCATCAACAGTCTCTTACCCAGCTACAATAACAACTAGCCTGACAAGATATTCCCACTGGTTCAATGGTGGCAGAAATGCTATGGGAATATCCAATATAATCAGTCACTTTTATTGAACTTAAGGCCTGTTCCATAAGATGGAATTTATGCCTGGTACCATTAACTAGGCCAAACACATGTGATTAGCTATGTCATTGGACCAATGGAAAAGCTTAATTCTATTGTTCCGATAAATTCACATAGTAATAAACTTTTCCATAAGTTTTATCTTTATACTCAGCTAGTAGTGAATCTCTCAACCCTCATGAGAAAATCTTTTTATAGTAGATGGTGATCAATAAAGAGGCCCACAACTAGTTAATGTGCAAAGAATTAGAGACTGTTGAATGCTCAGTTTTAAATTACACACACACACACACACACACACACACACACACACACATAAGATATATATATATATATATATATATATATCTTCTTTCCACATAGGTCTGGGATCTTTGAAGAAAATTGCAATATCCCTAGATAAGGAATATCTTTAGCTAGACCTTACAGTGACACTGCATAGATGAACTCACCTTGTCTATGATTGCATATTCAACTCCTGTATAGTTTCAAATCAGCCAAAATCTCAAAATGGATGAAGAAAGTTTCACAAAGCCGCACCCCTAGTTGAGGAGCTATTGGCATTTCATGATTACTGAAAAGGGAAGAGTGAGTTTACTTTATGGTTACCAGTCCTGAGAGATTACCCAAGATCAAATAGATGGTCCTACATCCACATATAGGTTGCACTAAGTGAAATCAGTGAACAAAAAATTAGAAACAGAACAAGCATTCCCAAGTAAAACACAAAGCTTTTCATAATGGACTTTTAAAACCCTAATTATATGCTATGTTCAAAAGATACATTCTCAATGTTAAGATGTAAAATAGTTTAATATGAAAAGAATAAAAGACATTCTTTCATATCTTTCTGCTTTCAAATAAACTCAATGGCTTGAAAAAAACAATTCAACAAAAATAGATGATGACTTAGTAAAAAAAAAATAAAAATAAAAGAGTCCTTAAAAGATAAAGAGGATTACTTCATAATTATAAAGTGATCAAGCCAACAGGAAGACTTCACAGTCTTGTATGAAGCTTGTAAAGAATTTCTGGACATCTGTAATCTACTTTAAATTCCAATCAAGGCAAGAACAGACATTTTAAAAAAAAAAAAAAAAGACCAGCTGATTCTTAAATTCATATGGAAATGCAAAAGAGCTAATGTAGCCAAAGGCAATTTTGAGAAAACAAACACATCTGGAAGACTCTTATGCTAACATGTTAACCTATATCAAGGCATAGTAGTGAAAAAAAAATCTGTGATAATGAAATAAAATAAACAATTAATGTATAAACTAGCGCTTAAATTTCTTTTCACTTTTTAGACACAAATAGTTTTATTGTATATTGATGCTTTCTAGGAGCTACACAATATTATATATGTATATGTATGTATATGTGTATGTATACATATATATGTGTATATGTATACATATATCACTAAAATGAATTGCTTTTCTAAAGTTGGCATTGCAGCGTACAGTTGAAAGGTTTTAGAAGGGAAAATAACTTTTATTTGTGTATAAAGGCTAGGCAGAGGAAATCTATTATTGTAGCATTGTCTAGTCAAGTCTAACATGCTTCCACTAGTGGGCATTTCTGAATTCTCAGACTTCACTTTTTCTCTTCTACTAGCAAATAAGCTAGGGATACTGAGCTGAGTATCCTGAGGATGATACCTGAGCCTGAGGAAGGGACAAAGAAAAGCCACCAGGAAAGTCATTTGCTCTAATGGCAATGAACAGGATATCTACATGTGCCAATCTCCTTGAGAAGAGTAATGTAGGGCCTGATCTCATGTTCTTTAGAGACCAGATGGTCAGATCTATGGAGAGCACAGTCTTATCTCAAATTATGGCAAATGAAGATGGCCTCAAATAGCTAACAGTCTTATCAGGAGGTAAAAATGTACTCTCCTAAATATAACACAGGGAGAGCAACCCAGTGCTGTAACAGACAAACATGGACTGAATGCAGTATATTACTCTAGAGTGCTAGTTTATAATAAGGAAAAGCTCAAACATGAATGTAATTTTTCCCCTCTACCAAAAGCAGAGTAATCATGGATCTCAAATCACGTATATTACATTTTATTTTACTTTCAAAAGAGTCTTAGAGTGAGATGGCTAAATATTTTTGCTCACCATTATATTTGAAGCAATTCATCTACTTTCTCTTTATATTAAAACATCTTTCAGTATCACTATCCAAAGGATAAAGCTGTACCAAAACAACATACTCTATGAATGACCTTGGAAAGAATTGAGGGACTAAAATGCATATGCATACACAATAAATTTACTAAGACCCACATAAGCTCAGAGCTTTTATAATGTCACAAAGATGGATGATGATCTGGTACTAGAGCTGGGATACTAAAGTTTTGACACAGACTTCTGGGAGAACTTGGCATTCCCTGAATGGATCATCCCTCAAACTGTGCTGACCATGACTGCTGTGTCTGTGAGAACACAAATGAAAGTTTTCTAGTTAAAAATGAAAGTCAAATTGGAGAGGGTGTTCCTTGGTCATGAAGAACAAGTACACACATTGCTGATTCAGCTTTCTTTAGCCAATTCAGTTTACTGAGGATGTAACATCAACAATTTAGCCCAACAAACCTTTTTACTTTGATTTACTTCAGCATAATCAATGCAAATGAGAAATACCTCAACAATATTTTTCTAAGTAGTTTTACATTTTTATTTATATACTCACTTTACATTCCAATATCAGCCCCCTCTCCTTCCAGTCCCCTTTTCCTAAGTATTAATGGTGTAATAAAAAGAATGTATGAAAAAAAAGTAAAGCCAAGGAGACAGCTCAATTTATATCCACCCTACCCATCATATCTTCTGTCTTCTGCAAAAGTCAGCAGCACATCACTGCACCCTGCCTTGGTCCTTATGACCACTGGTTTATTTTGTTCTCAGTGTTAATATTCCACACTTCAACATACTACACTTAGGCCTATTCCCAGGACAAGCTGATACCATCCAGGATATAAAAGGATAAGAGAGAGAGAGAGAGAGAGAGAGAGAGAGAGAGAGAGAGAGAGAGCGCTTATATATTTAATATCCTCCTGCTCAAAAATAACATTGTGGTTTGCCCTGAAGAATGACTACATTGATGGTGTTCTGTTCCTCAGGAAGACCCTATTCTTGTGATGTGCATATATATTGTTGCATGAATGCAACAAATCTACACATAGTTACAGAGGAAAACATAGGCAGGTTCAGAGGCAAGCGGCATTTTCAATTTTGAATTAAAACACAGTTACATCATTTTCCCCATCCCTTTCATCCTTCTAACCCACCCCATGTTGCCCCTTACAACCTGGTCAAAGACTTTGTCACTATATTCATCAGCCTCAAATGTCCTTTTCCAAGACCCTAAATACAAAGAGTCTTCTACCTGAAAGAGTATTTTCTGTTAATCCACACAGCATTTTAGGATCCCTGAAAACTCAAGACAACAGATGCTATTCTATGCCTCAGAGAGAGCTTTTGCCTCACAGGTATATTGCACTGGCTTCAGTATCTACTATTATAATCATTTTACTACATTCACACCTTAAAGATTCCAGTCAAACTCAAAGTAACCTGCTAGAGTAGATAGCTAACATCAACCAAGTCTTCAAGAAACAGCCAACTAAAACACAGTCAATTTAAAAGCTCCAAGAAAATGAAAACCTAAGAATATAGCATAGCAGAGGTTATCAGAACATGACACACTTAAGAAATGCTCCGGAACTCATTCTCTCAGAGTGGCTAACCTCCACTTATTTTCTGCAGTCTTCTTCACCATAAAAGGGAGTTTCTCTACTAAAAGCAGCAACATATCTTGATGTTCTAACTATCAATACTTACTGTAGATTTTGTTGTGTTTTAGCCAGGGTCTCATGTAGCTCAGGCAAGCTTCAAACTCACTAATGTAGCCAATGGTGGTCTTGAACCCCTGCCTTCGCCTCGCAAATTCTGTAATTACAGACACATGCCACAATAGTCATCTCTTTCTTTCCTTTTTACTTAGCAAAATAATGGGCTTCATTGTGGCATTTCTATACATAGCTTCTTCAAATTGGTTCTGTTTCCTGATCCTCCTGCATGACTTAATTTTTACATTAAAATGTTTACATTAAGTTGTTTATACCTTTATGCATATGATTGATTTTCCTGCATGTATGTCTGTGTACCATGTACATGCCTGGTGCCTACAAATGCACAGACATTAGATACAAACTGCAACTAGATTTGCCTTGCTAATGGTTGTGATTTGCCATGTGAGTCATGTGCTATCCTCCAACTATCCTCTATATAGTACTACCTCCAGGAAATGGAGAGACTTATGAGACTTTGGAGGCAATCAAAGTTCAGTCTCTAAGAAAGTCCTTCCATGTCAGGAGCCATTATGGGACAAGCTAATATACTAGCAGGTGATCATCCTGAAATGACCTGCTTTGAATTATTATATAATCTGCAACAGGTGAGTCCTTATTAAACATGGCTGTGAGGGACTCATTTTAGGAAAGATTTCTGCTATTAATATGCTTTTCCTGTTATTATTAAACATATATAACAATCAATAATTAATAGTACACCCCTTTGGAGCAGATCTCTGCAGATCCACGAAGATGTATTGTCTTATAGTGATGCTATGTAGACAAATAGATGACTTAAGTTTTAATGATGATCCTATAAGAATTCCTAAAATTATATCTGTGATTATTAAGCTCTTTTATAGAGGGAATGCTATTTGGTCCTTTTCTGATAGTCAAAACTGCAATGAGAACTCTGCCAGTCTCCCAAGTGTCACCAGTTAATTGCTGTTAGATGGCAACCAGACTTTCTCCTACTCAGAGCACATTCCAAGAGGTTGTAAAACAATTAACCAAAGGTCATGAAAAGGGAACTAATGATTTATTGTAGGTGCTACGACAGAAGATAAAACGTTGACTGGGTTTATCTATATAAAACTTCACTTATAGCTTATTTATGGTTTTAAACCTTCGGTGAACCTGTGGAGTGTAGACAGGTGATGTATTTTTTGCTAGATAATTACTCCTAATTGATTCACATGTAAACATTCTCTGTTGTACACTTCTATTTCAATTTATGATTTGATTTTTTGTATGAACTTGTGATGAACTTTGTAACATGTGATCATGTATTCTGAAAGATGTTTCAGGGCTGAGGACAAAGAGAAGAGTCAGAACTGAGGAACTGAGGGGAGAGGCACTGAGGTGAGAAGAACTGAGCTGAGAGAGGAACTGAACTGAGGCGTTTTTAATCAGAAGAGAACAAGATTAGAAGGAGAATGCAGAGTGGAATAACTTAGAAACTATAGGTAACAAAAAACTAAGAGAGCAATGTGCAGAATGCAGAGGGAAAGAGGAAAAAGAAGACGCTGCAGAGAGCAGAGAAGCAGGCAGGCTTCTCCTCACCATGGGACAGAAGAGGTCCCACAGTAAGGACAAGGCAGGCTTAATCTAATTAAAAGGAGCAAATTTTTTTCTTACAAACAAATGGGTTTAATTCATTTAGCATTAAAACTGTGGAAGCCTTTTCTTTCTCTATGCAATAAAGATTTGAGCTCATTTTTCATCCAGAATAAGTGAGTTCTTTCTGCACTGGTGCTTGGTCTTTTACTCCATATGCATATGTAAGTATGGATGTGTGTGTAAGTATGTAATTGTGAGAATGTATGCATGTGTGTGTGTAAGTATGTAATTGTGAGAATGCATGCAAGTTGGGCCCAGCTGAATTTGTATGGAAATGTGTAAATGAGAACTCTGCATGTTTGAAGTTGTGTATGAACTTATGTGAGATTATGCATATTCCTTTATGGAAATGTTTTTTCTTTCTGAGAGTGTTATTCTCTTCTCCTGGTTCAATAGAAGTTTATTGTTCCAAACTTCCCCCTAGCCTGACAAGCAAGAGGCATCTGGACAATAGGGAAAAGGCTCCAGCAACTAATCCTTAATCTCCTGCTGTTTTAGGATGAGGTGCTAAGTGCCTGAGACTGCAGTCTTTAGCCTCAGAGGAACACAGAAGGGAGGTCAGCTACAATAACATAGTAACTTAGAACAAGAGAAGTAAACTTTTTATTATATAGCAACCCTGAATACCTAATAAGACAAAGTCTTATCCCAAGACCAAGTCTTACCCTCCCCCACCCACACTCTTCCCCCTCTGCTGCCTCAAGAAGAACCGACAAGAAAGAAGAACATCCCCAGAGGCACTTCCCCAAGGTTAGAGAAGCAGTAAACATCAGCTGGGAGAAGAGATTCACTAGCCTGTGATAGAAGCTATACCTCTATACTTCACAATGACAGAGGCTGAGTAGAGAAAGTTGGTCAAAGAACACAATGCCCACTGATGTCTACACAACCTTCATGTAATATCTATTTGCTATCTTTCATGTTCTTTAATCTATGGGGCATAGTGATGAGTTGCCACATATTCAGTGTTCAAATAGGAAGAGTTGACATTTTTAAGGCTCACTAGACTTCTGAAATTGTTTAGTTAATATATATGAAGTATACATATTTGTGGGACATAATATGAGATCATAATATATGTAGTATAATGATCTAATCAGAACAATTGAAGTTTTCATGTCTTTATTATTACTGCACACATACAACCTTTTAAATTTTATCTTGTAGTAATTCATAAAATATATAATAGCATATTGTGAAATATTCCTCTCCTAGTCTTCTTCTGTAGAGTCCTAGAACATAACACTAAGACATAACATAGAGTGTCTGGGTACTTATTATCTAAATTTACATAATTACCTTTATCCCTACTTTCCCAGACTCTGGTACTCACAACTGCACCTTTCATTTGTTTCTTTTAGTATCCACATGTAAGAAAACAGTCACTATTTTTTCTTTCAATATCTCACTTACCATTGTGAGTTTTAGTTCTAATTCATTTTGCTGCAAATGATAAGATAGTGGAGTTTTTATTTCATTCATTTATTTCCTTTTCCATAAATATATAAATCAGTTCCTTTTACCAGATCACAGTTTATAATCTATCAGTCCAGAAAGAGCTGATAAGAACATTAAAATTCTTCCTGGGCCTTTGTGTGTGTGCGTGTGCGTGTGTGTGTATGAGTCCCTTTAAACTGGCATATATTAACTCTAAATATTGCTGGTTTATTAAAGATATTTTTGTCCAGCTATATTATATGCTTTCATATTATTCATTCCCTTCATATGTCCACAGTTTTTCTCCTTTACCTCTTCTACTAGCTCCCTTCCTTTCTCATGCAATCTCACTTCTACTTTCAGGTAGGTGGATAGATGATCAGATAGGAAGACCGAAAAAAAGACAGACAAAGGCTATATAGGATGAAATTAAAAGAACATAGGGGATTTAACTTGAAAGAGGGGAGGGAAGACAATACTGAGGGGAGAGAGAGAGAGAGAGAGAGAGAGAGAGAGAGAGAGAGAGGTAAATAACAGGCTCTTTGAAAAAGAACATTAGGAAAATATTATTTTACAATTACTTAAATATATATACTTATAGTATATTATATATTATACTTATATATACTTAAATATATTTAAGTAAATGTAAAATAATATAAATTTAATATATTAAAGTATACATATATATACACTTAGGATGATAACAGTCACTCCAAAAGCTATAGGCTACCTAACCAAAAAAAAAAAAAAATGCTGAGTATGGGAACCAACCCTTTGACTTCAGAGTAATCAAAGAGACTCCAAAACTAATACAAGCTATTGTTGTCGTGTTGTTCTCGTCCTTTTCTGCTCCCTAGAACCTGAAGGAAAGACTCTATTACTGAATATATCACATACTTTGGACACAGGACTTAGAGGTATCGAGGTGTAACTAACATGAAAGCTCCTTCCCTGAAGACTAGCTCTCATAGTATCCTAGAATTCTATGGAATATGCCAATGGAGAAAAGCAACCAATAATCCTATTCATCCAGCCCTAAGGCCAATGAACCACAATAATGACCACTATGACAAAATGTCATCAATGGTGCAATAGTGGCATTTACATCATTGTGGTAGTTAAAAACCATCTAATTGGACTTAAGGTCTACTTACTTAGAAGAAATTCATAACTGGCACTGTAAATCCCTACTCATGGCAGGTGAGCTTATAGACTATAGAAGAGAATATACTACTGGCATTCTCCAAAACCAGTAAATTATATTCTAAATACTTATTGGGCTTATATCCACAGAGAAGTGTAGTTCTTACCCCTCAACAAAAAAGATTCTATTGGTAGCATATGAAAACCATTACAGAAATCTACAACTGGTCAAAATACAGATTATGACTTTCAATTAACTCAATACTAATTGAAACATCTACAACATAACCACTATACACAAAGGCTCAGGAAACATCACAGAAAAATGGAAGAAAGATTGTAAGAGCCAGAGAACAGGAAATCTATTGGAATATAATGTCTACTATATATGACAGGGAAGTTGTTGTCCTAGGAAATCCCTACAATGTGGTTACCTAAACAAGAACTGCATATTGACAGCACTAATTAACAGGCCAACATTGATAGGGGAAATTTCATAAGGCTATACCCCTAGATGAAGACCTACAGGCAATTAATGGCTACTGAAAGACGAAGGATCTGCCTTCCCCAGGAATGAGACCTCTAATAGGTTATTGCATACCAAATAATAAGTACTAAGCACATGTATATATATAAATATCCATATATTTATATATATATGAATAACACTAATGAACTCAGTATGTTGTATTTATATATACACATATATGTTTGTGTAACAATAATAATTAAGAAAGAATAGATAAATAATTACATTATGATTATATATATGATATACATTTATATAACTATATAAAATCTGGAATCTGCAAGTAAAAGTAAATATGCCATATTTCTGTTTGTGAGTCTGACATAGTTTGTTTATATTGATACACATTCTAAAGCAGACTAGGTTCAATCAAGAGTTCAAGGACATCTTGCTACATAGAACACTCAAGACCAACCATAACCAATGTGATTTCACAAATAAATATGGAAACAAGATAGTCGTCCTGAATGGGTTAAAATGGAATATAAATGTGGCTTCAATTTGTATTTTTCCAATTATTAAAATTATTGAATACTTTTTCCATACATTTATTAGCCATTTTATTTCATCTTTGAAATGTGTCCAGTTTTTCTAATTCTCATGTATAGTTTTATTACATATACATATATAAGTTCCTTGAATGTGTTCATATATCATGTTTTGATCTCACCCAGCAGCAAGAATTACCAATAGCTCCATAGCTAAGAGTAGGGTTTCATGCCTAACTCCCTTTTCCATGCTAAGATTTTGTCTAGCTTAGGTTGCATGAGTCTTATGGATAATATACAACAACTGTTTGTATGCATGTCTGTCCTGCTATTTGTATTTGGCACAGCAGGGTAGTTGTCTGTTCACTTCATTAGCCCATTTATTTATTAGATTGTTTGGTTTGGACATATTTAGTTTTTGAAGTTCATAAGATATTCTGGATATTAATCATCCATCAATTGTATAGTTAGCAAAGCTTTTCTCGAATTTCTTCATTTTATTGCTTCTTTTACTATTAGGAGCTTTCAAATTTCATGGAGTCTCAATCCTGAACTTTATCTATTGGAACCCTTTTGAAGAAATATTTTCCTACACTTATATATTGACATGCTTTTCCAAGTCCCACCCTTACAAAGCCCTCCCCTCTTTGTGCCTCTCCTTCTTCTCTGGGAAGGAAAAGACATCCTTGGGTACCACACCATCCTGGAATATGCAGTAAGGGCATCCTCTCCCACTGAGTCTCAGCATTGCAGTCTAGGTAGAAAAAGCAGATTCAAAGCCAGGAAATAGAGACAGAGACAGCCTCTGCTCCTCTGTTAGGGGAATTGCATGAAGACCAAGCTGCAGATCCACTACAAATGTGTAGGGGGCCTAAGTCCAGCCAGTGTATATTCCCTGGTTGGTGGCCCAGGCTCTGTGAACCCCCATGGTCCCAAGAGAGTTGAATCTGTAGGTCTTCTTGTGGTGTCCTTGACTCCTCCAACTTGCTCAATTGGAGTGGAAACTTAAGGGTTCTTTGGAAAGTCGGTTGCATGGTGTTTTGTTGGAGCAAACACACGAAGGAGTGTTTTCCTGAAGCTGACACAGGTGAAAGGCTAAGGCAGGCTCATGAAGGAATGTTTAGCTGAAGCAGACACAGGAGAAAGGATGTTCTGCCAAAGCAAGCACATGAAAGGACATGTGATGAGTGAGTCTTTGCTAACGACACACATGTGCAGTTGAGCTGCATCTGTCAGGGCTCCATAGAGAGAAACGCACCAAAAACGTTCTGCTGTTGTGCTGCAGCTTCTTGCCACTTCCTCGGATGGGCAGGGTGATGTCAGCTGAGACAAACACACATGCTGGGGCAAGACCCGTGCTGAGGCAAGACTCGTGGAGGACACGTGAAGTTTGCAGGGTATAAATAGGCCTCGATGGACAATGACAGAGGCTGAGCTAGGCTTGCTTATAGAGTTAGCATTGCAAGGCTTGTGGGTCTCTCATCTTCACTGATCGTTGCTTTGCTGAGGAGAGACACAGCTGAGAACTTCTCCTGGTGTACCTCCTGGTCCCTCCTGCTAACTTGTGCTAAGACTGAGGCCTGGCGGTCTCTGCTAGGTTGTACCACCACTGCTGATTTGTGTTTGCTGTCCTGACTACAAAAATGGACGGCTGGTGTATCCATGAAGTCTTCCTATACTCAAAGGATAAGGAGGCTGAGAAAGAAATTAGGGAAATGACACCCTTCACAATAGTCACAAATAATATAAAATACCTTGATGTGACTCTAACTAAGCAAGTGAAAGATCTGTATGACAAGAACTTCAAGCCTCTGAAGAAAGACATTGAAAAAGATCTCAGAAGATGGAAAAATCTCCCATGCTCATGGATTGGCAGGGTTAATATAGTAAAAATGTCCATCTTGCCTAAAGCAATCTACAGATTCAATGCAATCCCCATCAAAATCCTAACTCAATTCTTCATAGAGTTAGAAAGAGCAATTTCCAAATTCATCTGGAATAACAAAAAATTCAGGATAGTGAAAACTATTCTCAAAAATAAAAGAACTTCTGGTGGAATCACCATCCCTGACCTCAAGCTGTACTACAGAGCAATAGTGATAAAACTGTATGATATTGGTACAGTGACAGGCAGGAAGATCAATGGAATAGAATTGGAGACCCAGAAATGAACCCACACACCTATGATCACTTGATCTTTGACAAAGGAGCTAAAACCATCCAGTGGAAAACAGATAGCCTTTTCAACAAATGGTGCTGGATCAACTGGCAGTCAACATGTAGAAGGATGCAAATTGATCCATTCTTGTCTCCCTGTACAAAGCTCAAGTTCAACTGGATCAAGGACCTCCACATAAAACCAGATACACTGACTAATAGAAGAGAAAGTGGGGAAGAACCTGGAGCACATGGGCACAGGGGGAAAATTCCTGAATAGAACACCAATAGCTTATGCTCTAAGATTAAGAATTGACAAATAGGACCTCATAAAATTGCAAATCTTCTGTAAGGCAAAGGACACTATCAATAGGACAAAACGGCAACCAACAAATTGGGAAAGATCTTTACCAATCCTACATCTGATAGAGAGCTAATATCCAATATATACAAAGAACTCAAGAAGTTAGACTCCAGAGTACCAAATAACCCTATTAAAAATGGGGTACAGAAGTAAATATAGAATTCTCTACTAAGGGATACCTAAAGAAAGTTTCAACATCCTAAATCATCAGGGAAATGCAAATCAAAACAACCCTGAGATTTCACCTCACACCAGTCAGAATGGCCAAGATCAAAAACTCAGGGGACAGCAAATGCTGGAGAGGATGTGGAGAAAGAGGAACACTCCTCCATTGCTGGTGGGATTGCAAGCTAGTAAAACCACTCTTGAAATCAGTTTGGTGGTTCCTCAGAAAACTGGACATAGCACTACCTGAGGACCCAGCTATACCACTCCTGGGCATATACCCAGAAGATGCTCCAACATGTAATAAGGACACATGCTCCACTATGTTCATAGCAGCCTTATTTATAATAGCCAGAAGCTGGACAGAACCCAGATGTCCCTCAACGGAGGAATGGATACAGAAAATGTGGTACATTTACACAGTGGAGTACTACTCAGCTATTAAAAACAATGAATTCATGAAATTCTTAGGCAAATGGATGGAACTAGAAAATATCATCCTGAGTGAGGTAACCCAAACACAAAAGAACTCACAGGGTTTGCAATCGCTGATAAGTGGTATTAGCCCAAAAGCTCATAATACCCAAGATACAACTCACAGATCACATGAAGCTCATGGTGAAGGAAGACCAAAGTGTGGATACTTTGATCCTTCTTGGAAGGTGGATCAAAACACCTGTGCCTCACAGCCAACCAATAGAATGAGAATAGGGTCCCCAATGGAGCAGCTTGAGAAAGGACCCAAGGAGCTGAAGAGGTTTGCAGCTCTGCAGGAGGAACAATAATATGTACCAACCAGTACCTCCAGAGCTCCCAGGGACTAAACCACCAACCAAAGAATACATACGGAGGGACCCACGGCTCCAGCTACATACGTAGCAGAAGATGACCATTTCAGGCATCAGTGAGAGGAGAGGCCATTGGTCTTATGAAGGCTTGATTCCCCAGAATAGGGGAATGCAAGTCAGGAAATTGAGGGGGGTGAGGAGTGGTAGGGAGGATGGGATAGGGGGTTTTCGGTGGGGTAACGTGGAAGGGGGTTAACATTTGAAATGTAAATAAAGCAAATATCTAATACAAATTTACACTAAAAGAAAGTGAGTACGTATGATTTGTGTCTTTCTGAGTCTAGGCTACCTCACTCAGGATTATATTTTCTAGTTCTATCCATTTGCCTGAAAGTTTCATGATGTCATTGTTTTTAATAGCCAAATAGTATTCCATTGTGTAGATGAACCACATTTTCTATATTCATTCTTCGGTTGAGGGACATCTGGGTTCTTTCCAGTTTCTGGTTATTAAGAATAAAGCTGCTATGAACATAGTTGAGCAAGTGTCCTTGTGGGATGGTGGAGCACCTTTTGGGTGCCCAGGAGTGGTATAGCTGGGTCTTGAGGTAGAACTATTCCCAATTTACTGAGAAACTGCCAAATTGATTTCAAAAGTGACTGTACAAACTTGTACTCCCACCAGCAATGGAGGAGTGTTCCCCTCCTCCACATTCTCAACAGTATGTGCTGTCACTTGAGGTTTTTATTTCTCTTAGTCATTCTGATGGATGTAAGGTGGAATTGGAGTCATTTTGATTTACATTCCCCTGACAATGGAAGACATCGATAACTTCTTTTTTTTATTAGATATTTTCTTTATTTACATTTCAAATGTTATGCCATTTCCATGTTTCCCCTGCAAAAACCCCCTATCCCTTCTCCCCCCCCCCCCCCCGCTCACTAATCCACCCACTCCTGTTTCCCTGTCCTGGCATTCCCCTATACTGAGGCATTGAGCCTTCTTCTCAACCATTAGGGGTTCCTCTGTTGAGAATTTTCTGTTTAGCTCTGTACACCATTTTCTTCTTTCTTTTTTTCTTTTTTTTTCAGTTTAATGTATTTTAATAGCAAACTTACAGGAACAGCACAGAAGACAGACAACATTAAAACATGTACTTGCATGTAGAACAACTCAGAAAAGTATAGTGAATGGATGGAATGTACTGTATGGCAAAATGCTATAAACACCATTTAGTTGCTGTCAATAAGAAATTTACTTATTTTTTAAAAAAATGTAAATGCTGGCATTGTCCAGAAAATGTTAACAGGTTTATTTATAATTGTTAGAAAGCTGAACTGTTGGAATGTGTTCACTGAAACATTTTGCTTGCATTAATGCTTTATGTCTTGCATTTATATTAAAAATTCACACACGAATGAACGTGGAGAAATGGCCAATTCCCGATTCTGTCCCCTATGTTTCCACTCGCAATCATATATTTAGGTACCTTTGATCCCATTCAAAAAAATATCTAACATTCAGAATTACTGATAACAGGAAGAGGGAAAAATTGTTTTGAGAATGAAATGTTTCCCCTCATAGTGGACTCTTAAGTATGTTCTCTGTGTATGTGGCGTGCTAGCTGCATATCTTTTGGCATAATTGTTATACCTTCGGCATGGATAGCACACAGGTCAGTATCTTCAAAAAGGCCAACCAGATAGGCCTCACTTGCCCACTGCAAAGCGGCAATAGCTGCTCTCTGGAAGCACAGATCTGTTTTGAAGTCCTGAGCAGTTTCTCGTACCAGACGCTGAAAGGGGAGCTTCTGAATCAGAAGTTTAGAAGTGGACTTCTGATAGTGCCTGATTTCAGAGTGCCACAGTACAAGGCCTGTAACGGTGAGGTTTCTTCATCCCTCCAGTAGAGGGCGCACTCTTGTGAGCGGCTTTTGTAGTCAGTTGTTTCCTGGGTGCTTTACCACCGGTGGATTTACAGGCAGGGCAGTCTGCTGTGTATGAGTCATGGTATGGGCAACTCCTTACTTACCCCCCTTCTCCTTCCGCGGCGCTGGCATTAGAGAATGGCAGCAGTGCGGCAAAGTTTGCAAACACAATTGCTCTGTACCCCATTTTCAATTGGGTTATTTGGTTTGTTGGTGTCTAGTTTCTTTAGTTCTTTATATATTTTGAATATTATTCCTCTGTCAGATGTAGGGTTTGTGAAGATCTTTTCCCATTCTGTAGGCTGCTGTTTTGTCCTATTGATGGTGTCTTTAGCCTTGCAAAAGCTTTTCAGTTTTATGAGACCCCCTTTTATTAATTGCTGATCTTAGTGTCTGAGCAATTGGTGTTCTATTCAGGAAGTTGTCTCCTATAATGATGAGTTCAAGACTATTACCCATTTTCTCTTCTATTAGATTTTTTTGTGTTTGGTTTTACATTGAGATTTTTTTTTCCAGTTGGCCTTGAGTTTTGTGCAAGGTGATAAATATTGATCTATTTGCATTTTTATATGTGGACATCCAGTTAGACCAGCAACATTTATTGAAGATGCTTTCTTTTTTCCACTGTATGGTTTTGGCTTTCTTTTTTGTCAAAAATCAAGCATCTATAGGTGTATGGGTTTATTTCTGGCTCTTTGATTCTATTCCATTGGTCAATCTGTTTTTAGGCCAATACAGTTTTTTTTTTATTACTATTGCTCTGTAGTATAGACTGAAATCAGGAATGGTGATACCTCCAGAAGTTCTTTTATTGTACAGGATTGTTTTAGATATCCTGGGGTTTTTTTTTTTCCATATGAAGTTGCAAATTGCTCTGTCAAGGTCTGTAAAGAATTGTGTTGGAAATTTGGTGGGAATTGCATTGAATCTGGAGATTGCTTTTGGTAAGATGGCCATTTTTACTATGTTAATCCTACTGATCTATGAGCATGAAAGATCTTTCCTTCTTATATCTTCCTCAGCTTCTTTTATTCAGAGTCTTGAAATTCTTTCATACAAATTTTTCACCTGCTCGGTTAGAGTTACACCAAGATATTTTATGTTATTTGTGGCTATTGAGAAGGGTGTTGTTTCCCTAACTTTTTTCTCAGTCCATTTATCACTTGTGTAGAGGAGAACAACTGATGTTTTTTTGAGTTGATTTTGTATCCAACCATTTTGCTAAAGGTGTTTATCAGCTGTTTGAGTTCTCTGGTAGAATTTTGGAGATTGTTTATATATACTATCATATCAGTTTTGAATAGCAAATTTCTTCTACAATACAAATCCATCTTTAGTAATTTGTATCCCCTTGAACTCCTTTATTTGTTTTATTGCTCTAGCAAGAACTTCATGTACTTTAATGAATAGATAGGGAGAGAGTGGGCAGTGTTGTCTTGTCCCAGACTTTAGTGGAATTGCTTTAAGTTTCTCTCCATTTAATTTAACGTTGGCTATTGGCTTGGTGTATATTGCCTTTATTATGTTTAAGTATAAACCATGTATCCCTGATCTCTCTAAGACTTTTATCATGAAGGGGTGTTGGATTTTGTCAAAGGCTTTTTCAGCATCTAATGAGATGATCGTGTGTTTTTTTTTCTTTCAGTTTGTTTATATGGTGGATTACATTGATGGAGTTTTGTATATTGAACCATTACTACATCTCTGGGATGAAGCCTACTTGATCATGGTGGATGATGTTTTTTGATGTGTCCTTGGATTCAGTTAGTGAGTATTTATTGAGTAGTTTTGCATCAATATTCATAAGGGAGATTGGTCTGAAATTCTCTTTGTTGAGGCTTTGTATAGCTTAGGTATCAGGGTGAGTGTGGCCTCATAGAATGACTTTGTCAATATTCCTTCTGTTTTTATTGTGTAGAATTTTTGAGGAGTATTGGTATTAGCTCTTCTTTGAAAGTCTGGTAGAATTCTATGCTAAAACCATTTTCACTGGGCTTTTTTTTTTTGGTGTATGTGAGGGAGACTTTTAATGACTGCTTCTATTTTCTTAGGGATTATAGGACTATTTATTTATTTATTGTTTACATTCCAAATGTCATCCCCCTTCCCAGTTCCTCCTTCCAGAGTTCTTCACCCCATACCTCCTCCCCTTTGCCTCTAAGAGGATGTATCACACACACCCAACTCACCCATCCAGCATCCCTCTTCCCTGGGGCATCAAGTCTCCACAGATTAGCTGCATCCTCTCCCACTAAGGTCAGACAGGCCAGTCCTCTGCTACATATGTGCTAGCAGCAATTGACCAGCCCATGAATGCTCTTTGGTTGGTGGATTAGTCTCTGGGAGCTCCCAGGGGTCCAGGTAAGTTGACTGTTGGTCTACCTATGGGGTTACCATCCCCTTCAGATCCTTCGATCTTTCCACTAATTCTTCTATAGGAGTTCCCGACCTCTGTCCAATGGTTGGCTACTGTAAGTATCTGCTTCTGTCTCTGTCAGCTGCTTGTTGCTCCTCTCAGAAGACAGCCGTGCTAGGCTCCTGTCTGCAAGTACAATATGGCATCAGTAATAGTGTCAGGAATTGGTGCCCACCCATGGGATAAATCCTCAAATAGTTTACAGATCTTGATTTATCTTTGATAAGTAGTATCTATCTAGAAAATCATCCATTTCGTTTAGATTTTCCAATTTTGTGGAGTACAGACTTTTGAAGACCTAATTATTCTTTGAATTTCCTCAGTGTCTGTTGTTATACCTCCCTTTTCATTTCTGATTTTGTTGATTTGATGATTAGTATCTCTCTGCGTTTTAGTTAGTTTGGCTAATGGTTTGTTTATCTTCTTTATTTTCTCAAAGAACCACTTCTTGCTTTTATTGATTTTTGTCTTGTTTTCTTTGTTTCTACTTTATGGATTTCAGCCCTGTTTGATTATTTCCTAACATCTACTCCTCCTGGGTGTATTTGCTTCTTTTCTTCTAGAGATTTCAGGTGTGCTGTTAAGTTGCTAGTATGAGAACTCTCTAATTTCTTTATGAAGGCACTTAGGTGCTATGAACTTTCCTCTTAGCACTTCTTTCATTGTGTCCCATAAGTTTAGGTATGTTGCAACTTCATTCTCATTGAGTTTTAGAAAGTCATTATGTCAAGAGTTGTTTAGTTTCCATGAGTTTGTAGGGTTTCTGTTGTTTTGAAGTCCAGCTTTAATCCATGGTGATCTGATAAGATGCAAGGGGTTATTTTAGTTTTCTTGTTTCTGTTTAGATTTGATTTGTGACTAAGTATATAGTCAATTTTGGAGAAGGTTCCTTGAACTGCTGGGGAAAAAAAAAGTATATTCCTTTGTTTGGGTGAAATGTTCTATAACTATCTGTTAGATCTATTTGATTCATAGCCTGTTAGTTTCATCATTTCTCTGTTTAGTATCTGTCTCAAAGACTTGTCCACTAAAAGTGAGGTATTGCAGTTTCCCACTATTAATGTGTGGTGTTCAATATATGATTAAAGTTTTCATAATGTTTCTTTTAAGAATGTTGGTGCTGTTGCATTTGGGGCATATGTTACTCAGAATTGAGATGTGATCTTGGTGGATTTTTCTTTTGATGAATATTCAGTGTCCTTCTCCATCTCTTTAAATTAATTTTATCAAAAGTTTACTTTATTAGATATTAAAATGGGTATTCCACCTTGCTTCTTGGGTCCTTTAGCTTGTAAAACTTTTTCCAGCCCTTTAATCTGAAGTAATGTCTGTCTCTGTTGCTGAGGTGTGCTTCTTGTATGCAGCAGAGTGATGGATCCTGGTTTTGCATCCATTCTGTTAGCCTGTATTGGAGAATTAAGTTCATTAAGGCTGAGAGATATTATTGACCAATGATTGTTAAATTCTGCTATTTTGATGTTGTTGTTAGTAGTGTGTGTGTGTGTGTGTGTGTTTCCCTTATTTTGTTTTACTGGTGTGGAATTATTTATTTCCTATGTTTTCTTGTGTGTAGCTAAAACTCCTTGGTTTGACACCCACAGCCAAACAATAGATGAAGCTTGGGGACTCTTATAGAAAAATAGGAGGAAGAATTGCAGTCCTGAAGGGGATAGGAACTCCACAGGAAGACCAACAGAGTCAACTAAGCTGGGCCCTTGTGACTCTCAGAGTCTTAACCACCAACCAATGAACATACATTGGCAGGACCTAGGCCTAGGCCTCCCTGCACATATGTATCAGATGTGCAGCTTGGTCTTCATATGAGTCTTGAACAACTGGAGTGGGGGCTATCACAAAAGCTATTGCTTATCTGTGGGATATGTTCTTCTAGCTGGACTGCCTTGTCTGGCCTCATTAGGAGATGCCTAGCCTCACAGAGACTTGATATGGGGAGGGGGCAATCAATACACATGGGCCTGCACCCACTCAAAGGAGGAGAGTGGGGAAGGGGAAAGGGTCATGGAAAGGGGTGACCAGAGGGGGCAGTGAGCAGGATGTAGAGTTAATAAGGAAAAAATAATGATAATGATGATGATGATGAATAAAGGATATTTAAATTGGAAAATGCCTTTGGTTGTAGTTTCCTTCAAGTATTTTCTGTATGGCTCAATTTCTTTAAATTTGGTTTTGTCTTGGAATATTTTGTTTTTCCATATATGGTAATTGAAGGTTTTGATAGGTATAGTAGTCTAGATTGGCACCTGTGTTTTCACAGAGGCTATAAGACATCTCTCCAAGCCCTTCCAGCTTTGAGTCTCTGTTGAGAAGTTAGGTATAATTCTGATAGGTCTCACTTCGTATGTTACCATCCCCTTTTCCCTTGTTGCTTTTAATATTCTTTCTTTGTTCTGTAGATCTTGCATTTTGATTATTATGTGGCAGGAGGATTTTCTTTTCTGGTCCAGTCTAGTTGGTGTTCTATAAACTTCTTGTATGTTTATAGGCATCTCTTTCTTTGGGTTGGGAAAGTTTTCTTCTATGAAAACTATTTTGTTGAGAATATTTTATGGGCCTTGGAACTGGGAATCTTCACTTATTCTTCCTGTTATTCGTAGGTTAGGTCTTTTCATTGGTATCACAGATTTCCTAGATGTTTTGTGTCAGGAATTTTTTGTCAGGAACATTTTCTTCGACTGGTGTATCAATTTCTTGTATTGTATCTTCTTCACCCGAGATTCTCTCTCTTTCTCCTGCATCTCTTGGTGATGCTTGCACCTGTTGTTCCTGTTCTCTTCCCTAGGTTTTCCATCTCCAGGATTCCCTCAGTTTGTGTTTTCTTTAGTGCTTCTATTTCCATTTTCAGGTCTTGAACATTTTTATTAATTTCCTTCACCTGTTTAATTGTATTTTCCTGTATTTCTTTAAGGGATTTATTTGTTTCCTCTTTAAAGACCTCTACCTGTTTGATTTATCTTCCTGTATTTCTTCGAGGGAATTTTTAAAAATTTTCTCTTAAAGGCCTCTATCACCATTATAAGGTACTTAAGATCACTTGTAGGTATAAACTTATTGAAACCTACTTTTAATAAGGGTTCAACATCTCCTGTAGCCCACTACCCAGCAGAGGGAGTGGATGGTAGTGGAAGGATTAGGATATGGGGGAAGTGAACCTGTTTAGCAATAATTCTTTGGAGACAAGCTTGATCTTCTTGGGCAGCAGTTCAGTTCCATAGCAAACACCAAATATGATTCAGCAGCCACAGACCAGTCCTCTAGGCAGGCAGACACCAGGTACAAACCAGCAGTTACAGTCCAGTCCTTTCAGTACGTAGACACCAGGCAGGTGTAGTTCAATAGTGAAGAAACTGCCAGGCTCTTCTAACTGGCCTGAGACAAGGCTGCTGAAGCAGCAAGCTGGCACAGGAACCTCACGAGCAGTTCCTGGATGAGTTTCTCTCAATGGCAGCGTTATCACAAGTTAAGCTATGTAAGACAAACCAATACATGTGTGTCTTTAGCAAAGAATAGCGAGGCAGAGCAAACCAAACCAAAGCTCAGCACTCCTATGGTCTGTGGGCTTATAAATATACTCCCTCGTCAAGTGTCCTTTCACATGTCTGCTAAATCCAAATATCCTTTCACCTGTATCTGCTTCAGGAAAACAGCCTTTCATGTGTTTACTTTACCAAGACATCCTTTCACCTGTGTGCCCCCAGCAAAACATCATTTGACATAATTAACTTTCCAAAGAACTAGAAGTTTCCACTTCAGTCATTTTCTTATATTTCAGCTGTGTTAGGATATCTAGAGCTTGCTGTAGTGGGATAGCTTTGCTCTGAAGGTGCCATGTTGCCCTGTCTCTTGCTATTTGTGTTCTTAAACAAGCCTTTAGCAATCCAATTGTCCCTGAATGTTCTTCGTATATCAGGTGTTGGGAAGGCAGTCCTAATCTGGATGTTCCCCATGCAGCAGGTTTCCAGTGGGCAGTCTTAGATAGGATGTTCTTGGTGTAGCAGGCCTGAATGTTCCTTGTGTGGCAGTCCTGGTAGAGGCCAGTGAAGCCAAACAATGGAGTTGGGGAAATAACACACAACTGGCTCAGGGCAGCTGGGCATGCCCCAGGGGACAGGGGGTGTGGGAAAAGGGATCCTTGTTAGATGGGCCTAATGGAGGTCAGCAAAGCTGTGGTCAGAAAATCATATTTTTAGTTTTTATTATGAAACAGACACTGTTACTATCAACAGTTATGGGAAAAAAATCAGAAAATACCTTTTTATCCTTAAGGTATTTTATTATCATACAGAAAAGATTAGCAGTATGCAAGCATATACATGATGGAATGAAGTAGATACAGGAGGACTCTCTGACAAGCTGGACTGAGTATAAGTTAGAAGTTTGTAATATTTGATATGACAGATGAGGTAGTGTGGTCTTGAGTAAAAGCAGGGAGGACTGTATAAGTGCAAGGGAAACTGAAAATAATTTCTGAAATTAGAGTTCAAAAGAATTTAAGCAATTTATTATTGCTGGGGATTATCAGTGACCCATTATTGGTCAGGGACAGAAGGGGCTTCCAGGTACCAAACTTCAGCACTACTGGAGGAGGTGGTTGGGGGCTTTTATTTTGTTTCAGGATTTGATGGTTTGACTCATTAATATGAATGGAAATGCTAAAAAATAGTTGAGAAGTTTTCTTATAGTGGAAGAGAGATGAAATTTGTTGTCATATAGGTCATAATTAAAGTCCTTACAGACACCATCTAGGGAGACAGCAAATCAAGATAAGAGATCTTAAGAAAGAGTCTGAGGAAATCCAGCCCTTGAAAGGCAGGAAAGGCAATTTGTGAAAGAAATTGAGAGTGGTCAAGAGTAGGAAGATAATTAAAAGATTATAATTGAGCATAATTAAGAGATTTGATGGTAACGAAAAGAAGTTCCAGTGTCATGGTGAGAGCCTGGAAGAGAACAGGAAAACAACAAGTATGGGAAAATCTTCCAAGACATGTTGCTATAAAAGGAAATATATACCCGCTTCAAGGAAACAGAAGAGATATGCTACGTCAAAAAAAGTTGTTTTAGATGCTTTTAATATAGAAGGCAATATAGCATATTTGTAGACAGATGGAAATGAGTCAGAGAAAATGGAGGCTGCTGGCAGGCATATCAGGGAAAAAGGCAAGACTTGCTGGAATCCTGCCCTTGAGTGGGATCCAAGGTAGCAGTAGAGGGATTAGTGTAAAGTACACGTGCATATCATTCTGGGAACTAAAATGCAAGGCAGAGTTTATGAATACAGATAATGAGAGGTGGATACATGAAATGGCATAGGCATGAGCAACTTCACTTCTATCTTGCCAGTGAAAATGAAGAATGAAATTTTAAATAGAAATAGCACTATACATTATTTTTCTGACCATATGACAGTGAATGGAAAGGGAATTATCTTTGTCTGCATACCTGGAGAAAACCACACTATCAAAAAAGAGCAAATGTTTAGAAAGCAGTCTTAACACCCACTGAGGCTACTTTTTCAACCCTGTGGCTCAAGCACATACTCATCAGAAACATATCTTCAAGACAAGATTTTTGAAACCATAGGATCAAAAGTGTAAGAGAGGCCTGGAAAAGAACACAGACAAATGAAATCTATTCCCTAATCTGCTCCATCTGTATTCAAATTATAGCAGAGAGATAGAAGAAATATAAGAACAATTTACTTAATATAAAAAATGTGATTTACATTCTAGATTTATCACTATATGTTTGTCTAAGCTCCTACTTAGAATGCTAAAGTTAACATTGGATAGTCAAGCACAATAGAAATAGATATGATTTTTAAAAATAAAACTTATGAGAATCAAATTTGCTTTACTGTATCAATGTCTCTGTGGCTAGTGTCACCCAACATAATTTACAGTTCTGAAAGTAAAATTTCACTCCAGTATTCAACTCCCATGCCACACTGCTATGCTATCAGACAGACATTCCTCAAGGAATAACCCACTCACCATTGTCAGGTTCAAGTATCTGTGTCTTTTCTTCGGTGGTCTACTGGGGTCTTCTACTCTCAGAATCTCACTGAACTAATACATACTCAGAGACATAACCTTCAAAACCAAACTATTTAAAACCATAAGAAGTTCTGTTCAGAGAGATTAAGTATCACATTTCATTTTTCTACATGCAGCCAACATTTTTTTTTATTTTTTCAGATTAAGAATTGTTAAGAATTGTATTGAAATTTTGATGGGGATTACATTGACTCTGTAGATTGCTTTTGGTAGAATAACTATTGTCATAATTTTAATCCTGCTAATTCATGAGCATAGTAGGTCTTTCCATCTTCAGATGTCATCTTTAATTGCTTTATTCAATGTCCTGACACTTTCATTGTACAAGTCTTTCACTTCCTTTATTAGATCTATTCCAAGAAATTTTACTTTCTAGAGCTATTGTAAATGATGTTGTTTCCATTATTTCTTTCTCTGTGTGTTTGTTATTTGTATAAAGGATGGCTATCGAGTTTTATATGTTAATTTTGTACCCTGCTACTTTGCTGAAAGTGTTTATTGGTTGGAGGAGTTTTCTGATGGAGTCTTTTCAGTCGTGAATATAAATATAACCATACCATCTACAAATACAGCTATGATGATTTCTTACTTATATCACCTTATTTTTCTTCACTGTCTATTGCTAAGGTACCATGTACAAGCCCTGTGCAAGCTTAAGTCAGACAAGGAGGGCAGATGGGGTTTCCCAGCTTATGTAGAGTCAAGCAGGATTCCAGATGAACAGAGTATATATATAAATCTTTGGTTCCTGAATTTTAGTTATTTTTTAAACCAAAGATTGTGCTGCAAAAAAACATGTTTGTGCAGATTGGGACTAGAGTGATCAGCCCACATCTCAATAAAAGTGGGGTGCTGTTTATCAAAGGATGTGATTTTTTTTTTCATTTACAACCCTACACTAAGGTTCAGGGAACATCATAAAATAGGGAGCAAAAAGACTGTAAGAACCTAGTAAACTGTCCAAGAAAAGGATAATGTTTCTTTTTCAATACCAGTTTCAGAGGGTTCACATGATTGCTCCTATTGCTCTGGTCCCTGAGTCAAAGCAGCTTATCACAATAGGACCAAAATGTCAGAGAAGCTGCTCCTCTCTTGGCACCTGGGAAGCAAGCAGATAAACAGGAAAGGTCTTGTTCCCCTTTTCTAGGCCAAGGTGACTTAACTTCCTCCTGCAAAATTCCATTTCTTAAAGTTTCTATATCTCCCAGCAGTATCAAACTGAGGATCAAACCTTTGTCATATGGACCTTTAGGGACCCTACAGTTCCAAACAATGGCAATTAATCCTAGTCTAATTATGAAAATCAGTAGTGCAAAGAAAGTATTTTAAAGAAGTCACAGTGAGACAGACATATAAGATACAGAGTAACAAAGATAAACATGAAATCAGACTTCTCATCAGAAATAGTACAAATAAAAATGAAATACAGGTACATTTTTAACAACATTAAATGCAAAAATCTTGTCAACCTAGAATTCTATACCCATAGAAAATAATTTTTACTAGTAAAAGTGAAACAAACTTTAGCAGATATATAACAGCTAAAGAAATTAATCACTAGTATATCACTGTTGTAGTAAATTCTAAGGAAATTCCTTCAGGCAGAAAGAAAATACAGACAGAATATTAACAGCATTTGTTAGAGGATCTATTATATATCTTAATAGATAAAAATAAACCAGATTGCATGGGGTATTATGAACCTTGTACCAAGTTTCTAGTCAAATTATATGGAATGAGTTAAACATAATTACATGCTACTAACCAATAAGAGTGTATTTCTTATGCATAGTTACATTGACATAAAGTTCTAAAAAAGAAAAAAAAGTCAAAAAGTAGACTGGGTTTCCTTTCTGAAATCTTTCTGCTATTGCATGCCATTGTACATTTTACCTATAACTATTTGTTTCTCTGCCCAGAATCTAGGCATTTGTAAATACAAAAACTTGAGGAAGATAGTGGATAATGGCCTGTAAAACATTGAAGCACTCAGAATCTTTCTCTTGAAAAATTAAATGGACTTGTAGCTTAGCCCTGTTTTAGATTTCAAATTTACTGCTAATATATATGAATTTAACATGCTATGTGAACTATGTCCTAGTTACTGAACAGCTAATGAAGTGCTACTTTATCAAATAAAGATAAAAATAACAATAGGGTGAAAGATGATTGTATAACTGAAAAGTGGTAACAACATAGGACTAAAATGTATATAGGAATGAAACATAAAAAAAATGCACATATGGTTGGGGAGAGAAATGGAAGTACACAGTTATAAAAGGTTATTATATTGCGGGATACATAAAATGTTATTATTTGAAGGCAGATTTCTTTATAGCTTGCCTTGTCTGTCAGTAACTCTTAGCAAGCTTATTGCTTATATACATACTTGAGGATGGGTATGCTTAGTGAATCTGGTGAATTTCAAGGACTTACCGAAACTAATTTGAGTTGTTTACTTCTGATCTGGTCTTAATGAACTTCCCTGCTGCATGAGATGTTTTATCTAGGAGGAAACTATTCATAGCAATTCCAAAACACATGGACGCTAGAATTCAGTACAATTGGGAAAGATGCAGTAAAAACAGGTGTATATATAATAGAAAGAAAAGAACATATTTTATGTATTAGAAGATGCCATAGTTTATGTTGAAAATATTAAGGTATGCATAAATAAACTACTGGAACTAATATGCCTATTGTGAAAAATATAGATAAGGCAGAGGTTGATTATCATTAAGGATAGTATTCACAAAATGAAACACATTCGAAAGTGTTCATATGGAATATTAAGTTTTAAAGAATAATTTGAGAACATATGTATATGATATAAAAATAGAATAGAGATCAAGGAAATTTCAAAATATTGAGAAATCATATTCACAATCTGCACTTTTGTTGTAATAATATTAATCTGTAGGGTCAATGTACTGTCTAAATAGTCCCAACATAAAATTTTATAGAAGTTGACAAGTTATATCCAAAATGCATTTGGAAATTCAAGGAACTTCCAATAGCAAAAACAATTTTGTAAAAGTAATATAATTATGGGATACATGTTTCCTTAGACTTTCTATAGAGCAACTGTAATAATGACAGCATAGTATGGGTATAAATATAGGCAAATAGATCAATGAAAATGCATAAAATACATAGATGTAAAGCCATACTATGTCTTTATGAGTAATTGATATACAGATGAAATGAAAAGGCAGGTGTTAAGGGAGTGGTTGAATGAAAATGTCTTGTATAGGCTTAGGCATTTGAAAACCTGGTCCTCAGTTAGTAGTGCTGTTTGGGAAAGTTGAGGGAGTATGCAGCTTTGCTGAAGGAAATATTTCACAGGGGAAAAGCTTTGTGAGTTCATAGTCATGTCTCACCTGAAGTTTGCTCTCTCCCTGATTCCTGAATGTGAGATGCCAGCTCTCAGCATCTTTCTCCTGTTGCCATGCCTGTTGCTTTCTATCATTCTGCCTTGCCATAATGCACTCACTCTTATCCCTCTGGAACCATAAGCCCAAATAAATTCTTTCTCTCATAAGTTGCCTTTTGTCATGCAATGTTATTTAAACAACAGGAAACTAATAAATCGTTTCAGTAAATGTTAATGTAATACTAAATGTCCATATGCAAAAAAGGCCTACAAACTTCACCTCTCATGATATGAAAGCATTACCTTGAAATTGACCATAAATGTAAATGGAAGAGATAAAAATTATGTTCTAGAAGCAAACATATGAGGAAAATTTGAGTGACTGGCTTTGGAATAGAAAAATATTTTAAAATTTTATATATTATTATGTTCATGTGTGTGTATGTATACATGATATAAATGTATGGGCATACAAGCCTTAGTCTCTATAGTCATCAAGTGACAACTTTTGTAGAATCAGTTTTCTCTTTTGACTTTCACATGGGTTCCAGGAATTAAAGTCAGGTAGCAAGGCTTATATGGCAAGCACTTTTACCTACTGAACCATCTGGCTAGTTCTTAAAAATATTTTTAAAAGGACACAAAATTGTCCAACATATAAAACAAAAATATGATGAATTTTACTTTATTAAAACTAAAGCTTTTGCTCTTCCAAAGACTCTGTTGAGGTTATAAAGTATTTACAAATGTGTATCTGACAAAGAACTTATACAGACTTATTAACTACAACTTAGTAATAAAGTAGAAAATAATTATGTTTTTTAAAAAGCAAAGTATTGGGTTGTCACTTTTTCAAACAGAATAAATCTTACAAGTATACTAAGTAGGAAAATCTAATAAAGTAAAATATTCATTCTAATTATATTATATAATATTTAAATACATGTAAAATACCACAATATTTTGTAGGAATGATATCATAGTTACTGTTCTATTGCTATGAAGAAACACCATGACCAAAGAAACTCTTATGAAGAAAAAAAAACATTTACTTGGGATTTGGGATTTGCTTATAGTTTCAGAGGTTTAATCCTTTATCATCATGGCAGGAATTATGACACCACATATGGCATTAGAGCAGTAGCTAAGCCCTACATCCTGACCTCCAGCCTGAGAGACAAAAAATTGGTCTTAGCCTGAGCTTTTGAAACCTCAAAGCCCACCCTGAACCAACACTTCCTACAAGGCCACACCTCCTAATCCCTTCAAATAGTGCTACTCCCTGGTGAGTAAGCATTCAATTTTATGAGCCTATGGGGGCCATTAATTTTCAAACCACCAAAGCTGTATATATGACTGGTAAAACTATAATGAAACTGGGGAATTCTAATAAAAATTTTCAGAGTATTATGTAGCTGTCAAGCAGCCATGGATGAACTGGGTTACCTGAAAGGGGGGCTGGAAATGAAAAAGGACTTCGGGGCGGGGGGCGGGGGGAATGCAGAGAAGGATGAAGCCAAACAAAGGTTTCCCAATCAAGGCTCAAAGTTTAATAGTCAGCACTACATTTACATAGGGAAACCCCTTAAACCCATCCTTTGTTTCAGCTGGATTGAGTTGCAAAGCAAGCTCAGCAGGCAGTCTTCCCCTCTAGGAAATTGATTTCACCTGGGTAGTTAAGGTCCAACTGTGGAAAACACTTAAGGTCTATTTAGCCTGCCCAAGGCTGGGAGAAGGGTACAGTATTGGTCTCTTCTCAAACAGACTTAGCAGACACTGATTTCCAATGCATTGTGATATTCTTTATCAAAGTCATATTTACACAGGTGCTTGCTTTATAAATATGGATGTTTCCTGATGAAAAGAAAGGTTTTAAGAAACTTTAAGTAGACTAAAAATAAAATGTAAAATTATCAGTCCCAAGGAAATATAAAAAGTTAATAAGCATATAAAGTACAAAAAATACAGAGCTGTCATGAAAAATGGCAGCACAGGAAGAGCACATAGACCCCAAGTACCCACATAAACAAGAGGCCAAAATATCAGACTCAACCTTGAAGGAGTTTAGAAACTGGTCAAAATTTGCAATAATCTGGAAAAATCAATGAAGAAAATCTATTGCCTTATAGTAAGAGATCGCTGGGGCATTTAAAATCACCTACTTACCATCCTTTCCTGAAGCAGCTTTACGAGAAAGGAAACAATAAAGACAACATTCTCAAAGTACTTGGATGGATTCAGCTAATCTAGATATATTATGAAGAGTTACTAGAAGGACTTAGATTTATTTATTTATCAACTTGAAGCATCCTGAAGACTAGGGAGTGGTATTTCCCCAAAAAATATATTTCATGGCAAAATATAAAGGAATCTAGAGAATGGATAGGTTTAGGCAATAGAAAAACTGGAACCTTACAAGTAATTCTGTTCTTTCCCTACCTGGGCTCTCTTTGGAATATATAGGGAGATGTATAAATCCCTCTAGTAAGTTTTAAAGCTCGTGTATATAACTGGAAGTCCAGAAGGCACAATAATGGTACGAATGGTATGGGGTTAACCAGACACTTTCTGCTAAGATAGGATCAAAGGCCTGCTCCACAAGTTAGAACACATACATAGCACTGTTAATTTGTTTTAAGAACTTATGGCTTCAGATGTCATAAACGCTGAGGGAGATCTTACTGTTTTCATTTTCCTCTACCCACTTAAAAAAGTCAATTGCCTTATACTGAAGTATACCATCTGCTACACTGATTCTTTTGGTTGAAGGTGGAAGATGAGACTTACTGGCTTCTATAATCCAATGTAAGCCAATATTTACTGGTTTAAAAATCACATTAATATCTCCTGTCTTTCTTAACTTTAAAATGATTGAAAATTTTCTATGTCCTTTTCTCCCAGAATAGAGAACCCAATATTTCTTTTTTAAAATGAGATAAGCCCAAATACCAGACATGAAAATCCCTCTTTTGAGTTTTTTTTTTTTTTAACATTTTTCTTTCTTTTATTGGATGTGTATTTCCTGGACAAAATTTATTTTTGTCTGACATTGTTTGTTTGTTTGCTTGTTTGTTTGTTTATTCTTTAATCCTTTTTTACAGTCCAGACTTCATCCTCCTCCTGGTCTCCTCAGGCTCCCAACCATTCCCCATTCCATACCACCTCCCTCCTCCCATCTCCAAGAGAATGTCCCTATCCCACCAGACCTCTCCACTCCCTGGGGCCCCAAGTCTCTCAAGGGTTAGGTGCATCTCTTACTGAGGCCAGACCAGTCAATCCTCTGCTGTATATGTGTTCGGAGCCTCATATCAGCTGGTATATGCTGCCTGGTTGGTGGCTCAGTGTCTAAGAGATCTTGGGGGTTCAGGCTAGTTGAGACTCCTGGTCTTCCTATGGGGTCACCCTCCTCCTCAGCTTCTTCCAGCCTTTCCCTAGTTCAAACACAGGGGTCCCTTGTTCTGTCCATTGGTTGGGTGAGTTGTTAACATGAGCTGTTCTAGCTGTTCCAAGACATACAGCCTATTGTTGTTGCCTTTGGTTGCCCCCTACAGGTAGAAGGCATATTACTGTGGCTGAAGACAAGTACTTCAGAAACAAGGCCCAGGGACCCTGAGCTGGAACTGATCCAATGACCACTCCCTGAGTACTAGTTTTCATGGTATCAGAGGGCAACATGCAAGCTTCCAAAGGAGGGAGGTAACCAAGAGCACTACCTAGGTTATGAAGCATACCAATGACCAGCATGACATTATAATTCTATGGATACAGAAGTGGCATGCATACTTTGGGAGTAAACGACAGTTCTCTAATTAGACTTAAGGCAGACTCAATAAGAGGAAACCATGCCTGGTATGAGAAACCTAGCTAAATATTCAGTGCTAGTGAAGTCATGATTATTGGAGGAGAATCTACAAACATCAATTTACTAAGTCAGCATAATCTATAACCATGATCTATAAACATTTGTCCTTTACTCACAGATAAATGTAGTCTTCATCATTCAACAAGTAAACTTCACTTTGCAACACAGAGTTTACTACAGAAAACCACAACCAATAAAAATGCAGAGTTGTGGAGGCCAGTTACAAAGAATATCCATCTATAAAACACTAGCACACCTAAGGCTGAATGAACATTATAGAAGAGAGGGCATAAAGACTGTTAGAAGCCAGAAGAACAAGGAATTTCCTGTAAGGTTGTATCTTGTAGTAATATCAGAAGCTATATCCATAAAGTCCCAACAACTTTACTGTCCAACTGTGAGCTGAACAAAGACAACACAAATGAACATGCCAAACTGGACAGAGAAAGGCCTATGAGGTTTCAACCCTATACAAATGACTATAGGCAAGTGAGAGAAACTGAAAACAGGAGAGGTGGCAAAATGGTCATCACTGAAACATACAAATGGGTAACATTCTATGGGCTGAGCAGGGTACATTTAAGAATAAATAAATATATACATTACGTGTAATAATGTAAACAATTAATAAAAAGAGGTCATAGATATTAATAGAGTGGGGATAGACATTTTAGAGGGAGGAAAGGAAAGGTACAAATGTAATTGTTATAATCTCAAAAATAAAATAATATAATGAAATGAGACAATGCAGGTAGACAGTCTTGGGAAATTTCAAATTAGTATCTACTTCATTTTGCTTTTATTATGCTTGTTACAGCACTATTGTTCTATTTTGTTTTACTGCTTAGCACCAGTCAACAAACATCACTAACCTATATTCTACATAGCATCATTGGTTTGAAGTTCTAATCAAGTCTTTTAACTTTTTTTCTTTTATTAATCACTGCCTGGATATAACATGAAGAAAGGTAAATATAGTAGGTGCAAATAGAAAGAAAATTCACAGTATCTTGGATTAAAATAAATAGCAAGTTACCTTTCCCATTGGATAAATATAAATCTGTTACAAGGGACTCATGACATAAAACCACAAAAAGAATAATATGACATTTGATTATATAAGCCACAAGATCAGAAACCTTAGTGTAAAAACAATTACAGGTATTACAGACTAGCTGCTCTTTCATCAATTGCTATATTTGTACTTAATTTCATTTCCTCCAGGGTTGCTAACCACCAAAGGGGAAAAAAACCTTCTTTAAAATTGCACACAAATCACCTGTGAGACCTTGTTTTGTTTTGTTTTGTTTTGTTTTTTAAATAGAAGCCAAATCCACTATAGTAAGTCTAGAATGGAGACTTCTATCTATCATTTGTAACAAGCTCACAAGAAATGTTTAAACTACTGTTTCCCTGACCACATTTTAAGTAACAAAATCATAAAAGACCCCCCCTAAGATGGGTTCAAGGAGGTATATAAAAGAATAATCAACAAGCAATATTGGGAGGGTAGGATGTAGAATAAAAGAGAATGTACTATAAATACTATTTAGAGGAATAATTATCACAAAATACAGTATTGTTCAACAGCTAAAATTGATAAACTAATGCTACTAAGATTTAACATATAGTATTTGTTTATAAAACCAAGTATTTGACAAAAGATAATGATAGAATACAGTCTCATGCATTTATGTATATTATAAAAATATTTTACAAAATATTGTATTATATATTGTTTATCAGTCTAGACATAGATAGTTTAGATTTAAAAATGTTCGTGGGAACAATGCACACCATTTATAAAAACATTTAGCCTGGGAAAATGGGATAAAGTGTTGAAGATGTAGTGAAGAAAGGCCAAAAAGAACAGAACTGTTACTTATATTTAGTAAAAGTTAACAATGGTATCTCTGAATCATTTTTTTACATGTTTTATACTTTTTGGTGTGTTTGAAGTACTTTATGGTTAATTTTTAAAAAATAGTTAGAACTTTCCAGCCTTTGATTCAGTTAGACAAACCTCTTTATGAAATGAATACCTGAGTTTTGTCTTGTATCTAGTCTTGCTCTCTTCCACTCTATCAACAAATAAAAGTATATCTCCAGTGTCTTTAAAATATTGCTGTACTTAGTTGCAATCCTTTTGTCTTAACTCTTTTTATTATCACTGTGACTTCTATATATGGCCTTATCTTAATGTATGAATCTTAAGCAGGAATTTTAAAAAGGTATTCCTAAGTCCAACAGTGAACATCCTAGACTCACATTTTTTTTAATTTTTCTATTGGATGTTTTATTTATTAACATTTCAAGAGTTATCCCCTTTCCCGTTCCCCCCCAGAAACCCCCATACCATCCCCCCTCCTCCTGCTTCTATGAGGGTGTTCCCCCACCCACCCACCCACCCACTCCTGCCTTCCCGCCCTCACATTCCCCTACACTGGGGCATCATCGAGCCTCATGGGACCAAGAACCTCTTGTTCCATTGATGCCCAACAAGGCCATCCTCTGCTACATATGCAGCTGGAGCCATGGGTTCCTCCATGTGTACTCTTTGGTTGATGGTTTAGTCACTAGGAGCTCTGGGAGCTCTGGTTGGTTGATATTATTGTTCTTCCTATGGGGTTGCAAACCCCTTCAGTTCCTTCAGTCCTTTCTCTATCTCCTCCATTGAGGACCCCATGATCAGCCCAATGGGATCAATCCACCTCTATATATGTCAGTATATATGAGTATATGAGTATTTTGCTACCCCTTCTAAGAAGGACCAAAGGACCCACACTTTGTTCTTCCTTCTTCTTGAACTTCATGTGGTCTGTGAATTGTATCTTGGGTATTACGAGCTTTTGGGCTAATATCCACTTACCAGTGAGTGCATACCATGTGTGTTCCTTTGTGACTTGGCTACCTCACTCGGGGTGATATTTTCTAGTTCCATCCATTTGCCTAAGAATTTCATGAAGTCATTGTTTTTGATAGATGAGTAGTACTCCATTGTGTAAATGTACCACATTTTCTGTATCCATTCCTCTATTGAAGGACATGTAGGTTCTTTCCAGCTTCTGGCTATTATAAATAAGGCTGCTATGAACATAGTGGAGCATGTGTCCTTGTTATATGTTGGAGTATCTTTTGGATATATGCCCAGGCTCACTTTAAAAAAATTATTTATTAATCATTCCATTTGTTTACCTCTCAAATGATATCCCCCTTCCCAGTTACCCCTCCATAATCACCCATTTCATCTGCCCTCTCCCCATTCCCTTTGTCTTTATGAGGGTGCTCCCCACCCACTCACTCCTGTCCCACCGCTCCAGCATCCCCCTGTGCTGGGGCATAAAACCTCCACAGGATCAAGGACCTCCCCTCCCATTGATGTAAGACAATGCCATCCTCTGTTACATATGTAGCTGGAGCAATGGACATATATAATTCTTCTCTAAGAAATGAAAGTTTATATTTCCTATTATAGGATCATTGCATCAAAGACTATCCATGTGTCTAAATTTCTTCTATGGATACATAAAATTTCTAGTTATATATACTGTAGCAAGATGGAAATTTTTAGTGGAGTCTAGAATCATAACATTTCCTGAAAATATACCTGCAGTTGATAGAAAAATGTATCAAAATATAAAAATATGTAATTAACACTTAAACCCTTCTGAGAAAGTCATATGAAAAGCTACTACTGTAGAAGTTTCCTAATAACTATATATACATATGTAGATTATAAACATATAATCTCTCTCTATATATAGAATATATATAAAGAGAGTATATATATATATATATATATATATATATATATATATATATATAATGTTCAAATGTCCTATAACAGAGAAACAATACCTCTAAAAGACACCATAGGCCAACAAATTGAAAGCTCAATGCTAAGTATGGCTTAACTCTTTTGGAGTCATTAGCAAATAAGGTCTCATATATCCATAAATATTACAGGGTATTTATTGTCCCTGCTCTTGTCTCCCCTATAGAAATTGACAGTAATACCTTATTGCTTTAGATGCCACGTACTTGTGTCATAGAACATAGAAAAATCACCTGAAAGCTTCATCCCTACCATCTAGCTTTCATAGTGTAGGAAGGTGCTAATGTACTTTGCCAGAGACAGAAAAGTAATCATCAAGATTATCAACTATGAACCTTTATGTTATGTAACTACAGCTTAGCAAGATATGTCCACTGGTACCACAGTGACACAAATATCATAGGAGTAACCAACATCTTTCTGATTGTATTCAAAGCATGCTTCATAAGATAGAACCCATATCTGGTACAATTACTGGGGCTGGGAATCTATGTCTAGACAGGACATTGACTCTACAGAAAATAGGCCCTAGAAGAGAACCTATGTTTATTACTTTGCTAAAGAGACATAGTATTAAGCCAACTCCTAATGGATTATCATTATACCTACAGATTAATCCCTCAAACCTCATTAGAGAAGTTTCTTTTTATAGTAGATGGTGATTAACACAGAGACTCACAATTGGCCAAGGTGAAGAAAATAAGAGTGCAGAATGTTCAATTTAAATGGGACATCTAAATCACACATTTCCACAGAAGGCTCAGGGACCATCATAGAAGAGTTGTCAGAAAGATTGTAAAAGCCAGAGGTGTTTGACTATAAGAAAACTTTGCTTTCAGGATATAATAGTGCATTTGCAAACATGAGCTCATAGCAGTTGGAATAACATTCATAACTCTAAAAGCTCAAGCTAGACACAACCTATTCTATATTCCATGTGAAAAAAACCGTGCAGTAGTTTTGGCAATAATCCACACATCAAGAAAAGTTGCTTGTAATTCTAGCAAGAAATCATCTGGACTCTGGAATACCATCATTCCACAGTAGGCCTGTCACTCACTAGCTTTTTTACTGCATATAATCAGTTATTCTCTGTGAGCCTAATTTTCCCCCAGGTTCAAAATAAGAATTGCTATGGACTGAATGTTTGTGATTCCTGAACAATTCACACATTAAAATCCAAATCTACAGTGTTACAGTTTTTTCAGGTAGAGATTTGGGGAGATAATTAAGTTATGAGGACAAAGTTATCATGGATGAAATCAGTGTTTTTATTAGAAAAAAAAGGAAATGACAGAAAAGGAGAAAAGGAGGGGAGGGGACAGAAGGGATGGGAAATGGAGAGAAAAAGAGAAGAGAGGCTATGAGAGGAGAAGTAGGGAGAACAAAGGGGAGGAGAGGGGAGGAAAGGAGAGGGGAAGAAAGGAGAGGGGAGGAGATCAGAGAGAAAAGGAAAAGGAAGAAGATGAGGGGGAAGAGAGGAGAAAAGAAAAGAGAGAAAAAGGTCTTTTTCCACCATGTTCAGAAATAACTAGAAAATGGCCATGTATAAACCAGAAGGAGGAGCCTTACTAGACATTGAATCCACCAGAACCTTTATCTTGAACCTCTGAGCATCTAGATCAGTGCTTCTTAACCTATGGCCGCAACCCATTAAGGGGTCCAGCAATTTCTGATGCCTAAGACCATCAGAGAACACATTACAATCCATAAGAGTAGCAAAATTACAGTTATAAATTAATAATGAAAATAATTTTATGCTTGTGGTCATCACGACATTAGAAACTATATTATAGGATTGCATCATAAGGAAGGTTGAGAACAAGTGAGCTAGGAGAATGAAAAGGAAATATTCAATATCTACTGTAATTTTTAAATTAATTGATTTGCTTACTTTACATCCCAATCACAGCTTCCTCTTTCTCCTCACCTCCCAGTACCTCACACTCTCTCTCTCTCTCTCTCTCTCTCTCTCTCTCTCTCTCTCTCTCTCTCTCTCTCTCACACACACACACACACACACACACACACACACCTCCCTTGACTCCTCCCTTTCTCTTCATAGAAGGGGAGGTCTTCCTCGGATATCAACCAGCCTTTGCATATCAAGTTGCAGTAGGACTAGATATATTTTCTTCTACTGAGGCTAGACAAAGCAGCCCAGTAGGCATAAAGGGTTCCAAAGGCAGGCAACAGAGTCAAAGACAGCCCCTACTCCATTTTTTAGGGGTTCCACATAAAGACTAAGCCACACAACTGTTACTTATGTGTAGGGGGCCTAGGTCCATCCCATGCATGCTGCCTATTTGGCAGTTCAGTCTCTGTGAGCCCCTATAGGCCCAAGTTAGGTGGTTCTGTAGGTTTTCTTATGGTGTCCTTTAACTCTCTGGCTCCTACAATTCTTCCTCCCCTCTTCCACAGGATTTCCCTAATCTTCTCCTAGTGTTTGTTTGTTGATTTTTTTCCATCAAATACAGGGTGAAGCCTCTCTGATGAAGGTTAGGCTCCTGTCTGTAACTATAGCCAAATATCTTTCATTAACAGTATTTAATGGCATGAGTCTCAGGCAGTCACTGGTAGCCCATTCCCTCAATTTTTGCTCCATCTTTATCTCTGCACCTCTTGTAGGTAGGACAATTTGCAGATCAAAACTTTTGTTGCTTGGTTGGTGTCCCAATCCCTCCATTGGAAATCTTTTCAGGTTACTGGAGATGGCTATTTCAGGTTCTATATTCTTCATTCTTATGAGTCTTAGCTAGAGTGATCTTCATAGATTCCTGGGAGTTTCCACTGTCCTAGGTTTCTAATCCTAACCCTAACCCTAACCCTGCTCCCCTCCCCATATCCTCTCCCACCCAGTTCTGTCCATCCATCCACGCCCAATGCCTATTTTATTTCGCCCACTCAATGAGATTCAAAAGTCCTCCCTTGGACCCTCCTTGTTACTCAGCTTCTTTGGGTCTGTGAATTATAGCAAGGTTATCCTGTACTTTATGGATAATATCCACTTATAAGTGAATACATACTATGTTTGTCTTTCTGTGTCTGGAGTTGCTTTGAGGATTATTCAAACACCAACTAAGGCTCGGTACTTTTCTTATATGACCTTCACATATCTTCTGGCTGTTTCCTATAATTTTGTCTGTGAAGCTCCTATTATTCTTCAATTATTTACTTTTGAACTTACTGCCTCTAAGAAATTTCCAGACTCCCCAAGACTTTGTTCATTATTTTCCCCTCATATGTTTACATGAATATTGTCTAAAAATTTCTCACTCAGCATTGCAAATAACTATAGATATACATGTGTGTGTGTCTGTGTGTGTGCGTGTGTTCCTCAAGAGAATCTAAGTATCTTATAAGCCAAGGCTATGTATTCTTTTTTCTGTATCCTGGATACTTGACAAAGAAAAATACCACAAGCACAAAAAAATCCCACAATTTTCAAAATGCCTGAAATCAGAAAAAAATATACAAATAGAAAAAAGTAGAGGAAAAAGAACAAAACTGAAGACATCACACATCACTTAACATGACTTCAGAATGTGCTTACAAAGTTATAGCAATCAAAACTGCATGGTACTAGTATAACTAATATAAAAAAGAAAAAATTATAAAGCCACAAAAGAGATTACATAGCCCAAAAAGAAATCCACCAACATTTAGCAGACTACCTTTTTAACAAACTAAAAGAACAAAGAATTGGGAAAAGGCAGTGTCTTTAATAAATAGTTCTGGAGAAAATTAAATATCTACTAGGCCTCTGTCTCTCATTAAGAAGAATAAGTAATTCAAAATGAACTGAAGAAATAACGAAGAACTACTAGATGAAAACATGGAGAAATATTCTATAACATTTATCTGCTAAGGAATTCTAATACCCCGAAATCACAGATATCAAAGGCAAACATAGCTGTGGCCTGAATTGTGGCCAATGGGGCTGAATTATGATAGAAAATTTTCATAAAAATAAGGGTTCCTCCATCAACATAATCTACTATATAAACAAACTCAAGGGGAAAAAACCACATGGTCATTTCATTAGATGCGGAGGAAGCTTTTGACAAAATCCAGCATCCCTTTATAATAAAAGTCTTGGAGAGAGCGGGAATCCAAGGCCCATACCTAAACATAGTGAAAGCAATATACTACAAACCAGTAGCTAACATCAAACTAAATGGAGAGAAACTTGAAGCAACCCCGCTAAAATCGGGGACCAGACATGGCTGCCCACTCTCTCCCTATCTATTCAATATAGTACTTGAAGTTCTAGCCAGAGCAATCAGACAACAAAAAAAGGTCAAAGGTATACAAACTGGAAAAGAAGAAGTCAAAATATCACTGTTTGCAGATGATATGATCGTATACTTAAGCGACCCCAAAACTTCCATCAGAGAACTCCTAAAGTTGATAAACAACTTCAGCAAAATGACTGGATATAAAATTAACTCAAGCAAATCAGTAGCCTTCCTCTACTCAAAGTATAAACAAGCTGAGAAAGAAATTAGGGAAATTACACCCTTCACAATAGTCCCAAATAATATTTCATACCTTGGTATGACCCTAATAAAGCAAGTGAAAGATCTCTATGACAAAAACTTCAAGCCTCTGAAGAAAGAAACCAAAGAAGATCTCAGAAGATGGAAAGATCTCCTATGTTCATTGATTGGCAGGATCAATATAGTAAAAATGGCCATCTTGCTGAAAGCAATCTACAGATTCAAGGCAATTCCCATCAAAGTTCCAAAACAATTCTTCATAGATATAGAAAGAGCTATTCTCAAATTCATCTGGAATAACAAAAAACCCAGGATAGCAAAAAACTATTCTCCACAACAAAAGATCTCCTGGGAGAATCACCATCCCTGACCTCAAGCTCTACTACAGAGCAATAGTGACAAAAACTGTTTGGTATTGGTATGATGACAGGCAGGAAGAACAATGGAATAGAATTGAAGACCCAGATATGAACCCACACACGTATGGTGACTTGATAATTGACAAAGGAGCTAAAAACATCCAATGGAAAAAAAGACAGCATTTTTAACAAATGGTGCTGGATCAACTGGCAGTCAGCATGCAGAAAAATGCAAATCGACCCATTCTTATCTCCTTGTACAAAGCTCAAGTCCAAGGGGATCAAGGACCTACAAATAAAACCAGACACACTGAAGCTTATAGAGGAGAAAGTGGGGAAGAATCTTGAACACATGGGCATAGGGTTAAAGTTCCTGAACAGTACACCAATGGCTTACACCCTAAGAACAAGAATCGACAAATGGGACCTCATGAAGCTGCAAAACTTCTGAAAGGCAAAGGACATGGTCAATAGGACAAAATGGCAACCAACAAATTGGGAAAAGATCCTTACCAATCCTACATCTGATAGAGGGCTAATATCCAATGTATACAAAGAACTCAAGAAGTTAAACTTCAGAGAGTCAAATAACTCTATTAAAAAATGGGGTACTGAGCTAAACAGAGAATTCTCGACTGGGGAAACTCGAATGACTCTAAAGCATCTAAAGAAATGTTCAGTATCCTTAGTTATCAGGGAAATGCAAATGAAAACAACCCTGAGATTCCATCTCACACAGTCAGAATGGCTAAGATCAAAAACCCAGAAGACAGCAGATGCTGGAGAGGATGTGGAGAAAGAGAAACACTTCTCCGTTGTTAGTGGGGTTGCAAGCTGGTAAAAGCTACTCTAGAAATCAGTTTGGCGATTCCTCAGAAAATTAGACATAGCACTACCTGAGGACCCAGCTATACCACTCCTGGGCATATACCCAGAAGATATTCCTACATGGAATAAGGACACATGCTCCACTGTGTTCATAACAGCCTTAGTTATAATAGCCAGAAGCTGGAAAGAACCCAGATGTCCCTCAACAGAGAAATGGATACAGAAAATGTGGTACATTTACACAATGGAGTAGTATTCAGCTATTAAAAACAATGAATTCATGAAATTCTTAGGCAAATGGATGGAACTAGAAAGTGTCATCCTGATCAAGGTAACCCAATCACAAAAGAATGCACATGGTATGCACTCACTGATAAGTGGATGTTAGCCCCAAAGTGCAAAATAAACAAGTTACAATTCACAGACCACAGGAAGTTCAAAAAGAAAGAAGACTGAAGTGGGGGTACTTGGGTTCCTCTGAGAAAGGGAACAATATACTTACAGGAGCAATAATGGAGGCAAAGTGTGGAGCAGGGACTGAAGGAAAGGCTACCCAGAGACTGCCCTACCTGGGGATTCATCCTATAAACAGTCACCAAACCCCAACACTACTAGGGACAAGAAGAAGCGCATATCAAAAGGAGCCTGTTATGGTTGTCTTCGGAGGGGCCCTGCCAGAGCCTTGCACATACAGAGGCAGATGCTAGCAGCCAACCATTGGTCTGGGAGTGGGGTCCCCAATGGAGGAGCTGGAGGGCGGTCCGGAGGAGCTGAAGGGGTTTACAGCCCCACGGGAAGAACAACGATGTTCACCACCTAGACGCCCCAGGACTTCCAGGGACTAAACCAGCAACCAAGGGGTACACATGGTTCCAGCCAAAAATATGGTAGAGGAATGCCTTGTTGGGCATCAGTGGGAGGAGTGGTCCTTGGTCAGGTGAAGGCTAAATAGATGCCCCAACAAGGGGAAATTGAGGGGGGAGAGGTGGAAGTGGGTCGGGTGGAGGGGCATATACTTGGAGGCAGGGAGTGGGAGGAGGGGTTGGGGGGTTTGGGGGAGGGGGAAAACTGGGAAAGGTTTTACCACTTGAAATGTAAATGAAGATTATATTCAATAAAATATATATATAAATAAGCGGTCCAAGATATATAGATCTTTCTGATAATTCTATAAAGTATCAAAAGTTATATATAAAACTCTATTTGTATCAAATATAATATTAAAACAGAAAACAATAAACTTATAAACAAGTAAATGGGATTTCTAAGAAAACATCAAAGAAAAAAGTCATCAATTGAATAAAGTAGTAACTTAATGGGAGAAAATACAGTAATTATATTATAATTATATATTTGACAGTTAATACCCAGAATATAAAAGAAACTCAATGAACATCAAAAATAAGACAAAAATCATAAAAAATCTGATTAAAAAGTCAGTAATAGCCTAACTATACATTTTCAAAAGAAGATATACACTTATAAGAAGAATGAACCTAGAAACATTATGCCAACTAAATAAGATAGGTGCATAAGAGCAGTGTATTTCTGGTCCCATTCATACAGGAAATCTAAAATAGTGAGTCTTACAGAGTACACAGTGATATTCTAGTTGCCAGATGATAGAGTAAAGGGATATGGGCAAGTGATTGACCAATTGGTAGAAATTTATAATATCCTGGAAGGAAAAAAAATCTGCTATTCTATTACATGGTGTGGTGACTATAGCTAACCATAATGTATGGTTGCTATCAAAGTAGATACAAGAGAGTAATTTGGATACTGACACCACAAAGAAATGACAAACATGAGAGGTGACAGAGATTCTAATTGCTCTGATTGGATTACTTCACAATGTAGACATATATACAAACATCGCAATATATTGTGTCAATTAAATAAAACCTAAAAAATAAGTGTTATATGGATTTTTCTCCTTTTGTACATGTGTATATATTTTATATATGTGCATATTTATATTTATGTGTGCATGTATATGTGCATGCATGTGCACATGGATGTAGAACCCAGAGGTCATTGCTGTCTTCCTCAATCTTTCCTCACCTTAATTTTTGAGACAGCACTTCTCACTGAAATAGGTGTGATTTACTAAACTTAACCACCAGCAAACCACAGGGATTCTTTTGCCTCTAACTCCTCAGAACTAGGATTGAAGGCAAGAACAGCCATGCTTGTGTGAGGGCTGGGGACTAAATTCAGATCCTCATGCTTTGCAAAAAATACTTTATTGTTCGCAAGTCCTTAGTGGAGGACCTAACTAATCCTAGGAAGTGAATCTAGAAAGATTTCCCAACACAAGTGACACTGATTTTTGAAATATGGGAAGCAAACAAGAGATGAAAATCATAATATGGTAAGAAGAGAAGCACATGCAAAATAAGCCACATATGTTTTCATATGATCAAATGTTTTGAGCTTTTCTACACCTCAATGATACTATTAAAGAATTTTGAGATAATTCTTAAGAATTTGTATTCTAGAAGGGCATTGTGGGAAGTAGCCATGGTCTGAGGCTAGTGCCTCACCTGTCAGCTGCCCAGGCTGCTACAGTTTCTTCTGGTCCTCGCATCCAGAGTGATCACTGCTGTTGGGACCTGGGCGGCTACAGCCACCAAGATACATTTCATCTTGCTCTTCAGTTGACAAGAGAAGCTGCGGCTGCAGAAATGGTACACCATGCTCCCTGACAAGGAGAAGAGGAAGATCACCTGGGAGACCATCCAGACAGTCCTCTCTCATGCACACAAAACCAGCAGTTTCATTGACTGGAAGGAGCTGAAACTTGTTTATAAAAGGTACGCTAGTTTATATTTTTTGCTGTGCAATAGAAAATCAAGACAATGAGCTCTTGGCACTAGAGATTGTTCATTGTTATGTGGAGTTGCTGGATAAATACTTTGGAAATGTCTGTGAGCTGGATATTATCTTTAATTTTGAAAAGGCATATTTTATCCTTGATGAGTTTATAATAGGTGGAGAAATTCAGGAAACATCCAAGAAAACTGCAGTCAAGGCCATTGAAGACTCTGATATGTTACAAGAGGTCAAGAGGATTTCAAAAATTATAAAGTACCTTTTTAAAATCGGTGCTAAAGTCCTGCTACTTGGAAATAAGTGACTGGTTAAGTTAAAAAGACATTAGGCATGATTTCCCAGCAACTGTTTTGGCAGTACTGTGAGCTGATTACTTACTTCTGCCCATGGAGGGACTCCATTCTCAGACAATGGAAGAACACATGAACAAGCCCACAGTCTACTTGAAGATTCTGAGTGCTCCATGCTGTGAACCTAAAAACAAGCAACTCCTTGCATCCAGTCTCCACACGGCCTCTAGCACCATGCCAAAAAGGACTTAAAGGGATTCTGTGTTAGCTAGCAAAACTTAAAGTTGTTAGCATTAATGTCCTTATGGCTGCTACATGTCTGTATTATACTGTGTCTCAATACTCACTGTGGCTCTAGGTGTTTCACATAATTGCTGCAGACTGAATAGTTGCTTGCCATGTTTTAAGTCCTTGTGGTATTTTTAAGATACTTTCAAATACTGGTTGTAAAATGATAATTTTTGTTGCCATTTGATCTTCTACCTAAAGACTGACAACTGTTTTGTGATAACACACAATTTTGAATGTAAAATATATTTTATATAATAAATGCCTTTCCTAAATCTTTAAAAATGTACATAAATTAAGTTCATGTTAATAGCTCAAATTTCATACATGATGCTTAGATATTTTTTAATATGTTCAATGCTACTATAATTTCAGGTCAGATACAATGTATATGACTTTAATGTCTTGAATTCAACTTAATTTTTTTAGAATTGGGATAAAACTTCATAAGAGATTTTGATGTCTTAGAAGGTGCTAGATCAAGGTTTTTACTTTAATTTCTATTGAATATAAGGGACATTTCAGTATAGTTTTGATTTCTACAAACTATATATTTATTAAGGTTTCTAGAGATCTGGAGATGAAATGTTATAGCATCTCCTGTTTTTTACCATAATATTGAGAGGAAGAGTTATAGCAATATTTATATAGCAATAATTGTAATCTCTACTACTGTTTCATATCTCATGTTCCAATAACTCCTTGTGATTTTTTTTAGATATTTTATTTTCAGATATCTCATTCCTTGTGAGACTTTAAAAAATATTTTTAATGTAAGGTGAATGTTTAAGGCTTCTTTAGGTCATGTGCGTTTTCATTGTACTCTTCATGGGAGGTGACTCTATTTCTTTCTTTTTTTCTCCTTTTCCCCAGAAAAATAATTTCTGCTGACCATAATTACTGTGACCATGTCACCTTCATGCTTCCAAAACAAAAGTTCTGCATAGCCAGGTACTGAGTATGCGCAGGCACGAATTACGAAGCTGCTTGTAGCATTTATTCAAGGTGTCTCTGGCTGCAGTTTTGTATATGTGTTCTCCCTGTTAAGTGTCGAGGTTTGGTGTCCTTTGTATCTGAGTGCTAGGACTCTTGTGGTTTCCCTAAGAAAATAGGGAGATCTCATACAGTGGACCATTAGAGAATGTGATTGCCATCTTTGGGTCATCTCTTCAGACATATTCAAGGGAAGATGGCAAGACCAGAGCAGAAGAACAGATAGACAAATAGACCCATTCCTTAGTATAACCATTTATATAAAAGCAATAATTCAGATTGCATATGAGCTAACAACTGGGCATTTAATAGCTGATTTATCTTCAAATTAATATAATTTTGGTGACATTTGTTCCTTCTAAACATCTTTGTTTTGGCAGTCTTCAGTTTTGTGGGTTAACTTTAAAAAAAAATTGATAAAGAGCTTTGTTTTTCAAACATTTTTGTAAAACTGAACTTTCTGTAACTTCAGAGGTTTTCCAGTTCCTTCCCATTGTTTTTGGAGGAAAGTATCTTTTGAGCTTCATTAAATGTACTGCTTATATTCTGGATAATTCCATACTTGATCTTGTCTAGGTTGCACAAGGATTCTTCCTGTCAATGTACTCATATTTATGTGAGTAAATTCAGGGGATTTGGGGAACAGCTTATATTAGCTTTAGTGAAAAATCAGCCACTTTGCTGAAGTTGTTTATCAGGTTTAGGAGTTCTCTGGTGGAATTTTGGGAGTCACTTAAGTATGCTATCATATCATCTACAAAAAAAGATATTTTGACTTCTTCCTTTCCAATTTGTAACCCTTTGACTTATTTTGGTTGTCGAATTGCTCTGGCTAGGACTTTGAGTACTCTATTGAATAGGTATGTAGAGAGTGGACAGCCTTGTCTAGTCCCTGATTTCAGTGGGATTGCTTCGAGTTTCTCTCAATTTAGTTTGTTGTTGGCTACTGGTTTGCTGTATATTGCTTTTAATATATTTAGGTATGGACCTTGAATTCCTGATATTTCCAAGACTTTTATCATGAAGGGGTGTTGGATTTTGTCAAATGCTTTTTCAGCTTCCAATGAGATGATCATGTGTTTTTTTTCTTTGAGTTTGTTTATGTAGTGGATTATGTTGATGGATTTCCTTATATTGAACCATCGCTGAATTCCCTGGAATGAAGCCTACGTGATCATGATGGATGATCATTTTGATGTGTTCTTGGATTCGGTTTGCAAGAATTTTATGAGTATTTTTGCATCGATATTCATAAGAGAAATTGGTCTGAAGTTCTCCTTCTTTGTAGGGTCTTTGTGTGGTTTAAGTATCAGAGTAGGCCCTGCAGAGTGGCCCGTACCTGGAGGGAGCACAGCAGCCTCCACTGTCTTTGCTCCCATGATAGACCAGACAGGGACTCCAGGTACACAGAGATATCCCGAGTATAACAACACTTGGGACACAGCCTACTAGGGTTCTGCCTGTGCCCAAGAGCTGGGAAGCTCTGTGGTTGTCTGTGCACAGCTCTGCTGTGGGATCTTTGTCCTGCAGAGTGACCCACACCTGGAGGGAGCACAGCAGCCTCTGCCATCTTTGCTACTGTGATAGACCTGACAGGGACTCCAGGTACACAGAGATATCCCGAGTATAACATCACTTGGGGCAAGGCACACCAGAGCTCCTATGGCACCCAGGAGCAGGGCAGCCCCTCAGCAATCTGTGCCAGGGGAAACCCAGTCATCCAGGGGTGCAGAAATAGCCTTGCAGGCTCACAGGAGGTTCAAGCACCAGCCAGTGACAGCAGGACCAACTAATGCCAGAGGTAACCAGAGGGAAAAAGGCAAACGTAGGAACATTACTAACAGAAATCAAGGCAATATGGCACCATCCGAACCCAACTCTCTGACAGCAGCAAGTCCTGGATTTACCTCAACACACTAGAAAGGCAAGATTTGGATTTAAAATCACATCTCATGATGTTATTAGAGGATTTCAAGAAGGACATAAATAAATCTCTTAAAGAAGTACAGGAGCACATGAATCAACAGGTAGAAGCCCTTACAAAGGAAACACAAAAATTGCTTAAAGAAATTCAGGAGAATATGGGTCAACTGATAGAAGCCCATAAAGAAGAAAAACAAAAATTGCTTAAAGAAATACAGGAGAACTTGGGTCAAAGGGCAAAAGTCCTGAAAGAGGAAACAAAAAAATATCTTAAAGAATTACAGGAAAACACAAACAAACAAGTGAAGGAACTGAGCAAATTCATCCAGGATCTAAAAACAGAACTAGAAACTAAGAAATCACAAAGGGAGAAAACTTTAGAGATAGAAAACATTGGAACAAAATCAGGGGTTATAGATGCAAATATCAACAATAGAATACAAGAAATAGAAGAAAGAATCTCAGATGCCGAAGATACCATAGAAAGCATTGACAAAACAGTCAAAGAAAATGCAAAATGCAAAAAGCCTATAATCCAAAATATCAAGGAAATCCAGGACACAATGAGAAGACCAAACCTAAGGATTAAAGGTATAGATGAGAGTGAAGATTTGCAACTTAAGGGACAGTAAATATCTTTAACAAAATTATGGAAGAAAACTTCCCTAACTTAAAGAAAGAGATATCCATGAACATACAGGAAGCCTAGAAGTCTCTGAAGAAGGAAATTGAAGAAGACCTCAGAAGATGGAAAAATCTTCCATGCTCATGGATTGGCAGAATTAATATAGTAAAAATGGCCATCTTCCAAAAGAAATATACAGATTCAATGCAATCCCCATCAAAATACCAACTCAATTCTTCATAGAGATAGAAAGAGCAATTCTCAAATTCATCTGGAATAACAGAAAACCCAGGATAGCTAAAACTATTCTTAAGAGTAAAAGAACTTCTGGGGGAATCAGTATCCGGGACCTCAAGCAGTACAACAGACCAATAGCGTTTAAAACTGCATGGTAGGCTCCAGTGACTGGGAGGTTGGGACAGCCAGGTTCTGAGACAGACAGGCATAATGTCACTTGGGTCTCCGGTGGCTTGTGTGTGTGCGGCTCCCAGGTGTGGGGCTGATCTGCAGTGACCAGCGCGCCAGCTCTGCTGTGGGACTTCTGCCTGGCAGAGGGACCCCACACTGGGCGGAAGCCTACCAGCTTTCCTTCCGCGACCTCTGTTCCCGCAGACTGCGCTGAAGAGACAGGTACCCCCAAGCTCCCCACCCCCAATATAACATCACTTGGGACAAGGCCTGTTGGGGCTTCCGTCTGTGCCCGAGAACGGGTCAGCGCTGTGGTCGTCTGGGTGCCAGATCGGCGGGCCATCACGTCTAGAGGGTGAGCAGCTCCACGGAGAGTGCCCTCCGCCATCTTTGCTCCAGTGGCCAGGTAGTTGGGACCGCCAGGCTCAGAGACAGACAGGCATAATATCTCTTCGGTCTCGGGCAGCTTGTGTGTAACCTGCTCCCAGGTGCTGGGCTGATCTGCAGTAACCAGCGCGCCAGCTCTGCTGTGGGACTTCTGCCTGGCAGAGGGACGCCCCCTCCCCCCCCAGGAGAGATCACACACCCCTGCACAGGGCAGGAGCCTACCAGCCTCCCTTTGGCGACCTCTGCTCCACGAATCCACTAGGCTGAGCCTTTAGATGTGCAAGGCCTCCCCAATATAAGATCACTTGGGGCAAGGCACATTAGGGCTCCAAAGTCACTCAGGAGCAGGCAGGCCCCAGAAATCGGTGCCAGGGGAAACCTGGTAATCCAGGGGGGGCAGAAATAGCTTTGCAGGCTCACAGGAGGTCCAACCAACAGCCAGTGGCAGCAGGACCAACTAACACCAGAGGTATCCAGATGGCAAAAGGCAAACGTAGGAATGTTACTAACAGAAATCAAAGTAATGTGGGACCATCCGAACCCAACTCTCCAACAGCAGAAAGTCCTGGATACCCCACGACACCCGAAAGACAAGATCTGGATTTAAAAATCACTTCTCATGATCCTATTAGAGGATCACAAGAAGGACACAAATAAATCTCATAAAGAGTTACAGGAGACCATGAATCAACGGTTAGAAGCCCTTACAAAGGAAACACAAAAATCGCTTAGAGAAATGCGGGAGAACATGGATCAAAAGATGGAGGCGCACAAGGAGACAACACAAAAATCGCTTAACGAGATGAATCAACGGGTAGATGCACTCACAAAGGAATCACAAAATTTCCATAAAGAAATGCAGAAGAATATGGGTCAACAGATGGATGCCCATAAGGAGGCAACACAAAAATTGCTTAAAGAAATGAATCGACGGTTAGATGCCCTTACAAAGGAAACACGAGAACTGCTTAAAGAAATGCAGGAGACGATGGATCAACAGATGGAATCCCATAAGGAGGAAACACAAAAATCGCTCAGAGAAATGCAGGAGAACGTGGGTCATCAGGAAGAAATCCTGAAAGAGGTAATGCAAAAATACCTTAAAGAAATACAGGAAAATACAAACAAACAAGTGAAGGATCTCAGCAAATCCATCCAGGAACTGAAAAAGGAAGTAGAAACAACTAAGAAATCACAAAGGGAGACAACTTTGGAGATAGAAAACCTTGGGAAGAAATCAGGAGTCATAGATGCAAACATCAACAATAGAATACAAGAGATGGAAGAAAGAATCTCAGGTGCTGAAGATTCCATAGAAAGCATCGACTCAACAGTCAAAGAAAATGCAAAATGCAAAAAAACGTGTAACCCAAAACATCCAGGAAATCCAGGACACAATGAGAACACCAAACCTAAGGATTATAGGTATAGATGAGAGTGAAGATTTGCAACTTAAAGGGCCAGTAAACATCTTCAACAAAATTATGGAGGAAAACTTCCCTAACTTAAAGAGAGACATGCCGATGAACGTACAAGAAGCCTACAGAACTCCAAACAGACTGGACCAGAACAGAAATACCTCCCGTCACATAATAATCAAAACACCGAATGTTCTAAACAAAGAAAGAATACTAAAAGCAGTAAGAGAAAAGGGCCAAGTAACATACAAAGGAAGACCTATCCGAATCACATCAGACTTCTCACCAGAGACTATGAAAGCCAGAAGATCCTGGGCAGATATCATGCAGACACTAAGACAGCACAAATGCCAGCCTAGACTACTATACCCAGCAAAACTCTCAGTCACCATAGATGGAGAGACCAAGATATTCCATGATAAAACCAAATTTTCACAATATCTTTCCACAAATCCAGCCCTGCAACGGATAATAGGTGGAAACCTCCAATACAGGGAGAGAAACAACACCCTGGAAAAAATGAGATAATAACCTTCTTGAATCAAACCCAAAAGTAGATAACCACTCAAACATAAAGATAGCGTCAAGAATGGCAGATGGCAATAATCACTATGCCTTAATCTCTCTTAATATCAATGGTCTCAATTCCCCAATTAAAAGACATAGACTAGCAGACTGGATAAGTAAACAGGACCCAGCATTTTGCTGCATGCAGGAAACGCACCTCAGTGTCAAAGACAAACACTACCTCAGAGTAAAAGGCTGGAAAACAATTTTACAAGCAAATGGCCCCAAGAAACGAGGTGGAGTAGCCATCCTAATATCGGATAAAATTGATTTTCAACCTAAAGTCATCAAAAAAGACACAGAAGGACACTACATACTGATCAAGGGAAAAATCCACCATCAAGAACTCTCAATTCTGAATATCTATGCTCCAAATGCAAGGGCACCCTCATTCGTAAAAGAAACTTTACTAAAACTCAAAGCACACATCACACCGCACACTATAATAGTGGGTGACTTCAACACCCCGCTCTCTGAAATGGATCGTTCAGGAAAGCAGAAACTAAACAGGGACACAGTGAATCTAATTGAAGCCTTGGACCAAATGGAACTAACTGATATATATAGAACATTTCATCCTAGAGCTAAAGAATACACCTTCTTCTCAGCTCCTCATGGTACCTTTTCCAAAATTGACCATATAATTGGTCACAAAACAGAAGTCAACAGATACAAGAAGATAGAAATAATCCCATGCCTCCTATCAGATCACTATGGAATAAGGGTGGTCTTCAATGGCAAAAAAAAACAAAAGAAAACCCACGTACACATGGAGGCTGAACAATGCTCTACTCAATGATAACTTGGTCAAGGTGGAAATAAAGAAAGAAATCAAAGACTTTTTGAAAGTTAATGAAAATGAAGGCACAACATACCCTAATTTATGGGACACAATGAAAGCAGTGCTAAGAGGAAAATTCATAGCCCTGAGTGCCGCCAAAAAGAAACGGGAGACAGCATACACTAACAGCTTAATGGCACACCTGAAAACCCTGGAACAAAAAGAAGCAAATACACCAAAGAGGAGTAGAAGGCAGGAAATCATCAAACTCAGGGCTGAAATCAATCAAGTAGAAACAAATAAAACCATACAAAGAATCAACAAAACGAGGAGTTGGTTCTTTGAGAAAATCAACAAGATAGATAAGCCCTTAGCCAGACTAACCAGAGAGCACAGAGATAGTATCCAAATTAATAAAATCAGAAACGAAAAGGGAGAGATAACAACAGAAACTGAGGAAATTCAAAAAATCATCAGATCCTACTACAAAAACCTGTATTCAACACAACTAGAAAATCTTGAGGAAATGGACAATTTCCTTGACAGATACCAAGTACCAAAATTAAATCAGGATCAAATAGACCATCTAAACCGTCCTATAACCCCTGAAGGAATAGAAGTTGTCATTGGAAGTCTTCCAACCAAAAAAAGCACAGGTCCAGATGGTTTTAGTGCAGAATTCTATCAGACCTTCAAAGAAGACCTAACACCAATACTCTTCAAACTGTTCCACAAAATAGAAACAGAAGGAACACTACCCAACTCGTTCTATGAAGCCACAATTACACTAATACCAAAAGCACACAAAGATCCGACAAAGAAAGAGAATCTCAGGCCAATCTCTCTTATGAATATCGATGCAAAAATACTCAATAAAATTCTTGCCAACCGAATCCAAGAACACATCAAAACGATCATTCACCACGATCAAGTAGGCTTCATCCCAGGGATGCAGGGATGGTTCAATATAAGGAAATCCATCAATGTAATCCACTACATAAACAATCTCAAAGAAAAAAACCACATGGTCATCTCATTAGATGCTGAGAAAGCATTTGACAAAATTCAGCATCCTTTCATGCTAAAGGTCTTGGAAAGATCAGGAATTCAAGGCCCATATCTAAACATAGTAAAAGCAATTTACAGCAAACCGGTAGCCAGCCTCAATCTAAATGGAGAGAAACTTGAAGCAATCCCACTAAAATCAGGGACTAGACAAGGCTGCCCTCTCTCTCCATATCTTTTCAATATAGTACTTGAAGTTCTAGCTAGAGCAATTAGACAACAAAAAGAGGTCAAAGGGATACAAATTGGAAAGGAAGAAGTCAAACTATCACTATTTGCAGACGATATGATAGTATACATAAGCGACCCAAAGAACTCCACCAGAGAACTCCTACAGCTGATAAACGACTTCAGCAAAGTGGCCGGATATAAAATCAACTCAAGCAAGTCAGAAGCCTTCCTATACTCAAAGGATAAGCAGGCTGAGAAAGAAGTAAGAGAAATAATACCCTTCACGATAGCCACAAACCATATTAAGTATCTTGGCGTGACTCTAACCAAACAAGTGAAAGATCTGTATGACAAGAACTTCAAGTCTCTGAAGAAAGAAATTGAAGAAGACCTCAGAAGATGGAAAAATCTGCCATGCTCATGGATTAGCAGGATTAATATAGTAAAAATGAGCATCTTACCAAAAGTAATACACAGATTCAATGCAATCCCCATCAAAATCCCAACTCAATTCTTCATAGAGTTAGAAAGAGCAATTCAAAAATTCATCTGGAATAACAGAAAACCCAGAATAGCTAAAACTATTCTCAAGAGTAAAAGAACCTCTGGGGGAATCAGTATCCCGGACCTCAAGCTGTACTACAGAGCAATAGTGTTAAAAACTGCATGGTATTGGTACAGTAACAGACATGTAGATCAATGGAACAGAATTGAAGACCCAGAAATGAATCCACACTCCTATGGTCACTTGATCTTTGACAAAGGAGCTAAAACCATCCAGTGGAAAAAAGATAGCCTTTTCAACAAATGGTGCTGGCTCAGCTGGAGGTCAACATGCAGAAGAATGCAAATTGACCCATCCTTATCTCCTTGCACTAAGCTCAATTCTAAGTGGATCAAAGATCTCCACATAAAACCAGACACACTGAAACTAATAGAAGGGAAACTAGGGAAGAACCTTGAACATATGGGCACAGGGGAGAATTTCCTGAACAGAACTCCAATAGCTTATGCTCTAAGATCAAGAATAGACAAATGGGACCTCATTAAATTACAAAGATTTTGCAAGGCAAAAGACACTGTCAAAAAGACAAAGCGGCAACCAGCTAACTGGGAAATGATCTTTACCAACCTTACATCCGACAGAGGGCTAATATCCAAGATATACAAAGAACTCAAGAAGTTAAACTCCAGAGAGGCAAGTAACACTATTAAAAAATGGGGTACAGAGCTACACAAAGAGTTCTCACCTGAAGAATATCTAATGGCTGAGAAGCACCTAAAGAGATGTTCATCATCCTTAGTCATTAGGGAAATGCAAATCAAAACAACCCTGAGATTCCATCTCACACCAGTCAGGATGGCTAAGATCAAAAACACAGGAGACAGCAGTTGTAGGCGAGGATGTGGAGAAAGAGGAACACTCCTCCACTGCTGGTGGAATTGCAGGCTGGTACAACCACTCTGGAAAGCAGTCTGGCGGTTCCTCAGAAAACTGGGCATGACACTCCCGGAGGATCCGGCTATACCACTCCTGGGCATATATCCAGAGACTTTACCCGCATGCAATAAGGACACATGCTCCACTATATTCATAGCAGCCTTATTTATAATAGCCAGAAGCTGGAAAGAACCCAGATGTCCCTCAACGGAGGAATGGATTCAGAAGATGTGGTATATTTACACAATGGAATACTACTCTGCAATTAAAAACAATGAATTCACGAAATTCCTAGGCAAATGGTCAGAACTTGAAAATATCATCCTTAGTGAGGTAACCCAATCACAAAAAAACACACATTGTATGCAGTCACTGATAAGGGGATATTGACCCAGAATCTCGGAATACCCTAGACACAATCCGCATATCAATAGATTTCTAAAAAGATGGAAGGAGAGACCCCTGGTCCTGGAAAGACTGGATGTAGGGGAACGCCAGGACAGAGTAACGAGAGGGGGTTGAATGGAGAAAAGAGGGAGGGAAGGGGGCTTATGGGACTTTCGGGGAGGGAGGAAAAGGGAAAGGGGAAGTGATTTGGAATGTAAATTAAAAAAATAAAATAAAATAAAAAATAAATAAATAAAACTGCATGGTATTGGTACAGTGACACGCATGTAGATCAATGGAATAGAATTGAAGACCCAGAAATGAACCCACACCCCTATGGTCACTTGATCTTTGACAAAGGAGCTAAAACCATCCAGTGGAAAAAAGATAGCCTTTTCAACATATGGTGCTGGTTCAACTGGAGGTCAGCATGCAGAAGAATGCATACCGATCCATTCTTATCTCCTTGTAATAAGTTCAAGTCCAAGTGGATCAAGGACCTCCACATAAAACCAGACACACTGAAACTAACAGAAAAGATACTGAGGAAGAGCCTTGAACACATGGGCACAGGGGAAATTTTCCTGAACAGAACACCAATAGCTTATGCTCTAAGGTCAAGAATTGACAAATGGGACCTCATAAAATTACAAAGTTTCTGTAAGGCAAAGGACACTGTCAATCAGACAAAATGGAAGACAAAATATTGGGAAAAGATCTTTGCCAGCCCTACATTCGTCAGAGGGCTAATATCCAATATATACAAAGAACTCCAGAAGTTAGACTTCAGAGAGCCAAAAAACCCTATTAAAAATGGGGTACAGAACTAAACAAAGAGTTTTCACCTGAGGAATATCGAATGGCTGAGAAGCACCTAAAGAAATGTTCAACATCCTTAGTCATTAGGGAAATGCAAATCAAAACAACCCTGAGATTCCACCTCATACCAGTCAGAATGGCTAAGATCAAAAACTCAGCTGACAGCAGGTCTTGGCGAGGATGTGGAGAAAGAGGAACACTCCTCCACTGCTGGTGGGATTGCAAGCTGGTACAACCACTCTGGAAATCAGTCTGGCAGATCCTCAGAAAACTGGGCATGATACTCCCAGAGGAACCTGTTATGCCACTCCTGGGCATATACCCAGAGGCCTCAGACACATGCTCTACTATGTTCATAGCAGTCTTATCTATAATAGCCAGAAGCTGGAAAGAACCCAGATGTCCCTCAGCAGATGAATGGATACAGAAAATGTGGTATATTTACACAATGGAATACTACTCAGCAATTAAAAGCAATGAATTCATGAAATTCTTAGGCAAATGGTCAGAACTGGAAAATATCATCCTTAGTGAGGTAACCCAATCACAAAAGAACACACATGGTATCCAGTCACTGATAAGTGGATACTAACCCAGAAGCTCAGAATACCCAAGACACAATTTGCATATCAGTTGATTCCCAAGAAGGAAGGAGAGGCCCCTGGTCCTGGAAAGACTGGATGTAGCAGTGTAGGGGAATACCAGGACAGAGAAGCCAGAGGGAGTTGACAGGGGAACAGGGGGAGGGAAGAGGGCTTATGGGACTTTCAGGGAGGGGGAAACCGGGAAAGGGGAAATCATTTGGAATATAAATAAAGAATATAGAAAATTTTAAAAATGGCAAAAAAAAGTATCAGAGTAATTGTGGCTTCATAGAATGAATTGGGTAGTGCTCCTTCTGTTGCTGTTTTGTGGAATAGTTTGAAGAGTATTTGGTATTAGGTCTTCTTTGAAAGTCTGATAGAACTCTGCACTAAATTCATCTGGTCCTGGACTTTTCTTTGTTGGAAGACTTTTGATGACTGCTTCTATTTCATTAGAGGTTATGGGGCTGTTTAGATCATTTATCTGATCCTGATTTACCTTTGGTACCTGACATCTGTCTATGAAATTGTCCATTTCATCCAGATTTTCCAGTTTTGTTGAATATAGGCTTTTGTAGTAGGGTCTGATGATTTTTTGGATTTCCTTGGTTTCTATTGTTATGTCTCCCTTTCCATTTCTGATTTTGTTAATTTGGATACTGTCTCTGTGCCCCCTGCTTAGTCTCGCTAAGGGTTTATCTATCTTGTTGATTTTCTCAACGAACCAGCTCCTGGTTTGGTTGATTCTTTGTATAGCTCTTTTTATTTTCTACCTGGATGATTTCAGCCCTGAGTTGATTATTTCCTGCTGTCTACTCCTCTTGGGTGTATTTGCTTCTTTTTATTCTAGAGCATTCAGATGTACTGTCAAGCGGCTAGTGTGTGCTCTCTCCAGTTTCTTTTTGGATGCACTCAGAGCTATGAGATTTCCTCTACGGACTGCTTTCATTGTGTCCCATAGGTTTGGGTATGTTGTGTCTTCATTTTCATTAAATTCTTAAAAGTCTTTAATTTCTTTATTTCTTCCTTGACCAAGCTATCATTGTGTAGATTGTTATTCAGCTTCCATGTACATGTTGGTTTTCTATTGTTTTTGATGTTATTGAAGATCAGCCTTAATCTGTGATGATCTGATAGGATGCATGGGATTATTTCAAACTTCTTGTATCTGTTGAGGCCTGTTTTGTGATCAATTATATGGTCACTTTTGGAGAAGGTACCATGAGGTGCTGAGTAGAAGATATATTCTTTTGGTTTAGGATAAAATGTTCTATAGATATCTGTTAAATCCATTTGGATCAAAATGTTTTTCAGTTTCACTGTGTCTCTGTTTAGTTTCTGTTTCCATGATCTGTCCAATGATGAGATTGGGGTGTTGAAGACTCCCACTATTATTGTATGAGGTTCAATGTGTGCTTTGAGCTTCAGTAAAGTTTCTTTTATGAATGTAGATGCCCTTGCATTTGGAGCATAGATATTCAGGATTGAGAGTTCTTCTTGGTATATTTTTCCTTTGATGAGTATGAAGTATCCTTCCTTATCATTTTTGATAACTTTAGGTTGAAAGCCAACTTTATTCAATATTCAAATGGCTACTCCAACTTGTTTCTTGGGACCATTTGCTTGGAAGATTGTTTTCCAGTCTTTTACTTTAAGGAAGTATCTGTCCTTGACACTGAGGTGGGTTTCTTGTATGCAGCAAAATGTTGGGTCCTGTTTATGTATCCAGTCTGTTAATCTATGTATTTTTATTGGGTAATTGAGTCCATTGATATTGAGATATTAAGGAAAAGTGATGGTTGCTTCCTGGTATTATTGCTGTTAAAGTTGGAGTTATGTTTATGCGGCTGTCTTCTTATGAATTTGTTAATGAAAGATTACTTTCTTGCTTTTTCTAGGGTGTAGTTTTCCTCCTTGTGCTGTTGTTTTCCATCTGTTATCCTTTGTAGGGCTGGATTTGTGGAAAGATATTGTGTAAATTTGGTTTTGTCATGGAATACTTTGGTTTCTCCTTCCATGGTAATTGAGAGTTTTGCTGGATATAGTAGCCTGGGCTGACATTTGTGTTCTCTTAAGGTCTGTATGACATCTGCCCAGGATCTTCTAGCTTTCATAGTCTCTGGTGAGAAGTTTGGTGCAATTCTGATAGGTCTTCCTTTATATGTTCCTTGGCCTTTTTTTCCTTACTGCTTTTAATATTCTTTCTTTGTTTTGTGCATTTGGTGTTTTGATTATTGTGTGCCGAGAGGACTTTTTTTTCTGTTCCAATCCATTTGGAGTTCTGTAGACTTCTTGCATGTCCATTGGTATCTCTTTCTTTAGATTAGGGAAGTGTTCTTCTATAATTTTGTTGAAGATATTTACTGGCCCTTTAAGTTGGGAATCTTCACTCTTTTCTATCCCTATTATCCTTAGCTTTGGTCTTCTCATTATGTCCAGGATTTCCTGGATGTTTTGGGTTAGGAGCTCTTTGTATTTTGCATTTTCTTTGACTCCTGTGTCAATGTTTTCTATGGTATTTTCTGCACCTAAGATTCTGTCTTCTATCTCTTGTATTCTGTAGTTGATGCTTGCATGTACGACTCCTGATTTCTTTCCTAGGTTTTCTATTTCCAATGTTGTCTCCTTTTTTGATTTCTCTATTGTTTCAATTTCCATTTTTAGATCCTGAATGGTTTTGTTCAGTTCCTTCACCTGTTTTTTTTCCCCGTAATTCTTTAAGGGCTTCTACCTGTTTACCTATGTTGTCCTGTATTTCTTTAAGGGAGTTGTTTATGTTCTTCTTAAAGTCCTCTATCATCATCATGAGAATCGATTTTAAATCCAAATCTTTCTTTGCCTGTTTGTTGGGGTATCAGGAGATTGTTGTGGTGGGAGAACTGGGTTCTGATGTTGCCGAGTAGCTTTAGTTTCTGTTGGTAGGGTTCTTGTGCTTTCCTTTCGCCATCTGGTTATCTCTGGTGTTAGTTGGTCTTGCTGTCTCTGACTGGAGCTTGTTCCTCCTGTGGGCTTGTAAGCTTGTGTCAGCACTCCTGGGAGACCACTCTCTCCTGGTGGGCTGCATACAGAAAGCTGTGGACCTGCCTGGCTCCCTGGTGCAAATGGTGACCAGAAGGCTCCTGTCATAGCTGCTCCCCTGATTGTATACCCACTGTGTTCTTCGCTGTTCCCCTCCAGAGAGATATTCAAGAGAAGGTGGAGCTCTCTCCTCTGTGCTCAGACTCAGAAGTGGAGGCACTGTTGGGAGATCACTCTCTCCTGGTCAGCTGTGCACAGAGGTTATGGAGCCACCTGGCTCCCTGGTGCAAATGGCGATCTGGAGGCTCCAGTCCCAGCAGCTCCACTCTTATTTATTTATTTATTATTTTTTGAATGAAGAAATCAAGGTTGCTGAGTCCTAAACCAATTGTGCTTTTTTTCTTTTTCTTTTTTTTATTATTTATTTTATTTTATTTTTTAATTTACATTCCAAATCACTTCCCCTTTCCCGTTTCCTCCCTCCCCGAAAGTCCCATAAGCCCCCTTCCCTCCCTCTTTTCTCCATTCAACCCCCTCTCGTTACTCTGTCCTGGTGTTCCCCTACATCCAGTCTTTCCAGGACCAGGGGTCTCTCCTACCATCTTTTTAGAAATCTATTGAAATGCGGATTGTGTCTAGGGTATTCCGAGATTCTGGGTCAATATCCCCTTATCAGTGACTGCATACCATGTGTGTTCTTTTGTGATTGGGTTACCTCACTAAGGATGATATTTTCAAGATCTGACCATTTGCCTAGGAATTTCGTGAATTCATTGTTTTTAATTGCAGAGTAGTATTCCATTGTGTAGATATACCACATCTTCTGAATCCATTCCTCCGTTGAGGGACATCTGGGTTCTTTCCAGCTTCTGGCTATTATAAATAAGGCTGCTATGAATATAGTGGAGCATGTGTCCTTATTGCATGCGGGTAAAGTCTCTGGGTATATGCCCAGGAGTGGTATAGCCGGATCCTCCGGGAGTGTCATGCCCAGTTTTCTGAGGAACCGCCAGACTGCTTTCCAGAGTGGTTGTACCAGCTTGCAATTCCACCAGCAGTGGAGGAGTGTTCCTCTTTCTCCACATCCTCGCCAACAACTGCTGTCTCCTGTGTTTTTGATCTTAGCCATCCTGACTGGTGTGAGATGGAATCTCAGGGTTGTTTTGATTTGCATTTCCCTAATGACTAAGGATGATGAACATCTCTTTAGGTGCTTCTCAGCCATTAGATATTCTTCAGGTGAGAACTCTTTGTGTAGCTCTGTACCCCATTTTTTAATAGGGTTACTTGCCTCTCTGGAGTTTAACTTCTTGAGTTCTTTGTATATCTTGGATATTAGCCCTCTGTCGGATGTAAGGTTGGTAAAGATCATTTCCCAGTTAGTTGGTTGCCGCTTTGTCTTTTTGACAGAGTCAGAAGCCTTCCTATACTCAAAGGATAAGCAGGCTGAGAAAGAAGTAAGAGAAATAATACCCTTCACGATAGCCACAAACCATATTAAGTATCTTGGCGTGACTCTAACCAAACAAGTGAAAGATCTGTATGACAAGAACTTCAAGTCTCTGAAGAAAGAAATTGAAGAAGACCTCAGAAGATGGAAAAATCTGCCATGCTCATGGATTGGCAGGATTAATATAGTAAAAATGAGCATCTTACCAAAAGTAATACACAGATTCAATGCAATCCCCATCAAAATCCCAACTCAATTCTTCATAGAGTTAGAAAGAGCAATTCAAAAATTCATCTGGAATAACAGAAAACCCAGAATAGCTAAAACTATTCTCAAGAGTAAAAGAACCTCTGGGGGAATCAGTATCCCGGACCTCAAGCTGTACTACAGAGCAATAGTGTTAAAAACTGCATGGTATTGGTACAGTAACAGACATGTAGATCAATGGAACATAATTGAAGACCCAGAAATGAATCCACACTCCTATGGTCACCTGATCTTTGACAAAGGAGCTAAAACCATCCAGTGGAAAAAAGATAGCCTTTTCAACAAATGGTGCTGGCTCAGCTGGAGGTCAACATGCAGAAGAATGCAAATTGACCCATCCTTATCTCCTTGCACTAAGCTCAATTCTAAGTGGATCAAAGATCTCCACATAAAACCAGACACACTGAAACTAATAGAAGGGAAACTAGGGAAGAACCTTGAACATATGGGCACAGGGGAGAATTTCCTGAACAGAACTCCAATAGCTTATGCTCTAAGATCAAGAATAGACAAATGGGACCTCATTAAATTACAAAGTTTTTGCAATTGTGCTTTTTTAAAAATTAAACAGTAACAGAATAAATTATGACACAGAATAGAATTAAGATCAATGAGCTTAAAGTTACTTGTCAGTCTTGTAAACAGAATCCTAACTTTATTTTTCTGATTCTCACCTTTCTCATCTTTAGGAATATATCCTTAACAGTTTTTTTAGGTGCTAGAAACACTATCCAGAAAATAGAACCTAAAATGTTTAGGAGCCTGCTCAGTAATTGTTAGCTAGCAGTAATAATAATAACATAGTAATAGTTTTCTTATTCTTTACAGAAATAATGCCACTGACATTCTTAAATCTCTGTTTATGTATGGAAATATGGTATATTGACCATGTTATTATCTCTTACATATTCTCTAACTATAAGGAGTTTAGGTCCAAGGTTCTGATTTCAAATGTGGCCCATAAATCTATAAAAAGAATATTGCAGTAAGTGACAGTGTTTCAATGATTTCATCAAACCCATTACTTTTTGTGCAAAATTGTCTTTGACCTTACCATTCTAAGTGTATGTGTGTGCGTGTGCGTGTGCGTGTGCGTGTGCGTGTGTGTGTGTGTGTGTGTGTGTGTGTGTGTATGTAGTTGGGAAAGAAAGCAATAAACCATACAATGCCTATGAAAATACAAGATCACACCAGTTTTAAGGTAAGTAAAACATTTCTGACAGAGCAACTCTCTTCTTTGGACCTTTGTTTAATCGTGCTCTATGATGAAAATTATGACAGAAAGCATTACACTGCAAGGAGGTGTGGGTACTCAGAGTAGGGGATGAGATTGTAGGCACAAAATGAATTAAAAGGAAGAGTTGTTATTTAGGGAAAACTTTAATGAGCTTTGGAGAAAAAAAGTGGGGGAAGTTTCCCCAGCTGTCTAATAAAGTGTGATAAGGATTTATATCTTGCCATACTTGGTAACTTATTGGAATTATGGAGAGAATGAAGAGGTCTGACAGCTTGTCATCTGTAATTAAGCCCACATATTAATTAACAGAGAAACTAACTAGCAAACTGTAAATCTGAAATGGGCCAATCTTAAATTACATGTTAAACAAACTTAGTTGCACTTGTAGGAAGAAGAGAATATAAGATGAAAATTCCTAAGGTACATACAATGACCTGTAATCTCAAGTGGTAAGTCTCAAGGCCACCCTAGGCAATACTGTCATTTTTCTAAACCAATATACTTTCTAACTGAATTATAAATACTTTCCTTTATATACACAGATAATTTTAGCCTTTGTTCCACATCAATAAATCTTCCTTTTGCAAGAGATGGGGACAATTTCAGAAAGTCACAACTGGCCAAAATGCAGAGATCCTCTTACCATGGGGTACTCAAAACCCAACTGACACATCTACAACACAACAGACAGATTCTAAGAGCCAAGGACTAGGATTTCTTGTGTGAGGGTTTGTCTTCTGTCTAGGATATGGAAGCTTCTGTACCCATGAAATATCAACAAATGGCTGCCTAAATAAGATGTGAACAATGACAACAGCAGATGATATCCCAACATGGATGGGAGAAATCTCACAAGGCACCACCCGTAGATGAAAAGATAATAGTTACAAGCAGTCAATGGCTAATGAATGAGATAAGGAAAATTAGTCTTCTCCAGGGATAATCTCCCTATTACAATCACAAGTGGAACAAGTGGTGAACCTAAATGGACTCAACAAGCTCTCTGTGTATGTGTGCATGTATGAATAATTATTAAAGAAGATGTTGTAAGTTTTTGAGGAGGTTGGAATCATGGGAGGAGTTGAAAAGGAAGAGGAAGGGGTGAGATAAGGTAAATACAGTAGTCATGATGTGTGTGGGGGACCCTCTAGAATGTACCAGAGACTTGGGAGGTAAGAGACACTCAGGACTCAATGGGGGTGACCTTAGCCAAAATGCCCAACAGTGGGAAGAGGGAAATCAAAGAGTCCACCTCCAATAGATACATGAGGCATCAAGGGGAGGGATGGGGTTGCTAACCCACAGTCAAAATGTCTGACCAGAAGTGTTCCTGTCTAGAAGAACTTCAGGGACAAAAATGGAGAAAACACTGAGGGAAAGGAAGGCCAGTGACAAGTCCATCTCATGGGTGGGCATGAAGGCCTGACACTATGACTGATGCTATGGTGTGCTTACAGACAGGAGCCTAGCAGGGCTGCCCTCTGAGAGGGTCTGCCAACAGCTGACTGAGACAGAAGTAGATCCTTACACCCAACCATTGGTCTGAAGTTGGGGACCTCTGTGGTTGAATTAAAGAATGGCTGGAAGAAACTGAGGAGGAGGGTAGCCCCATAGGAAGACCAGCAGTCTCAACTAACCTGGACTTCAGTGATCTCTCAGACACTGAGCCACTGACTAGGCAGTATACACTAGGTGATATGAGGACCCCAACACATTTAGAGCAGAGGACTGTCTGGTCTGGGCTCAGTCAGAGAAGATGAACCTAACCCTTAAGAGACTTGAGGTCCTGCGGAAAGGGAAAACTGGGTGGGGGGAGTACTTTTTTAGAGACAAGGGGGAGGAGGAATGGGATGAGAACTGTGGGAGAGGGGACGGAAGGGCCAATGACTGGAATGTAAATAAAATAAAATAAAATTCTCAGAAAAAAATAAAAATTAAATTTGAAATAAAGTTTCAAGTTCAACCTACAAGTTTAAAATCAGTCTCTGGGACAGAAGCCTGTAATCTCAATCTTGGGAAAGTCAAAATAAATTATATTGAATAAATTTATTCCCCACATATTCAGCAAGAACTTCCTTGCACCATGCATGGGTCTAGACACTGGAGACACAGCAGGGACAAAAAAGTACTTACTCTCATAGGATTTACATTCTCATTAGAAAAATAGACAATATACAAGAAATAAGAGAGTATGTATACATATATTTGCACATATATGCACATGAGTTTATGGGCCTAGAGAATACATATATTACATTATAATATATAATGTATAATGTATAGTATATAGTATGTAGTATATAGTACATAGTACATAATACCTGATACATAATATAAATATATAATAAATAATATCTGAAAGTCTCTTGTGTAACTATTTTTTTCAAAACTTTTTTTTCTGATGACATGAGAGTCTTTTATTCAAGTTCAGACTCAGGCCACAATCTTCCATGTGCAACAGGTTAGGAATGTGACACTCGAAACTTATTTTGAATGATGGTTCTTAAATACTTTAGCCTCCCTTGTAGCCCACCATCCACCAGAGGCAGTGGTAAAGAAAGGATATGGAGGAGGGAGTGGACCTGTTCTTGGCCTCAGCACAAGTCATCAGGAGGGACCAGGAGGGAGGCCAGGAGAAGTTCTCAGCTCTGCTTCTCTCAGAGATCAAAGATCAGCAAAGACTTGAGGCCTACAAGTCTTGCACAGCTGGCTTTATAAGCAAGCCTAGTTCATCCTTCTTTACTGTCCTTTGAATCCTATATATACCCTCCAAACATCATATATCCTCCACAGGTCTTGCCTCAGTACGTGTCTTACCTCAGTTCTTGTGTCTGTCTCAGCTGACATCACTCTGCCAGTCAGCCCAAGTCCACAGAAGCAGCAAGAAACTACAGCACACCACCAGAAGTGTTTTGGTGTGTTTCTCTCTATGGAGTTACAACAAATGGAGTTCAACTACATAATGTAAGGCAGACCAATACATGTGTGTTGCTAGCAAAGAATCCTTCATTATGTGCCCTTTCATGTGCTTGCTTTAGCAGAACATCCTCTCTCCTGTGTCTGCTTCAGCAAAATGTTCCTCCATGAGTCTGCCTTAGCTTTTCACACCTGTGTCCACTTTAACAAAATGTTCCTTTACATGTTTGCCCCCGCAAAACACCATTCAATCGACTTTCCAAAGAACCCTTAATTTCTACTTTACATGACTATTGGCATGTTTAAGGAACACATAAGAGGTATATGTGGCTGGACTAATTGTTTAATAAGGACTTTAGTGTGATATCACAAAGAGCCCTACAGCTCACAATAAGGAATGTGAGTTTTATTTTAAATGAAATATAATTTACATTATAAAGATGGTTTCATTATTGTTTTGTTTTAGATTATTTTTTTAAGTCGTTTTGGTTGATGGTTTGTTGATTTTGACTTTTTGAGACAGGACTATACTAAGTAGCCAAAGTCAGCCTCAAACACACAACCCCCCTACAACAGTCTCCCCATTGTTAGGATTACAGGTGTACATAAACAGTCCAGGTTCATTAAAGGGTTTTGAAGAGAGGTATTAAAAACATGACTTAAATGATCACAGTGTTACATTGTACTAGAGTAAGGACAGAACAAGAAAACAACTGTTGTGTCCTCTGGGAGTACCATGGCCTTTGCCATCTATGAGGTAAGAGCAGCTGTGGTTGCTTTTACAAGTCTTACCAGTACAAGACTGGGCCCACTTACATTCCGTTATGGAAGGGGATGATGTCATGAAGCTTGAAAGACAGAAAAGTAACAAATTCCCACCACTCCAAAGGATATATAAGCAGTTAACAATTGTTTAGGAGATTTTTTTTCCAATGGTACAGCTTTAAGTCATCATAAACCTAGTAAAGTCATTGAAGCATCAGACTGTTCTTGGGTGGGATCATCTCTTTCTTCTACTAGTGGTGCCCTATCTTGAATGAATAGACATTTGTTTGTATCTCCCCAGGAAAAGTTAACAATAACATAGGAAATAATTTTAGTAAACCAAAACTGACTACAAAACTTTTAAAAGTGAACAAATAGATTAGCATTGTCATGTTCTAACAAAGTAACATTATGTAAGAAATATATTTGACAATGAATTGAGGAAAGCTAGTAACAGCAGAGGCAGCCTTCTCCAGGGAAGAGCACACCAGTCAAATGGTCAGTCCTGAAAACATGCATTCAAGTGACATTATATAGACTGAGCAGTTTATATTTATATGCAATATAAATACAATTAACATAAATTCAATTAAAAATGTGCCATGAATTTTAGAGAAAGCAAAAGGTATGCATGGGGGGATTGAAGGAAGGAAAAGAAAGGGAAGAAATTATGTAATTATAATTTTAAACATTAAAAATATAATAAAAACACAATGTGTTTGTGGAATAAGGGTATATGCATATACATATGTTCAGCATCTGAAACTGTGACCAATGTAATCTTAAAATTACTGTGCTGGGGCTGAAGAGCTAGCTCAGCCTATAAATGTTTGACTTGAAGCATGATAACCTGAGTTTGATCCCCAATACCAACATGAAAGCTGTAATCCCGGAACTATGAATCTAGAGACTAGAGGATTCCTAGTACTTGATGGCCATCCAGCTTACTGAAAAGCTTCAGTTCAATGAGAGTCCCCCATCTCAAAAACAATAGGGTAAAGAACAATTAAAGAAAACACCTCATTTGACCTCTGGCCTTCACATAAATATGCATGTATACACATGGATATCCATGTGTACATATGCAAGGAAAGACATGAACATACATAGACACAAACAAATCATTGCATCCTGAATCATTGTACAATAAAACAAAAGGTTTTAGAGGGAAAATATGGTTTAGGCTCATAGAATTCAAGAATTTTATCAGTGATACATAAAAATTCAGAAGCCTATGTTTTAAATTAGCATGTTTTACACTTGCCAAATGGTGAAGAAATATAAAAATACTGCATAGTAGATATAGTACCTGACCCTGAAAAATATAAGATGTTTCCTTATGAAAATGAATATCAGAACAGCTGGACATCTATAATTTCATGTGTTGTTTATTGTGAATAATGCCATAATAATATATAAGAATTCCTTTCCCCGGGAAGTGGTGGCACATGCCTTTAATCCCAGCACTTGGGAGGCAGAGGCAGGTGGATTTCTGAGTTCGAGGCCAGCCTGGTCTCCAGAGTGAGTTCCAGGATGGCCTGGGCTACACAGAGAAACCCTGTCTTGAAAAACCAAATAAATAAATAAATAAATAAATAAATAAATAAAAGAATTCCTTTCCCTATGTCCTTTTAAATATTTGTTGGACTTTTAAATATATATATATATATTCACTCTTTCATTCATTGTGTGTGTTGGGGGGGGGAGGTTGCCACAGAATGTGAATGGAGAATTGATTCTCCTTCCACCATGTAAGTTCTTGAGATTGATTGAGCTCCAGTTGTCGAGCTTGATAGTAATTATTTGATTCTTTCCTAATTTGATTTGTTTCTACTAAGATTTTTCCCTACCTCTTAAACATATGAATGTCTTTCTTTCTCTCTTATGTGTGATATTCCATTAAGTATCTTATGCTTAGTGATATTTCAATGGCTTTTAGCATCTATTTTGGTTGAAGATTTAAACAGAGCAGCCCATACTCTTGGGGCTTTTAATATTTCTGCTAAAATGTCTCCTTTTTTCTGATGGTTTGGCATTTCTGTTTTACAGCTTTCAGTGCTCCACACTCTTAGCATTTTAACTACAATGGGTCATAGAGAGGCGCTTTTCTGGCAATGTCCATTTGGGGTTCTAAAGATGCACCTTTCTACTGTGTCTATTTTTTTCCTAGCTTTTGGATACTTTCTGCTACAATTTTATTAAATAGGTTTTCAATGCCTCCCATTTGTAGCTTGGTTTCTCCTCCACACCAAATTCACAAGTGTAGTCTCTGAATTTTATCCTAGAGGTATTAAACATTATTGCTACAATATTTTGATTTTTATTAGTGCTAAGTACATATAATAATTCCTAAACCTTGTCTTTAGTTCATATTATCATTTCTTCTTCCAAGTGCCTACTGTTGATTCTATTAGAGTATTTTTCTCACTTAATGTATTCAGCTATTTTTTTTTTTATTTTGAAGATTTCAGGGTTTGCTTGCTTTTTTTTTTTTTTTTTTGGTTTTGGCTTTTCTACAATTTCTCTTTGCTAAATATTTTGTCTAAGTTGTTGAGTTTTTCACGTAAGTCCTGAACTGACTGACTTCTTTATTTTATTCATCTATTTATTTGAATCCTTTCTGAGGTCATTGATTTTCTTTCAAATGACACATTTGAATTGTTTGGCATTTCAATCATTTTGATATCTTTATATATTTAGTTGTAAAGTTTTGTAAAAAATGTTGTTTTTAACATTTCTTCTGTTTCTATGTTATTATTTGGACATCTTTGGCTCTCTATGAAGGACCTTCTAAGGATTAAATCCCCAATACTACAGAGACAGACAAAAAAGTAACAGCTCCAACAGAAAAGATTCAGATGCCAAAACAAGCCAGATACAGAAATATAATTTTTAAAAATGGGTGTGCAAAAATAATGCAAAATAAATTATAAAGGTAAAGATTAGAAAGTGTAAATGTAATAATAAAATAATGAAATAAGAGTCATGAAAAGGGACAAACAAAAAAAAAGTTTAAATAACAGAAAATAAATAAAGATAAATAAGTAAAACAGAAAAGAAATAAAAGGCAAAGCATATGAGGACAAAGGAAGTTCAATGTGTTAAAATTTTCTATTACAAAATATTAAAGAAATGAGATAAGTGAAAGTAAGCATAAGCCAAAGAGTACATTAAAAGCATGAATGCTACAAAGATAATTCTTCAAATATAGTAAAAATGTATTTTAAGAAAACAAAAAAAGGAGAAATTTGGTATCCATGAGTGGATCATCTCTAGCATCTGTTGGAATTCTCTGTTCACACTGTTTATGTGACTGCCCCTTGAAGATGGAGAGCTGGTCTCTTGAAGAAAATTATGTCAGTATTGGGGCTCCCATTCACTTGATGTGCTTCTCTTCTTTCCATACTAGGATTGCTGTTGGCCATAAAAGCTTTTATGGCTTGTGATCTGGAGAGGTTCCTCCAAGCCCCTCCCACGATTTGTGTTGCCAGGGATAACAAACCTCCAAGCCATGGGTTGTGCCCCACTGTGTCAGTGAACCAAACCAAAGAAAGAACCTAGTTTGGCATTGCAGAATGAGACTCCAGGCAACCCTAGACTCCACTGCAAGTCTAACTGCTTTCAGATCCAGCCCAATGATAAGCCACTCTGCAAAATGAAGAAGCTTTAGAAATTTAGGGAAGGATGCCCAAAGGATCAGCAATACCTGAAATCAGCATTCTAGGTCTCTGCAGAAAGCGCCAGAGGACAAGGCCACCGATGACCATGGCTTCCACAGCTTCAGCACCCTGCTGTTTTAACAGGATCTTACTTGCCCCAGACAGTATGGAGGCTAACCCAAGAGTCTCTGACTTATCTCCTGGACACCTTGGAGACAGGCCTGAGAAGAAATCTGGTTTTTTTTCACTCCCTTGTCTCAGGAATGTGATAGCCAAGCCATCTTGAGAAAGAACTTATTGTTTGAGACTGAGAAATGAGGAGTTTTGTTTTGTTTCCTGTGGCTAGGACTTGCATTTTGCTGGTCCTGGGGATTACCTGCTTGTGACTTTAGCTTCTTCTTCTTCTTCTTCTTCTTCTTCTTCTTCTTCTTCTATCTTTTATTTATTTATTTATTTTACACTCCAGATTGTATTCCTCCCCATGATCCACCCTCTCACTGTTCCACATCTCATACCTCCTCCCCCACCCCCCCTGTCTCCACGAGGATGTCCCCACCACCCACCCCATCAGACCGCCCCACTCCCTGGGGCCTCCAGTCTCTTGAAGGTTAAGTGCATCTTCTCTGACTGAGTCCAGACCTGAAGTCCTCTGTTGTATCTGTGTTGAGGGCCTCATATCAGCTGGTGTATGCTGCCTGGTTAGTGGGACAGTGTTTGAGAGATCTAGGGGGTCCAGGTTAATTGAGACTGCTGGTCCTCCTACAGGGTCGCCCTCCTCCTCAGCTTCTTCCAGATTTTCCCTAATTCAACCACGAGGGTCAGCAGCTTCTGACTATTGGTGGGGTGTAAATATCTTCATCTAACTCTGTCAATTGCTTGTTGGGTCTTTCAGAGGGCAGTCATGCTAGGTCCCTTTTTGTGAGCGCTCCATAGTTTCAGTAATAGTGACAGGCCTTGGAGCCTCCCCTTGAGCTCGATCCCACTTTGAGCCTGTCACTGGACCTCCTTTTGCTCAGGCTCTTCTCCATTTTTGTCCCTGCAGTTCTTTCAGGCAGGAACAATTATGGGTCAGTTTTGACTGTGGGATGGCAACCCAAAGCAGCCATTGAGGAAGAGATACTAAATAGTTGAGATAACAACCACTGTGCAGAGAATTTAAAGTCCTTTCTGCAGTGAAAGAACTGTTAAAATAGTGAACGCTAAAGAATTAAGATGCTCCCTAGGAATCCCACTTAGAAAAGGTGCCAAATGATGAGTTCTGATAGTTTCTCTCACAGATGTATCAACTTCTGTTCACCTCCTGACCATTGTTTCATCTTTTCTATGAAGTTGTAACACTGCTACAGGGAATACAGAGAAAATCTTAGAACTCACCTGTCCCTGATTCCCTGATTCTGGATAAACTGTAAAGAAATCTATATCCATTTATCAGTTTATTTTTCTAATTTTTTTTTGAAATATAGGGAAACTGAGTAGTGGTTCTTTGAAACTAGCTGGTCAGTAACAAAATAATTCAAACAACATAAGAGTATATTTGTTCAAAAATTTGTATAGACAGAATTGGGTCAAAGTGTACATACAATTTAAATTTTCTTAGGTATTATGTAATTGCCCTCTGCAATGGTATTAATTCACATGTCCCTCAATCAGATACTTGAAAATATATCTCAGTGCAGTTTTAATTTGCATTTTCTTATTCAAATTAGACTGAACATCTTTTCTTACAATGAATGAGCAAGGAATGCAGATTAACCTAGATCCTTCCATGGAGCTATGACTTGGTAGAGTAGACAGACAATTTATTTTACTCTTCTATCTCAATTCATTCAACTGTTTTTATTTATTGAATGCCTAATGTGACTAAGGCACTGATCTATTGACTTAGGGATCTAGAAGTGAACAAAATCATGTCAAAAGTTAAACTAGGACACATAGGCCTGCATCACAGAAGGTCCAGAAAGAGGTCTGAACTTTGAGGTCCCAGATAAGAGCACTAAAGGATAAGGACTGGAACCAAGAGCAGAAATCAAAGTTTCATTTTAGAAATGAGACAACAGAAACCCCAATACTCTGCTAGTTGAGGTATAAACTTGTATAGCCACTTCATCAAAAATCTAAAAATAGAACCACATTATGACCCAACTATATCACTCCTGGATACATAGCTTAGGGATTCTAACTCAACATATCACAGAAACACTATACAAATAGGACTATAAATTAGCATAACACAGACAGACATTCTTGCAATCTTTGTTTATTGCAGCACTGTTTTTAATACTCAATTTATTGGACCATCCTAGATGCCCATCAAAATACACACACACACACACACACACACACACACACCATGGAAAATAAAAGGGACATTTCTATTTAAAAAGAATAAGGGGTTATAGAGAGGCAGCTAGGCATTTAAGAGAAAAGCTGTTCTTGCACAGGACTTGGGTTCAGTTCCCAGCATATACATGGTAGTCACTACCATCGAGTTTCAAGGAATTCAATACTGTCTACTGGCCTTAAGGTCACTGCATGCATGTGGTGCACTAACATATATGCAGACAAAACCCCCATGCACATAAAATTAAAATAAATACAGAAAGAAAAAAAAGAATGAGAAAGAAAGGTCTAGACTTTGATATCTATCTTAGTTGTTCTAGTAATAACAAACAAGATAGGACAGAAGCCCAGAGGTATAGCTTCTGAACTACAATTGATTGCTTAGATTTTTTTAATTGTTAAATTATTTTCTATAGTGGATGTACCATTTTATATCCCAATAACATAGGAGTGATCCAGTTTCTATGCATCCTCACCAGTATTTTGATGAGCATGTGACATCTTGTTACAGCTTTGACTTATCTCTCTAACGGATAATGAGGTCATATTTTTCTCATATGGCCATTTGGGCTTGAATTATCTTCTTGTTGGCTTTCTGTTCAATAATTAACCAAGTTAGTTTTGAACAGAATGTGAGTCAATTAAGCAATGACCTTCTAAGAGAAGGAGAGAGAGCAAATGTTGTGAAGGAGTTTTAAACTAGTGTTGTTCATTTGATGATCTTGCCCCACCATCCCTTTAGTTATCATGTCATGCTCTATTTCCAACCTACTAACATGCCATTGACCCCTGTACATACTCATTCCTTTCTGTCCTGCTTGCTTCCTGACTCTAATTATTCTGTCTGCTTCTTTCTACATCTCCAAATGTCCATGGTCCAAAGATTACCAAGTTTTACATCAGAGGCCAACTTCTCTAGAAAACTTCCTTTATTGTAGCTCCTGGAAAATTTTTTTTGGTTCTACTTAGATTTGACCTTAAGTAAATCACTTAAGTTCTCTTTGTTTTAATATTAGTACTACCACAGATGCGCTTTCTGAGGACAAGTTAACATAGATAAAGCATGTAAAAGGGGACTAACAAATAGCTAGAAGTAAAATATTATTACTTTACATTTACTAAACCTGCAACCTGTAATCTTTTTTAAAATCAGGCTTTCTTCTTAAAAGTCATCCATATTTTTATCTTTTTCTTTCTGCTTTCCTTTTTTCTTACTTTTTCTGACTTATCCATCTTTTGATGGGTGTCCTTAACAAAGCTTTTTGTTGCAGGCCTTCTATTAACCTTTGCACTAAAACCTTTATGATAGACCTCTTTCTTTGCAAAGCTAGCCCTCACTGGGATGATAAAAGCCTCTGTCTACAGACTGACAATTGCCCTTTATCCTTTTTCTGCACTTTATTCACTTTTTCCTTTCCAGAAAATGGGAAATGATGCTGGGGAGGGGTTCTGCTATGCCAGCAAACCTCCTTTTCAGCAGTGGGGTAATTGGGCTAGTCAGTGCCACTCTGGGTGAGCTCTAGCATTATTACTCTCTTGAAAGTTTGCTGAAGATAGAGTGAAATAACAAATGTTGTTTACTTCAACTTTTGGCAAACTAAACAAAATGGATTATGCATCATGTCATTTCTTTTTAATAAGCCATCTCTACTCATGTTTGAAAATGTGAAGCTTATAAATAAGTCTAATCAGTAGACAAGGCACTTACAGCTCTTCAAATTGACAATCTCTACTGACAGTAGCTGCAATTCCAGCTAAACACTGGGGAGGTCTGTAGGCCATGGACTCCCACCTTCCCCTGTTATTTACAAGCTAGCTCTACTGTGAGCTCTGAAAGTCCCTCACACACTCTCCCCTCCCTACCAACCAGTAATAAGTTTCTCAGTCAAATTGTACCGTTATCCATAACAACTTTGAACAAAACTGTATGCTGGATGCTGTGCTGCAAATATTGCTGGTAATGAATTAATTTACACAGATGGCTGTTGGTTGCTTCTCCTCCAGCTGACCAGCCTCTCAGCTGGGAAAGTCATAAAGCCTTGAGAGGCATTAATGAACCCCAAAGTAGCAGAGGCTCTGTATGGACCAGGCCTTGTTCCTGAGCCCTGCCTACCAGCCCCAAGGCAGGCACTACTTCACCCACCAATTATGACAAACTCTTGTCCTCAGACTTTTAACTTCCTGCCAGTGCTTGGACTCCACAAAGAACTGGAAGGAAGCCAAATAATTCCTTCCTAGCTGGTGGAGGCATTTAATTACAAGTACTTCAACACATTTTAAGACAATGGAAATCCACCTTTGCAATTGCTTGTGTTGACTTTTCAACCCAGAAGGCCTCAGGTAGAATCAGAGGCTTAGAATCCATAGGAGAGCTGATGTGACTATGTATGTGATCATAACATGGCATAATCAAATAGAACTTACTCTATTAACATTTGGAATTCAGTGCCTTAATTATAGAAGGACCCAAATTTTATTAAACACTTCTAATCTGTACCTGGTCTTTGCTATTTTGTGGGTTCTTCTTTTTCCCACCCTTTATCTCCACACCCCATTTCTCCTCCTAACACTAAATAGTAGAGAAGCAAGAATAAAAAGGGAGAGTAGAATTTGGAAAATCCCTGAATCGAATTTCTTTCCTTTTGATTTTTGTTTGACCACAAGTACTAACAAACTGCAACCAGCCTCCCTAAATGACAATCAATGACCCATCAACACTCTCTTGGCTCTAGCATTTATATACCGCTGAAATGGTCCCAGACTTCTAAACATCACACAACCATAGACATTATCTGCAGCTGAAAAAGATGCTTCTCCTAGTGCACAAGGCAAATCATAGTCAGCTACTACAAAGCAGCCCCATATCCCACACCTGGGATTAAGACGAATGCACATTCTTATAAATTTTCTGTTTTTGTTAAAGAAACCAAAATCCTAGAAATCTCAAAAATGTCACTACACTAGTCACCCAAATAGTATTTCCTAATCCCTATACCATATGATACTGCATACCAATCATATGTGGAACTGGCATTAGAAGCTGCAGCAACAACTTTCCACATAAACTTTCTTCTCCATCTGCTTCCTACTATTCTCAAATGGTCTTGGACTTAATGGGGAAGTAGAGACCAGGTGGATGTTAGCTTATAGGTGATCCCACTAGGCTCTTCCCAGGTACCTAGCAACAGCTTATGTCATTACCAGTCGCCTTACCTGCTACCTGGCATATAAAAGTGCTGCTCACCACCCCAAGTTTGTTCTCTCTCTCTCTCTCTCTCTCTCTCTCTCTCTCTCTCTCTCTCCCTCCCTCCCTCTTTCTCCCCTCCTTTCTTTTGTGCTTTCTGTCCTTCTCTGTCCCCATTTCTCTGCCCTCATGGCTCTGCTCCCATGTGTCTGCCTCTACCCATTCTGTAGGCACTCACTCCCTTTCCTTTCCCCAATATACCCCCTTTACACCAGGTCTGTTGTATGGCATGGTTTTTCAGGAGGACACCTTGGCATGGGCCTTCCAGGTATTCCCCCCACACACATACACACTGTATTGTGTTTCATAAAAGCAACCACATAATGTCTTTATAACAAGTCTCTGAAATACTGGTTTATAAGCCTACCTACTACTATCAGTACAGGCCCCTACCAACCAACTTACTACTATCAATTTCACACCCTAACCAATCAAAACCACATCCTATCCTTCACATCCCACTTCAGCTGCCAGTCTATGACCATCCTGCTTCCACTATTATAATACACCAAATAGTACCATTTTCACCATGAAAATCATCCCAATCCATTCTCCTGCTCTCTTCAGCTCTGGAAGTCAGTCTAACTGATATCATGAAAATGTTATGGCACGGGGTCCTGGGAATCCAGCTCAGGTATCAGGCTTGCCTAACTGAGCTGTCTTGACAGCCCAAAGGTGAATGCAGGCTGGCCTTGATCCTCCTGCCTCAGCCTTTTCAGCATATCTCACTGGTGTGCACCACCACAACAGGACTGATTACTTCTTTAAAAAGATTTATATTGAGAGAGCGCACCAGCCTCCCCTTGGCAACTTCTGCTCCAGGGATTGACTACGCAGAGCCTCCAGCTACGCATGGATTCCCCAATATAACATCGCTTGGGACACAGCCTGCTGGACTTCCATCTGTGCCCAAGAGCGGGGCAGCTGTGTGGTCGTCTGGGCGCCAGCTCCTCTGTGGGCCATCTGCCCTGCAGAGTGATCTGTGCCGAGAGGGTGCACAGTGCACTCCGCCATCTTTGTTCCGGCAACAGAGCAGTTGGAACCCCCAGGCACAGGGATAACTGAGCATAACATCCCTTGGGACTCGGCCAGCTTGTGTGCTCCCTGCACCCAAGAGCTGGACAGTTCTGTGGTCACCTACGTGCCACCTCTGCTATGGGACATCTGCCCTGCAGAGGGAACTGCACCTGGAGAGAGCTCACCGAGAGCACACCAGCCTCCCCTTAGCCACCTCTGCCCGGGGATTGACTACTCTGAGTCTCCAGGTACACAGGGATTCCCCCAAGTATATCATTACTTGGGGCAAGGCACATCAGGGCTCCAAAGTCACTCAGGAGCAGGGCAGCCCTTCAGCAATCGGTTCCAGGGGAATCCCAGTCATCGGGGGGGGGGGGGCAGAAATAGCCTTGCAGGCTCACAGGAGGTCCAACCAACAGCCAGTGACAGCAGGACCAACTAACACCAGAGATAACCAGATGGTAAAAGGCATACGTAGAAACATTACTAACAGAAATCAAGGCAATATGGCACCATCCAAACCCATCTCTCCAACAGCAGCAAGTCCTGGATACCCCATCACACCCGAAAGACAAGATCTGGATTTAAAGTCACTTCTCATGATGCTATTAGAGGATTTCAAGAAGGACACAAATAAATCTCATAAAGAAATACAGGAGAACATGAATCAACGGGTAGAAGCCCTTACAAAGGAAACACAAAAATTGCTTAAAGAAATGCAGGAGAATATAGGTCAACAGATGGAGGCACATAGGGAGGCAACACAAAAATCGCTGAAAGAAATGAATCAACGGGTAGATGCCTTTAAAAAGGAAACACAAGAATTGCTTAAAGAAATGCAGAAGAATAAGGATAAACAGATAGAAGCCCATAAGGAGGAAACACAAAAATCCCTTAGAGAAATACAGGAGAACGTGGATCAACAGGCAGAGATCCTGAAAGAGGAAATGTAAAAATATCTTAAAGAAATACAGGAAAACACAAACAAACAAGTGAAGGATCTGAGCAAATCCATCCAGGATCTAAAAAAGGAAGTAGAAACAACTAAGAAATCACAAAGCAAGACAACTTTGGAGATAGAAAACCTTGGGAAGAAATCAGGAGTCATAGCTGCAAACATCAACAATAGAATACAAGAGATGGAAGAAAGAATCTCAGGTGCTGAAGATACCATAGAAAGCATCGACTCAACAGTCAAAGAAAATGCAAAATGCAAAAAACGTGTAACCCAAAACATCCAGGAAATCCAGGACACAATGAGAAGACCAAACCTAAGGATTATAGGTATAGATGAGAGTGAAGATTTGCAACTTAAAGGGCCAGTAAATATCTTCAACAAAATTATGGAGGAAAACTTCCCTAACCTAAAGAGAGAGATGCCCATGAACATACAAGAAGCCTACAGAACTCCAAACAGACTGGACCAGAACAGAAATACCTCCTGTCACAAAATAATCAAAACACCAAATGTACTAAACAAAGAAAGAATATTAAAAGCAGTAAGAGAAAAAGGCCAAGTAACATATAAAGGAAGACCTATCTGAATCACATCAGACTTCTCACCAGAGACTATGAAAGCCAGAAGATCCTGGGCATATCTCACACAGACTCTAAGAGAACACAAATGCCAGTCTAGACTACTATACCCAGCAAAACTCTCAATCACCATAGATGGAGAGACCAAGACATTCCATGATAAAACCAAATTTACACAATATCTTTCCACAAACCCAGCTCTGCAAAGGATAATAGGTGGAAATCACCAATACAAGGAGAGAAACTACACCCTGGAAAAAACGAGATAGTAACCTTCTTTCATCAAACCCAAAAGTAGAGAACCACTCAAACATAAAGATAGCATCAAGAATAGCAGGTAGCAATAATCACTATTCCTTAAGCTCTCTTAATATCAATGGTCTCAATTCCCCAATAAAAAGATACAGACTAACAGACTGGATACATGAACAAGATCCAGAATTTTGCTGCGTGCAGGAAATGCACCTCAGTGTCAAAGACAAACACTACCTCAGAGTAAAAGGCTGGAAAACAATCTTAAAAGCAAATGGTCCCAGGAAACAAGCCGGAGTAGCCATCCTAATATCAGATAAAATTGACTTTCAAACTAAAGTCATCAAAAAAGACACAGAAGGACACTATATACTGGTCAAAGGAAAAATCCACCAAGAAGAACTCTCAACTCTGAACATCTATGCTCCAAATGCAAGGGCACTCTCATTCGTAAAAAAACTTTACTAAAGCCCAAAGCACACATCACACCTCACACAATAATAGTGGGTGACTTCAACACGCCGCTCTCTGAAATGGATCGTTCAGGAGAGCAGAAACTAAACAGGGACACAGTGAAACTAATTGAAGCCTTGGACCAAATGGAACTAACAGATATATATAGAACACTTCATCCTAAAGCAAAAGAATATACCTTCTTCTCAGCACCTCATGGTACCTTCTCCAAAATCAATCATATAATTGGTCACAAAACAGAAGTCAACAGATATAAGAAGATCGAACTATCCCATGCCTCCTATCAGATCACTATGGAATAAGGGTGGTCTTCAATAACAACAAAAACAACAGAAAGCCCACATACACATGGAAGCTGAACAATGCTCTACTCAATGATATCTTGATCAAGGAAGAAACAAAGAAAGAAACCAAAGACTTTTTAAAATTTAATGAAAATGAAGGCACAACATACCCTAATTTATGGGACACAATGAAAGCGGTGCTAAGAGGAAAATTCATAGCTCTGAGTGCCTCCAAAAAGAAACAGGAGAGAGCATACACTAGCAGCTTAATGGCACACCTGAGAGCCCTGGAACAGAAAGAAGCAAATACACCCAAGAGGAGTAGAGGGCAGGAAATAGTCAAACTCAGGGCTGAAATCAATCAAGTAGAAACAAATAAAACCATACACAGAATCAACAAAACTAGGAGTTGGTTCTTTGAGAAAATCAACAAGATAGACAAGCCCTTAGCTAGACTAGCCAGAGGGCACAGAGACAATATCCAAATTAACAAAATCAGAAACGAAAAGGGAGATATAACAACAGAAACTGAGGAAATTCAAAAAAATCATCAGATCCTACTACAAAAGCTTGTATCAACTAGAAAATCTGGAGGAAATGGACAATTTCCTAGACAGATAGATACCAAATACCAAAATTAAATCAGGATCAAATAGACCATCTAAACTGTCCTATAACCCCTGAAGAAATAGAAGTGGTCATTGGAAGTCTTCCAACCAAAAAAAGCACAGGTCCAGATGGTTTTAGTGCAGAATTCTATCAGACATTCAATGAAGACCTAACACCAATACTCTTCAAATTATTCCACAAAATAGAAACAGAAGGAACACTACCCAACTTGTTCTATGAAGCCACAATTACACTAATACCAAAAGCACACAAAGATCCGACAAAGAGAGAATCTCAGGCCAATTTCACTTATGAATATCAATGCAAAAATCCTCAATAAAATTCTTGCCAACCAAATCCAAGAACACATCAAAACGATCATTCACCACGATCAAGTAGGCTTCATCCCAGGGATGCAGGGATGGTTCAATATAAGGAAATCCATCAATGTAATCCACTACATAAACAATCTCAAAGAAAAAAACCACATGGTCATTTCATTAGATGCTGAAAAAGCATTTGACATGATTCAGCATCCTTTCATGTTAAAGGTCTTGGAAAGATCAGGAATTCGAGGCCCATATCTAAATATAGTAAAGCAATTTACAGCAAACCGGTAGCCAACATCAAACTAAATGGAGAGAAACTTGAAGCAATCCTGTTAAAATCAGGGACTAGACAAGGCTGCCCTCTCTCTCCATATCTCTTCAATATAGTACTTGAAGTTCTAGCTAGAGCAATTAGACAACAAAAAGAGGTCAAAGGGATACAAATTGGAAAGGAAGAAGTCAAACTATCACTATTTGCAGATGATATGATAGTATACTTAAGCTACCCAAAGAACTCCACCAGAGAACTCCTACAGCTGATAAACAACTTCAGCAAAGTGGCAGGATATAAAATCAACTCAAGCAAATTAGTAGCCTTCCTATACTCAAAGGATAAGCAGGCTGAGAAAGAAATAAGAGAAATGATACCTTTCATGATAGACACAAATAATATAAAGTATCTTGGTGTGATTCTAACCAAACAAGTGAAAGATCTGTATGACAAGAACTTCAAGTCTCTGAAGAAAGAAATTGAAGAAGACCTCAGAAGATGGAAAAATCTGCCATGCTCATGGATTGGCAGGATTAATATAATAAAAATGACCATCTTCCCAAAAGCAATATAAAGATTCAATGCAATCCCCATCAAAATCCCAATTCAATTCTTCATAGAGTTAGAAAGAGCAATCCAAAAATTCATCTGGAATAACAGAAAACCCAGGATAGCTAAAACTATTCTCAAGAGTAAAAGAACTTCTGGGGGAATCAGTATCCCGGACCTCAAGCTGTACTGCAGACCAATAGTGTTAAAAACTGCATGGTATTGGTACAGTGACAGACAGGTAGATCAATGGAATGGAATTGAAGACCCAGAAATGAATCCACACTCCTATGGTCACTTGATCTTTGACAAAGGAGCTAAAACCATCCAGTGGAAAAAAGATAGCCTTTCAATATATGGTGCTGGTTCAACTGGAGGTCAACATGCAGAAGAATGCAAACCGATCCATTCTTATCTCCTTGCACTAAGCTCAATTCCAAGTGGATCAAGGACCTCCACATAAAACCAGACACACTGAAACTAATAGAAAGGAAACTATGGAAGAACTTTGAACATATGGGCACAGGGGAAAATTTCCTGAACAGAACACCAATAGCTTATGCTCTAAGGTCAAGAATTGACAAATGGGACCTCATAAAATTACGAAGTTTCTGTAAAGCAAAGGACACTGTCAAAAGGTCAAAGTGGCAACCAACAAACTGGGAAAAGATCTTTACCAACCCTACATCCGACAGAGGGCTAATATCCAATATATACAAAGAACTCAAGAAGTTAGACCCCAGAGAGTCAAATAACCCTATTAAAAAATGGGGTACAGAGCTAAACAGAGTTCTCACCTGAAGAATATCTAATGGCTGAGAAGCACCTAAAGAAATGTTCAATATCCTTAGTCATTAGTGAAATGCAAATCAAAACAACCCTGAGATTCCATCTCACACCAGTCAGAATGGCTAAGATCAAAAACACAGGAGACAGCAGTTGTTGGCAAGGATGTGGAGAAAGAGGAACACTCCTCCACTGCTGGTGGGATGGTAAGCTGGTATAACCACTCTGGAAAGCAGTCTGGCGGTTCCTCAGAAAACTGGGCATGACACTCCTGGAGGATCTGGCTATACCACTCCTGGGCATATACCCAGAGGCTTTACCTGCATGCAATAAGGACACATGCTCCACTATGTTCATAGCAGCCTTATTTATAATAGCCAGAAGCTGGAAAGAGCCCAGATGTCCCTCAATAGAGGAATGGATTTGGAAGTTGTATATTTACACAATGGAATACTACTCTGCAATTGAAAGCAATTAATTCACCAAATTCTTAGGCAAATGGTCAGAACTGGAAAATATCATCCTTAGTGAGGTAACCCAATCACAAAAGAACACACATTGTATGCAGTCACTGATAAGGGGATATTAACCCAGAATCTCGGAATAACCAAGACACAATTCGCATATCAATAGATTTCCAAGGAGATGGAAGGAGAGACCCCTGGTCCTGGAAAGACTGGATGTAGGGGAATGCCAGGACAGAGAAGCGATAGGGGGTTGAATGGGAAACAGAGGGAGGGAAGGGGGCTTATGGGACTTTCGGGGAGGGAGGAAACGTGAAAGGGGAAATCATTTGAAATGTAAATAAAAAAATAGAAAAATAAAAGAAAATTTATGGCACATATGTCAATAGAATAACAGATCCTAATTCCAACAGGAACATGCTGTTACTGACTATTAGGTACTGGACAGATCCTTGTAGTTCTGAACATTCATTTCTTTATCTATAAGCCAGTGATAAATGAAGCTGTATTTATTAATTGCATTACACTCAGTTTTAAGATCTCGAAAGATTTCATTTGAATCTAAGACTGTATTATTATCAATTAATTTTAACACAACCACATGACTGTGTAAAAAATGTGAGTATTTAAAGGAAGTTAAATGCAAATGCAAGTATTGAAACAAGAGGACCTTTTCTTTAAGGACTCAACTTAATATACCAACTGAAATCATACACATACCTCCAAATTGTTGTAAATATTGAACTAAAACCATGTCAAGCTGGATGTAGTAACACAAACCTATAATTGAAGCACTCAAAAGATAGAAGCAATAAAATCACTGAGCTCAAGGCCATAAAGCTCTACATAATGAGTTCCAGGCTAGGTAAGGTGAGAAAGAGGCAAGGGGGAAGGAGGGAGAGAGAGAGAGAAAGAGAGAGGGGAGAGAGAGGGAGAGAGAGAGAGAGAGAGAGAGAGAGAGAGAGAGAGAGAGAGAGAGAGAGAGAGAGAAGTAAATGTTTAAAATCATGTTATTTATCCTATTGTAAATTAATGTTATCTATGTTCTTGCTTTTGTGCCAGAGATCTTTCAAATAGATAAGTAACAATTATCTCTATATTACCACATCTCTAATATATGCAATCTCTTATATAGATTTGTCTATTACTAAAATAAATTGTATTAATTAATGGTAAGATGAGGCCGTCCCTCCATATTCTCAGTTAAAAACAACAGCAACAACAAACTTACCTGGTGTTGTTACCACCTTTCTTTTTCTTCTTTTTTTAACCTTTCTTTTTTAATGATTTTTAAAATCAGCTTCTTAGGTACTCGAAAATATTTTACAGAGAGATATCTACTTAAAACATGCTATAGAATTTATATCATTATGTTCTGCTCTGTGTATTTTGTCATATATCAAGTAGCTTTTCAAAAATTATGGCATATATTTGCAAAGTATATGGATACATTCAAAAACTAAGAAAACAAATTATTGCCCTTAATAACTTTATAGTTTTAGCAGAGGTAGGCCAGTGATGAATGAATGAGCGCCATCTTATTTTCCACAGAAGTATGTGTAACCATTATCATGATGAAAAATTAACCAAGGAGGACAGTGAAATACATTGTAGTATATGGGTCACATGCACACCACTAGGATTCAATACAGATTAGACATGGTAGATAGAGTTCCTTAATTAAGATCATAAAGAAGAGATTGATGTATAATTGTCACTTTACATATGAAGGAAACAGTAAATGCAAAGAAGTTTCAGTTATCAAGTTCACACTGATGGGAAGTAACAGAGACAGGGCTTCAAATATAGTGAGCTTCAGAATTTTTTACCATGTCCCATTCAAATTTCAAGTATGTTTCTTCACTTACTCATGCCTCTCTTTCCATCAGTAAAGTATAACATGATTGGGGTTGGCAGGATAGCTCAGTGCATAAAGTTCTACTGCACAAGCATAAGAACATGAATTCAGATCCCCAGTATAATTATCACCATGGTGCTGTGTGCCTACAAAGAGGAGACAGGAGGACCCTGGGAGCTTGCTGACAGTCAGTCTAGTTAAATCAGTAAACTCCAAGTTTTCTAAGAGATCTTGTCTCAAAAAACAAAACCAAAACAAACAACAAACAACAAGAAAAAACAAATAAGGTAATACTATTGATAAATGCCCTCCACCCCATGAAGTCAACTTTGGCCGACACACATAAAGAGATACTCACACACATTCATCCGTGTGCCTTCATTACAACCAGAACATTTCTTGTTAGATTTTCTCCTAGGTATTTATAATATTTTTGTAATAGTTATGTGGAATATTTTTAACAGAATATTTTTAAAATAACCTTTACTGGTGTCACATAAAGCTATTGATGTCAGCCGGGCGGTGGTGGCGCACGCCTGTTATCCTAGCACTTGGGAGGCAGAGGCAGGCGGATTTCTGAGTTCGAGGCCAGCCTGGTCTACAGAGCAAGTTCCAGGACAGCCAGGGCTATACAGAGAAACCCTGTCTCGAAAAACAAACAAAAAAAGCTATTGATGTCTAAGTAGAAATCAGCCATCTCTTTTCAATTTTCCTTTTTTATTTGGGGGAATTATGAGTATATCATTTCCTCTGTCTCTCCTTCTAAGTCCTTCCATATAACCCTCTTGCTCTCTTTCAAATCCATGACATTTTTCATTAAATATATATATATGTATATATATATACATATATATATATTCATTCCTAAATACATAAATATAGTCTATTTAGTCTATAAAATGTTACTCGTATGTTTTCAGGGCTGACTTTTATGTATTGATGTGCTCTTTTTTGAGGAAAACTATTTCTCTCACTCTTGCCGTTCTCTAGTTGCCTATAGAGTTATTTGTCTAGGGTTGAGGTCTACTGACATTGCTATGAGACACAATCTTATAACAAATAGTCTTTTCCTCTGGCTCTTATTATCTTTCTGCCCGTCTTCTACAATTTTCCTGAGGCTTCAGTACAGGAGCACTTTGTTATTTATTCATTGGTCCTGAGCTCCACAACTCTACATTTTAGTTGGTTGTAACTTTGTCATGATCTCCATCTGTTGCAAAGTCAGATTTCCTTGATGAGGGGTAAGAACTACAGTTATCTGTGTGTATAAGGACAGATACTTAGAATGTAATTAGGGATTATACTGGTTTAGTGATGTGGTTCTTGTAGGTTCTCCTTTAAGATCCATGAGTAGTTGGCTGAGTTTCCATTACCAGGAATGATTTCCCTCTCATTGAATGGGCCTTAAGTCTAATTAGAGAGCTGTTGGTAACCACCAAAATATGTGTGCCACTTCTCCACCCTTGAGTTTATTATGCCATACTGATTGTTGTTGTGGTTCATAATCATGATAGTGAAAAGCCACACCTATTCCATCTTGGTACCAGCCTCCATTTTAAAACAAAAAGGGCCTGAGAACTTGACCTACAGCTGAACTCAAGCTGCACCTAAGTTCCAGGAAGAACCACATAACTTGTCTCTGGCCCATACCCCAGAGTTACTTCCTAGCTACTCCCTTGCAACAGCCAATCAAGATTAGTCTGGTAGTTCCAGATGTACTTTCAGATTATTTGTAATTATTGTTCATGGTTTTGCTTAAGGGCACCCACTTGTCAGCTTAAAGGGCAACATATGTTATAACAATTAGATGCTTCCCAGGTTGGAAACCCCTTCATTTGCTCACCATTTCCTTTAAAACCTCGTCCTGCTTAGGACTAAGAGCTTTACCTTCCTGTGTTGCTACATCAGTGATGATGGTGAACCCTCATGCAATTACATCTGTATTGGGTCCTTGGTGGTCTTTTGGGGTTTAGCAAAACAGGCACAACAATAGTATCATAGCTGAGTAGGACTATGGATTGCTTTCCTCCTTTGAAACTTAAATGGCACCTTCTAGTACTATAAAGAGTATCCTCAAATAAATTTCAGCTCATGAATCTCTGGACCTTGTGTCTGAGCAACCAAGGGCAATAGCAATAGCCTATAAGGTTATATGAGTCTCTTAGATAAGACTAACAACATAAAACACATTAAGTGAAATAATCAAGACCCAGAAAAACAGAAGTTGAATATTTTCTCTCATCTTCCAAATCTTTGATATGAGTACACAACTTGAAGTAACTTCAGAAACCAGGAAAGTGAAAAGGGACCATTGTGCATGTGGGAGGAAGGAGAATAATAGAGGGAAATAGGTGGGTACAAGTGATCTGAAGGGAGAAATGGAAAAATAGGGGCTACAATTAAGGAGGAGGAAGGAAATAAACAGTAACGATAGGGGGAGGAGAAGGAGGAGAAGAAGTAGGAAGAGCATAAACACAGTAAGGATACCTGAAAAAAAAAGTCATAAGGAATCACACTATTAACTACCTAAAAATACCTATAATACACATAAGTCATTGTACAAATATACACATACAATTTAAATAAAAATTTCCCATTTGAACTGACAATGCTCAAATTCCCAGGATCCATAGATCATCTCTTTGAATGCTTAAAATTTCTAATAGTTTCCAGGTGGTTTTCTTAGACTTTTAAAACTGTATTTTAACTAAAATATAATTACATAATTTCTCCCTATTCCATTCCTCTCTTTAACCTTTTATATGTTCCTGTCCCCCTCTTAAATTGATGTCTTCTTTTTCCTTTGATTATCATTTTTATATAAATAGGTAGGATAGATAGATAGATAGATAGAAGATACATAAATACGTAAATACCATCTGTTGAGTACAATTTGGTTGTTTGTTTATATGATCTCAAAGGTGACCACTTTGTATTGGATAACCAATCAGGTGCCCATCTCTAGGAGAGGCTAATTCTCCTATTTTCAGCAATCATTTATTGCCTATAGTACTTTGGTTAGGAATGAGACTTCATGAGATTTTCCCCCTTCTGAGTTAGTATGGGTGTTTTGAATATGCTTGTCTCAGGAAGTGGCACTATTAGGAGAAGGGGGCCTTGTTAGAGTAGGTGTGGCTTTGTTGGAAGAAGTTTGTCACTTTGAGAGTAGACTTGGAGATCCTCCTCCTAGCTGTCTGAAAACAGTATTCTGTTCCTGGCTACCTTTGGAAAAAGATGTAGAACTCTCAACTCCTCCAGCGCCATGCCTACCTGGATGCTGCCATGCTTCTGCCTTGATGATAATGGACTGTACCTCTAAACCTGTAAGCCAGCCCCAATGTTTTCCTTTGTAAGAGTTGCCTTGGTCATGGTGTCTCTTCACAACAATGGAAAGCCTCAGGTCTTATTTAGGCAGCCAATTCTAAGAGACACAGACTCACTATATACTTCCAGGTTCTATGCCCCTTTCTACACCCTGTTCAGTGATGTTCCTTGAGCATTAAGGGCAGCGGTTATGTGAAATATGTATCTGTTTAGGCTGGGATTCCCACAATCTTGATCTCTGAATTGTGTCTAGTTATATTTTCTGTAATAGTCTCTACTTGCTATAAAGAGGATATTCTTTAATGAGAATTTAAAGCTACACTCATCTACAAGTATAACAACACATTTAGAATGTAGTTAGACATTATGCTGGTCTAGTAAAGTGGTAGAAGATCTAAGACTGATTACCTCACTAGCCCCAGATAGTTAGCTAGATTTCTAGTACCAAGCACGATTCCTTCCTGTTGATTAGGTCTTAAGTTCAATTAGACACCTGTTGATTACTACCAAGATATGAGAGCCACTGTTCTGCCCTTAGGAATATCTTGCTGGTCATTGTTGTGGTTCTGTTGTGCCAGGAAGGGTTTGTGAACCCCGAAGGACCACCAAGTAGCCTTTTCCGATGTAATCACATTAGGGTTTCTTTATTACAAACTCGATATGGACTTACAGCTGGCCCACTGGATGGTTTGGTGAAGCAGGGCCAAACTCTCATTAGTGTAGGGTTGTGGGTCCTGTGTCCACTCTGTTACAGGGAACAACAGCTTGGGGAGGCTTGGGGAATTTGACTGTGTTTACCCTACACCGTCCACTGGCGGGTGTTGAGCCATAGGGAAGTCCCAGGACACCACGGAGGGTGGAAAAGTGCTGTCTGAGGCACAGGACAGCCATAGCTGGTTCGGGGGTCCACCAGCCTGCAACGATGCCGGACCACCTGGTTCTCAGGCTCTTGGACATCCAGGTGTAGCTGGGAGCTGTGGAAGAGCTGAGGATGGAGTTTCACCACCATCACCCCCCCCCCGTGGACTGGGGATGGGGGAATGGGGGGGACAGGGTAGGAGCCCCAGCTTGTCCCACAAGGAGAGTCCTTGACTTGACTGTGGCAGATTTGGTGGTGGTTGTGGCTGGGGTGCAGAGAGTCCTTCTACAGGAGATCAGACAGTGTCTCAGTAGGCAAAGGCCCATGGCTCCCCACAGTGGATCCTGATTAAAAAAGACAATCCATGGTTTTAAGGCATTTATTGTCATGGTGAAAAGTGGATGTGTAAACCCCATACTGCCATTTCTCAGGGTGGGCCTAAGATTAAATACATTTTGTAGGGAGGAATGTCTGGGAAAGAAAGCTTATTGGCTATGCCCTCCAGGCCTCTAGGTACCTCATTAGCCTGAAGATCTCTGTCTTGAGCCTACATGATCACAAATCACATCTCTTTTCGTAGTGTCTTGGTCTGAGATGTTAGGGATGCCTCATTTGCATGCGGAGGGGCTTGGGGCATTGACCTTACATGACTGATGGCCACAAATCTATGAGGGCTGCAGCTAGTGACAGGGCCTGTTGCCCAGGAGCAGGTGAAACTCCTACTGTCCCTTCAGGGTCTCCAGGGTTCCAAAGCCCTTAGCTCAACCAAGGCCCAGGCTACCTCTCATGGTCCACTGTCCCATACATCGGGACAAGGTTTTCTGGGAAATGGAAGTAAGTGAAGTGGGGTCCAAACTGGCAAGCATCTAACTCAATGTGTAAGCCAACAGGTGGGTGCTCTGAAACAAGCCCATATACAATCAGGAATGGTCTGAAAGTACCTCTGAAACTATCAGACTAATCTTTGACTAAATGTTGCTAAGAAGGAGTTAGGGAGTAACTTTAGCCAAGCACAAGCCATGGGGTCCTTCCTGGTGCTTGGGGACAGCCTGGATTCAGCTGCAGGCCAAGTTCTTCAGACTATTTCATTTTCTTTCTTTCCTTTTTAAGATAAAGATTGGTTCTAAGAGTAAATTTGGCCTCTCAGTTCATACTTGAAATCATACATAATAATAGTTTCTCCTCTTTCCCTCAGTTCTAAGTAATTTAAATTTTGAGTGTGGTTCTTTATTTCACCAACTGATTACTTAAAAATACTCCCATTTAATTCAAAGGTATCAAGATAATTCTGATCACCCAAATTATTGTTTTTGAACATAACTCCACTGTGATCAGACAATCTACTCAGCATGATTTCACTATTCTGGAAAGCTTCAGTCATTATTTTATGGTCTAATATATTTTTAAATTTGGTAAATATTCCAAGCACAATTTAAAAGAGTACTTTCTGCTACTTGTTCAATGCAATGTCTTACGAATGTCAATTAAGTCAAATGTGTTAATCATGTTCTCCTATACTGTTTACTTTATGATTGTTGTATATGCTTACTCCTTTAGTGGTTAATCAGCAGATTCTAACTTACATGGTTAAATTCCAAAGTGTTACATAAATTAGTGTAGTGACAAGCAAGCATCTTAAAACAACTTGACTTCTATTTTTCTTTCCCACAATTTGTGACATTTGTTGTCCCACTCTTGCAGCATATGTGTTTATATTACTGACATTTTTGTTAAAACATAACATTTTTGTGTAGTAATTTCCTCTGAGATAAAGCAATCCATCTTGGAGAGAAACTTTAAGTATCTTTAAGAAATAGGATATTCTTAGTCAATGATTCCCAATCTTCCTAATGGTGTGGCACTTTAGTACAGTTCTTCATGTTGTGGTGCCTCCCAACCATAAAATTATTTTTGTTGCTACTTCATAACTGTAATTCTGCTGCTATGAATTGTAATGTAAATATCTGATATGCAGAATATCTGATATATAACCCCTGTGAAAGGGCTTTTTGACACGCTCCCCCAAAGGGGGTCTCAACTCAGAAGTTAAGAACTGCTGTTCTAAGGAGAGGTGAAACACTTCATCCTTCCAGTAAGTTCAAGAATAATCAACCCAATGGCTTTAGGAAGTTCCTACAACTGACCATATTCATTAGGCCCCATCCTTTCTTAGCATATATAAGATGTAAGGACTGCTTAGGAGTACTCTCAGACAAGCTGAGGTGCACAAAAGAGGTTCAGACCAACTGGGCTACCTGGAAAAAGCAGAGACCAACTGAGCTACCAGGAAAAGACTCCAGACACTCTCTACATAGACACCTGGACAGTGCACCTGCTGTGATGAATTCGTGCTTCTCAGTAATCTCCAAGTCTTTTGGTGCTGCAGCTGACTTTGATTCATTTCTGCTCTTGTAAATAACTCCCCACCCATATTCCTGTAACTCCAATAAAACTCATTTGTCGATCAACTTGAATTTTTGTGGTATTCATATTTTTGTCTGTTGTTAGATCCCTATCTGAGGTCAGATGATGCTTGTTCAAGTATCCCCATGAATAGTATTGCACAAAAATTTATCTAATATTTTGCTACAGAAATAATAATTACCTTTCTTGATTTTTATTTTATTTCTTGCATCTACACCGAATTATTTTTCTAATGCCTGAAGAACATCTTTTAGGAATTTGCTTTAATGTGAGTCCTTCAGTAATGAATTCTCACAATTATTTTTTTATTTGAAAATGTCTTTGTTTTGCGTTTATTTTTCTTTTTTCTTTTATTAGATATATTCTTTTTTTCTTTTTTTATTAGACATATTCTTTATTTACATTTCAAATGTTGTCCCCTTTCCTGGTTCCCCCTTCCCCAAAAATCCCATAAGCCATCTCCCCTTTCCCAATCAACCCTCACCCGCTTCCCTGTCCTGGTATTCCTCTACACTATGGTATCAAGTCTTTCCAGGACCAAGGGCCTCTCCTCCCTTTGGTGTCTAACAAGACCAACCTCTGCTGTCTATGAGTCTGGAGTCATGGGTAACTCCATGTGTACTCTTTGGTTGATGAATTTGTCCCTGGGAGCTCTGGGAGTACTGGGTGGCTCATATTGTTGTTCCTCCTGTGGTGCTGCAAATCCCTTCAGCTCCTTGGATCCTTTCTCTAGCTCCTCCATTGGGGACCCTGGGCTCAGTTCAATGCCTGGCTGAGAGTGTCCCCCTCTGTATTTGTCATGCACTAGTAGAACCTCCCAGGTGACAGCTATATCCGGCTCCAGTCAGCAAGCACTTGTGGGCATCCATAATAGTGTCTGGGTTTTGTAACTGTATATAGGACGGATCCCTGGGTGGGGTAGTCTCTGGATAGTCTTTCCCTCAGACTCTGCTCCATCCTTTTTCTCTGTATCTCCTTCTGTGGGCATTTTGTTTCCCTTTCTACAAAGGACCCAATTATCCATACTTTGTTCTTCCTTCTTCTTGGGCATCATTTGATATGTGAAATATGTCTTGGGTATTCCAAGCTTCTGGGCTAATATCCACTTATCAGTGGGTACACACCATGTGTGTTCTTTTGTAATTGGGTTACCTCACTCAGGATGATATTTGCCAGTTCCATCCATTTGTCTAAGAATTTCATGAATTCATTGTTTTTAATGGCTAAATAGAACTCCATTGTGTATATATACCACATTTTCTGTATCCATCCATCCGTTCAGGGACATCTGGGTTCTTTCCAGCTTCTGGCTATTATAAATAGGGCTGCTATGAACATATTGGAGCATGTGTCCTTATTACATGCTGGAGGATCCTCTGGCTATATGCCCAGGAGTGGTATAGCAGGGTCCTCTGGTAGCATTATGCCCAGTTTTCTGAGAAACCACCAAATTGATATCCAGAGTGGTTTTACCAGCTTGCAATCTCACCAACAATGTAGGAGTGTTCCTCTTTCTCCACAACCTCTCCAGCACCTGCTGTCTCCTGAGTTTTTGATCTTAGCCATTCTTTTTTTTTGTTATTTTTATTTTTATATTGGGTATGGCCTGCTGTGCCAGAGCACATTTATTTTTCAAGAGTAATGATGAATGAAAGAATTCCAGGTTAGTAGTTACTTAATTTAATTTTGAACGTATCATTTTGTTTACTTCTGGATTCTGTTGTTTCTTTTACAGTTTTCCTCCTAAGAAGTCAGCTTTTAATACATTCACTTTGTCTTTGGTACTCAGAACTTTGTCTATGATGTGTATATAGGAAAAAATCTCCGCTTTTGTTGTATAGGACTTCCTGAATTTGTGGTTCATTGTCTTTCCTTGATTTTAGAAAAACCTAATTTTTCTCCTTAAATATTGTTTCTTCTTACTTCTGAGTTTCTGATATTCCAATCCCACATATGTGAAACTCTTACTTTAAATCATGTTTCCTTTTTTGTCCTTAGTCCTTTTGTATAGATTTTTTCCTACACAATTATCTTCCCTTTGTTAATTTTCTTTTCAGTTATTTTAATCTGCTCTTAAATTAAGCTCTTAATTTACCGATTTCCTTGACTCTATCAAAAGCTTAGTTTCTTAGCCTCTCATTTTCCTATTTTTCAGAATCAATAATTTCTTAGAAGTTTAAACAGTACCAATTCTAGACTCCCCTCCCTAGACTTAATCTTCATTGTGATCTTGTTCCTAGAATTAGCCCCTGCTTATTAATTCAGGTTAGTATGAAGCAACCTGTTCATCCTTCTCTAGATATGGAATCTCTGTTGTATCTTCAAGTCTAGAAGGCTTTGACCTAAATATGGCATGACATAATTGAGCCAATGAATTTAATCTATTTTATGGCACATGAAATGAGTCCATAGTTCCATTTTGAATAATTATCCTTGTGAAATGAGTATGATGGTATTTTTATTTCTTTACCTCTAAAATTATTAATATAACATAGAGATGATCTGTTTTTCCTCAAAGATTTCATAAAAATTTCTATTTTCAAAGAAACATTTTCCTTTTAGGCTATATATTCAATTATTTTTTTATTTTTTTAATTTACATTCCAAATCACTTCCCCTTTCCCGTTTCCTCCCTCCCCGAAAGTCCCATAAGCCCCCTTCCCTCCCTCTTTTCTCCATTCAACCCCCTCTCATTACTCTGTCCTAGCGTTCGCCTACATCCAGTATTTCCAGGACCATGGGTCTCTCCTTCCATCTTTTTAGAAATCTATTGATATGCGGATTGTGTCTACGGTATTCCGAGATTCTGGGTCAATATCCCCTTATCAGTGACTGCATACCATGTGTGTTCTTTTGTGATTGGGTTACCTCACTGAGGATGATATTTTCAAGTTCTGACCATTTGCCTAGGAATTTCGTGAATTCATTGTTTTTAATTGCAGAGTAGTATTCCATTGTGTAGATATACCACATCTTCTGAATCCATTCCTCCGTTGAGGGACATCTGGGTTCTTTCCAGCTTCTGGCTATTATCAATAAGGCTGCTATGAACATAGTGGAGCATGTGTCCTTATTGCATACAGGTAAAGCCTCTGGGTATATGCCCAGGAGTGGTATAGCCGGATCCTCCGGGAGTGTCATGCCTAGTTTTCTGAGGAAACGCCAGACTGCTTTCCAGAGTGGTTGTACCAGCCTGCAATTCCACCAGCAGTGGAGGAGTGTTCCTCTTTCTCCACATCCTCGCCAACAACTGCTGTCTCCTGTGTTTTTGATCTTAGCCATCCTGACTGGTGTGAGATGGAATCTCAGGGTTGTTTTGATTTGCATTTCCCTAATGACTAAGGATGATAAACATCTCTTTAGGTGCTTCTCAGCCATTAGATATTCTTCAGGTGAGAACTCTTTGTGTAGCTCTGTACCCCATTTTTTAATAGGGTTACTTGCCTCTCTGGAGTTTAACTTCTTGAGTTCTTTGTATATCTTGGATATTAGCCCTCTGTCAGATGTAAGGTAGGTAAAGATCATTTCCCAGTTAGTTGGTTGCCGCTTTGTCTTTTTGACAGTGTCTTTTGCCTTGCAAAAACTTTGTAATTTAATGAGGTCCCATTTGTCTATTCTTGATCTTAGAGCATAAGCTATTGGAGTTCTGTTCAGGAAATTCTCCCCTGTGCCCATATGTTCAAGGTTCTTCCCTAGTTTCCCTTCTATTAGTTTCAGTGTGTCTGGTTTTATGTGGAGATCTTTGATCCACTTAGAATTGAGCTTAGTGCAAGGAGATAAGAATGGGTCAATTTGCATTCTTCTGCATGTTGACCTCCAGCTGAGCCAGCACCATTTGTTGAAAAGGCTATCTTTTTTCCACTGGATGGTTTTAGCTCCTTTGTCAAAGATCAAGTGACCATAGGAGTGTGGATTCATTTCTGGGTCTTCAATTCTGTTCCATTGATCTACATGCCTGTCACTGTACCAATACCATGCAGTTTTTAACACTATTGCTCTGTAGTACAGCTTGAGGTCCGGGATACTGATTCCCCCAGAGGTTCTTTTACTCTTGAGAATAGTTTTAGCTATTCTGGGTTTTCTGTTATTCCAGATGAATTTTTGAATTGCTCTTTCTAACTCTATGAAGAATTGAGTTGGGATTTTGATGGGGATTGCATTGAATCTGTGTATTACTTTTGGTAAGATGCTCATTTTTACTATATTAATCCTGCCAATCCATGAGCATGGCAGATTTTTCCATCTTCTGAGGTCTTCTTCAATTTCTTTCTTCAGAGACTTGAAGTTCTTGTCATACAGATCTTTCACTTGTTTGGTTAGAGTCACGCCAAGATACTTAATATGGTTTGTGGCTATCGTGAAGGGTATTATTTCTCTTACTTCTTTCTCAGCCTGCTTATCCTTTGAGTATAGGAAGGCTTCTGACTTGCTTGAGTTGATTTTATATCCGGCCACTTTGCTGAAGTCGTTTATCAGCTGTAGGAGTTCTCTGGTGGAGTTCTTTGGGTCGCTTATGTATACTATCATATCGTCTGCAAATAGTGATAGTTTGACTTCTTCCTTTCCAATTTGTATCCCTTTGACCTCTTTTTGTTGTCTAATTGCTCTAGCTAGAACTTCAAGTACTATATTGAAAAGATATGGAGAGAGAGGGCAGCCTTGTCTAGTCCCTGATTTTAGTGGGATTGCTTCAAGTTTCTCTCCATTTAGATTGAGGCTGGCTACCGGTTTGCTGTAAATTGCTTTTACTATGTTTAGATATGGGCCTTGAATTCCTGATCTTTCCAAAACCTTTAGCATGAAAGGATGCTGAATTTTGTCAAATGCTTTCTCAGCATCTAATGAGATGACCATGTGGTTTTTTTCTTTGAGATTGTTTATGTAGTGGATTACATTGATGGATTTCCTTATATTGAACCATCCCTGCATCCCTGGGATGTAGCCTACTTGATCGTGGTGAATGATCGTTTTGATGTGTTCTTGGATTCAGTTGGCAAGAATTTTATTGAGTATTTTTGCATCGATATTCATAAGAGAGATTGGCCTGAGATTCTCTTTCTTTGTCGGATCTTTGTGTGCTTTTGGTATTAGTGTAATTGTGGCTTCATAGAACGAGTTGGGTAGTGTTCCTTCTGTTTCTATTTTGTGGAACAGTTTGAAGAGTATTGGTGTTAGGTCTTCTTTGAAGGTCTGATAGAATTCTGCACTAAAACCATCTGGACCTGTGCTTTTTTTGGTTGGAAGACTTCCAATGACAACTTCTATTCCTTCAGGGGTTATAGGACGGTTTAGATGGTCTATTTGATCCTGATTTAATTTTGGTACTTGGTATCTGTCAAGGAAATTGTCCATTTCCTCAAGATTTTCTAGTTGTGTTGAATACAGGTTTTTGTAGTAGGATCTGATGATTTTTTGAATTTCCTCAGTTTCTGTTGTTATCTCTCCCTTTTCGTTTCTGATTTTATTAATTTGGATACTATCTCTGTGCTCTCTGGTTAGTCTGGCTAAGGGCTTATCTATCTTGTTGATTTTCTCAAAGAACCAACTCCTCATTTTGTTGATTCTTTGTATGGTTTTATTTGTTTCTACTTGATTGATTTCAGCCCTGAGTTTGATGATTTCCTGCCTTCTACTCCTCTTTGGTGTATTTGCTTCTTTTTGTTCGAGGGCTTTCAGGTGTGCCATTAAGCTGTTAGTGTATGCTGTCTCCCGTTTCTTTTTGGCGGCACTCAGGGCTATGAATTTTCCTCTTAGCACTGCTTTCATTGTGTCCCATAAATTAGGGTATGTTGTGCCTTCATTTTCATTAACTTTCAAAAAGTCTTTGATTTCTTTCTTTATTTCCACCTTGACCAAGTTATCATTGAGTAGAGCATTGTTCAGCCTCCATGTGTACGTGGGTTTTCTTTTGTTTTTGTTGCCACTGAAGACCACCCTTATTCCATAGTGATCTGATAGGAGGCATGGGATTATTTCTATCTTCTTGTATCTGTTGAGGTCTGATTTGTAACCAATTATATGGTCAATTTTGGAGAAGGTACCATGAGGAGCTGAGAAGAAGGTGTATTCTTTAGCTCTAGGATGAAATGTTCTATATATATCAGTTAGTTCCATTTGGTCCAAGGCTTCAATTAGATTCACTGTGCCCCTGTTTAGTTTCTGCTTTCCTGAACGATCCATTTCATAGAGCGGGGTGTTGAAGTCACCCACTATTATTGTGTGCGGTGCGATGTGTGCTTTGAGTTTTACTAAAGTTTCTTTTACGAATGAGGGTGCCCTTGCATTTGGAGCATAGATATTCAGAATTGAGAGTTCTTGATGTTGGATTTTTCCCTTGATCAGTATGTAGTGTCCTTCTGTGTCTTTTTTGATGACTTTAGGTTGAAAATCAATTTTATCCGATATTAGGATGGCTACTCCACCTCGTTTCTTGGGGCCATTTGCTTGTAAAATTGTTTTCCAGCCTTTTACTCTGAGGTAGTGTTTGTCTTTGACACTGAGGTGCGTTTCCTGCATGCAGCAAAATGCTGGGTCCTGTTTACTTATCCAGTCTGCTAGTCTATGTCTTTTAATTGGGGAATTGAGACCATTGATATTAAGAGAGATTAAGGCATAGTGATTATTGCCATCTGCCATTCTTGACTCTATCTTTATGTTTGAGTGGTTATCTACTTTTGGGTTTGATTCAAGAAGGTTATTATCTCATTTTTTCCAGGGTGTTGTTTCTCTCCCTGTATTGGAGGTTTCCACCTATTATCCGTTGCAGGGCTGGATTTGTGGAAAGATATTGTGAAAATTTGGTTTTATCATGGAATATCTTGGTCTCTCCATCTATGGTGATTGAGAGTTTTGCTGAGTATAGTAGTCTAGGCTGGCATTTGTGCTGTCTTAGTGTCTGCATGAGATCTGCCCAGGATCTTCTGGCTTTCATAGTCTCTGGTGAGAAGTCTGATGTGATTCGGATAGGTCTTCCTTTGTATGTTACTTGGCCCTTTTCTCTTACTGCTTTTAGTATTCTTTCTTTGTTTAGAACATTCGGTGTTTTGATTATTATGTGACGGGAGGTATTTCTGTTCTGGTCCAGTCTGTTTGGAGTTCTGTAGGCTTCTTGTACGTTCATTGGCATCTCTCTCTTTAAGTTAGGGAAGTTTTCCTCCAAAATTTTGTTGAAGATGTTTACTGGCCCTTTAAGTTGCAAATCTTCACTCTCATCTATACCTATAATCCTTAGGTTTGGTCTGCTCATTGTGTCCTGGATTTCCTGGATGTTTTGGGTTACACGTTTTTTGCATTTTGCATTTTCTTTGACTGTTGAGTCGATGCTTTCTATGGAATCTTCAGCACCTGAGATTCTTTCTTCCATCTCTTGTATTCTATTGTTGATGTTTGCATCTATGACTCCTGATTTCTTCCGAAGGTTTTCTATCTCCAAAGTTGTCTCCCTTTGTGATTTCTTAGTTGTTTCTACTTCCTTTTTTAGTTCCTGGATGGATTTGCTGAGATCCTTCACTTGTTTGTTTGTATTTTCCTGTATTTCTTTAAGGTATTTTTGCATTACCTCTTTCAGGATTTCTTCCTGATGACCCACGTTCTCCTGCATTTCTCTGAGCGATTTTTGTGTTTCCTCCTCATGGGATTCCATCTGTTGATCCATCGTCTCCTGCATTTCTTTAAGCAGTTCTCGTGTTTCCTTTGTAAGGGCATCTAACCGTTGATTCATTTCTTTAAGCAATTTTTGTGTTGCCTCCTTATGGGCATCCATCTGTTGACCCATATTCTTCTACATTTCTTTATGCAAATTTTGTGATTCCTTTGTGAGTGCATCTACCCGTTGATTCATCTCGTTAAGCAATTTTTGTGTTGTCTCCTTGTGGGCCTCCATCTTTTGATCCATGTTCTCCCGCATTTCTCTAAGCGATTTTTGTGTTTCCTTTGTAAGGGCTGTTAACCGTTGATTCATGGTCTCCTGTAACTCTTTATGAGATTTATTTGTGTCCTTCTTGTGATCCTCTAATAGGATCATGAGAAGTGATTTTAAATCCAGATCTTGTCTTTCGGGTGTCGTGGGGTATCCAGGACTTGCTGCTGTTGGAGAGTTGGGTTCGGATGGTCCCACATTACTTTGATTTCTGTTAGAAACATTCCTACGTTTGCCTTTTGCCATCTGGATACCTCTGGTGTTAGTTGGTCCTGCTGCCACTGGCTGTTGGTTGGACCTCCTGTGAGCCTGCAAAGCTATTTCTGCCCCCCCTGGATTACCAGGATTCCCCTGGCACCGATTTCTGGGGCCTGTCTGCTCCTGAGTGACTTTGGAGCCCTAATGTGCCTTGCCCCAAGTGATCTTATATTGGGGAGGCCTTGCACATCTAAAGGCTCAGCCTAGTGGATTCCTGGAGCAGAGGTCGCCAAAGGGAGGCTGGTAGGCTCCTGCCCTGTGCAGGGGTGTGTGATCTCTCCTGGGGGGGGAGGGGGCGTCCCTCTGCCAGGCAGAAGTCCCACAGCAGAGCTGGCGCGCTGGTTACTGCAGATCAGCCCAGCACTTGGGAGCCGCATACACACAAGCCGCCCGAGACCCAAGCGATATTATGCCTGTCTGTCTCAGAACCTGGCTGTCCCAACCTCCCAGTCACTGGAGCAAAGATGGCGGAGGGCACTCTCCGTGGTGCCGCTCACCCTGTAGACGCGATGGCCCGCCGATATGGCACCCAGACGACCACAGCGCTGACTCGTTCTCGGGCACAGATGGAAGCCCCAACAGGCCGTGTCCCAAGTGATGTTATATTGGGGATAGGGAGCTTGGGGTACCTGTCTCTTCAGCGCAGTCTGCGGGAACAGAGGTCGCGGAAGGAAAGCTGGTAGGCTCCCGCCGTCTCCTGTGTTTTTGATCTTAGCCATCCTGACTGGTGTGAGATGGAATCTCAGGGTTGTTTTGATTTGCATTTCCCTAATGACTAAGGATGATGAACATCTCTTTAGGTGCTTCTCAGCCATTAGATATTCTTCAGGTGAGAACTCTTTGTGGAGCTCTGTACCCCATTTTTTAATAGGGTTATTTGCCTCTCTGGAGTTTAACTTCTTGAGTTCTTTGTATATCTTGGATATTAGCCCTCTGTCGGATGTAAGGTTGGTAAAGATCATTTCCCAGTTAGTTGGTTGCCGCTTTGTCTTTTTGACAGTGTCTTTTGCCTTGCAAAATCTTTGTAATTTAATGAGGTCCCATTTGTCTATTCTTGATCTTAGAGCATAAGCTATTGGAGTTCTGTTCAGGAAATTCTCCCCTGTGCCCATATGTTCAAGGTTCTTCCCTAGTTTCCCTTCTATTAGTTTCAGTGTGTCTGGTTTTATGTGGAGATCTTTGATCCACTTAGAATTGAGCTTAGTGCAAGGAGATAAGGATGGGTCAATTTGCATTCTTCTGCATGTTGACCTCCAGCTGAGCCAGCACCATTTGTTGAAAAGGCTATCTTTTTTCCACTGGATGGTTTTAGCTCCTTTGTCAAAGATCAAGTGACCATAGGAGTGTGGATTCATTTCTGGGTCTTCAATTCTGTTCCATTGATCTACATGTCTGTTACTGTACCAATACCATGCAGTTTTTAACACTATTGCTCTGTAGTACAGCTTGAGGTCCGGGATACTGATTCCCCCAGAGGTTCTTTTACTCTTGAGAATAGTTTTAGCTATTCTGGGTTTTCTGTTATTCCAGATGAATTTTTGAATTGCTCTTTCTAACTCTATGAAGAATTGAGTTGGGATTTTGATGGGGATTGCATTGAATCTGTGTATTACTTTTGGTAAGATGCTCATTTTTACTATATTAATCCTGCCAATCCATGAGCATGGCAGATTTTTCCATCTTCTGAGGTCTTCTTCCATTTCTTTCTTCAGAGACTTGAAGTTCTTGTCATACAGATCTTTCACTTGTTTGGTTAGAGTCACGCCAAGATACTTAATATGGTTTGTGGCTATCGTGAAGGGTATTATTTCTCTTACTTCTTTCTCAGCCTGCTTATCCTTTGAGTATAGGAAGGCTTCTGACTTGCTTGAGTTGATTTTATATCCGGCCACTTTGCTGAAGTCGTTTATCAGCTGTAGGAGTTCTCTGGTGGAGTTCTTTGGGTCGCTTATGTATACTATCATATCGTCTGCAAATAGTGATAGTTTGACTTCTTCCTTTCCAATTTGTATCCCTTTGACCTCTTTTTGTTGTCTAATTGCTCTAGCTAGAACTTCAAGTACTATATTGAAAAGATATGGAGAGAGAGGGCAGCCTTGTCTAGTCCCTGATTTTAGTGGGATTGCTGCAGGTTACACACACACACACACACACACAGAGAGAGAGAGAGAGAGAGAGAGAGAGAGAGAGAGAGAGAGAGAGAGAGAGAGAGAGAGGAGACTCAATTCTAGGTTGCTGAGAAATGAACGTTTATGCTCACAGGTAACTCTCATTAATCTCTGAGATTCTGAGCACTACATCATTCATGATGACAGAGATAGTTAAAATTACATTATATTTTCCTTTCTCTAGTGAAGTTTGATGGTTTAAGCAGTCACTCACTGCTTGAAATACTACCATGATTATGTGACTTTTAAAGAGATAAAGAAAAAAAGGCTGTGGAATTCAAGTGATTAAAGGAACCACTAAAGATTTTCTTTGTTGTTGTTATTATTAATGTTATTAGTGGTTTTAGTTCTTAATTATATTTTATTCATTTAGAGAAGCACATGCACGCCAGGATGCATATGTAGTGGTTAGAGAACAACTTGCAGGAGGTCTCAATCCCTCTGCAGCTAAGTCAGCTGCAAAAGTACCATTATAAGAAGCAAAGAAGCTCCATGTTAGCCTAGCACCAGATACTCTTACACAACGAGTCATAGGCAGCTGTTGTTTTTGTTGTTTGGTTTTTTATGGTTATTTTTTGAGACAGGATCTCACTACATAGGCCAGACTAACCTAAGAACCCACTATTTAGCTTATACAGATTTCAAAGTTGTGATCCTCCTGCTTTTATCTTCAAGATATGAAATTGCAAGTATGTGCCACCATTCCCAGTCCATCTGTAGTTTTTACCTTTTGCCTTTTGAATTGATTTCTATAAAATAAATTAAAGGTGTTCAACATGAAATCTGTCTTTGCTACTTTGTTCTAACCAGGAATGTAAGTTATATAGAGGAAATAAAATAGTTTCAAAGACAGCATGTCACAAGCTGGCAACTGAAGAAGAATGTTAAAACACATGAAACAATACCAAGAGGAAAGTGGAATTCATGGTAGAGACAGCCAATGTGTGTGTTGTAGGCCTTTCCTATGACTTCAGCATTTCTAAAATCTGAAGACTTGAATGATGATGTCTGCCTCTGAGTACTGGGTTTCAAAGGAATATCACAAGTAGGATAATCTGTGTGATCAAATGCAAGCCATGCCACAATAGACAACAGAGCTTCAGCCAAGAGCCATCTCCAAGAAGAAATTGCAATACAAACATAAGAGCAGCTAAATTAATACCACAGAGGTTTGTTCATTTAGTTTAAGCCAGTAGCTTTTGCTTATGACTTATTGCAAGTCCTGTCCTTATTGCAAGCATTCACGCTGACTCCTGGGTTCCTGAGTCACTGAATGTCAAGTGCAGTGAGAAGCTGAGGTGGTGCTGCTAAAGTTAGAATGCTCAAAGTCGCCAATTAATTCTGTGCAAAAAGGTGTTTACATCAGCCTCCACTTTGGGCCCAGCTTAATGTTCCTGGAGCCTCTTCAGAAGCACCCATTCATTTCAAAACTGGAAATAAAGCAATTGCTTACAGCAAAGGAATGGATCTATTTGTTGAGGCACAACCGCCTCTGTTTATTGTCTATTTTCCTCACCCCTTATTACTTTCCTATTGCTGCATAATGAATTGCCACATGTTTAGTAACTGTATACAAAGCACTTTCCCTTTTTCTTCTTTTTTAATTTTGTTTGTCTGAGTGCAACATAGCTAGATCCCCTGCTCACAGTCTCACAAGGCTGCATCAGGAAAGAAGGTTTTCAAGATCCATTTTCAGCTTTACGCTCTCATGGTTGCTGGCACTTCCTTTTGCTATACAACTGGATGGCTTTAGGCCTGCTCTTGACTGTAGGCAGAAGCTTAAGGACTTCAGACTGAAAAAGAAAACTTCTGCCAGCTAGTGTCTTTTAAAAACTAAGGTCACCATTAGAGGGATGCCCCCACTACCTTGACAGTATTTTACTTCTTAAATGCCAATTCTAGGTAACACATACACTCTAGGTGATTTTACGCAGAGGTCACCTCCAGATATGTCACCCAATGCTACCCCATTATCTAGCAGCTCACTTTTTAGAATAAAGGCAGTTTCTATTCATCATATCACCAACTGCACTTGAAAAGGGACTCAAAATGTCACTTGTGGTTAATATCTTCGAGGAGTCATTCTATCAGCTGCACTGCTGTGTGATCATCATGATTGCCAGGTCAGCCATGCATGATTGCCACTATGCACTAAGGATTAGAACCAAACATGCAACTTCACCTGTGCGGTCACTGGACCCACATTAGACATCTTGTGAGAGCTTGTGAAAGACGGAGATTCTCAAAACAGTGAAATAGCTCGATGAGTAAAAGTACCTGCCATCAAGTCTAACAACCTGAATTTGATCCCTAGGACCCATATAGAAGAGAAAACAAACTGCCCTCTGATCTCCACATGTGTCATGACATGCATACACACAGCCACATACATATATATACACGTACATACATACACACACACACAGACACACAGACACACACACTAAATAAATGTAACTTTTTTAAAATGGAGATTCTCTGGCCCTAACTTTGAACTGCTTATTCAGAAACAAGTTCTCAATGGCATGTCAATCCATGCTCTGAATTGAGTAGCACTACACTCAAAGAATAGGCTTTTTGAGTTAGAGGAGACTATAGAAAAGACAATCCAGGTTCCTTAGTATACAGGTTTGAAGGGGCCCACTCTGGTGAGATTAAGTAATAACTTATTTTCTCACAGTTCTAGAGACTGGAGGTCCAGGATCAAACATCAGCAAGTCTTTCCCCTAAGAAAAATTCCTATGGGTTATATAGGCAGCCCTTTTCTCCTTGTGACCCATTAAAGTCATATGTCTGTCTGTCTGTCTGTCTCTCTCTCTCTCTCTCTCTCTCTCTCTCTCTCTCTCTCTCTCTCTCTCTCAGTGTGTGTGTGTGTGTGTCCTTATTGCACCATCTTACAAGGGCACCAGTTCTATTGTATCAGGGTGTAACTTAATAACCTCTTCCCAGCACAGTCAGTCACATTCGGAAATATGAGATTAGGACATCCGCATATGTATTTTAGGGGGCATAACTGAGCCTATAATATCCTGTTCTTTCTATCATTTCACAGACAGATGTACTAAAAAGGAGATTGCTGCTGGGCTGAGAAAGTAACCCTGTGCTTACACATACTGAATCTCTATTTGTACTTTTTTTGTTTGTTTGTTTGTTTGAGACAGGGTTTCTCTGTATAGCCCTGGCTGTCCTGGAACTCACTTTGTAGACCAAGCTAGCCTCGAACTCAGAAATCCGCCTGCCTCTGCCTCCCAAGTGCTGGGATTAAAGGCGTGCGCCACCACTGCCCGGCTTCTTCTTCTTCTTCTTTTTTTTTGAGGAAACAATAGGTTTATTAATACCTAGAAGTCAAGATTTTGGGTACTGTTTCTAGAAGTCATTTGAGAATTCCAACTGCTCAATAGTGAGAAATCTTGAGGTCCCTAGGACATTGCCACTCTCCTGATATAAAAAGAACCACTGGTTCTATTTGGACAGTCCACCTTCTACAAGAATTAAAGAACATCAGGCTCTGAACTGTCTATCACCCTTAGACAGCTCCCAGGGCACATCCAGGCAGTTCTACTGATGGCACTATGTTCATTGGCATTTGGCCTCTTTGGCTTGTGAGTACAAATGAAGCGACAGTGAAGTAATAATTTCACTGTTTCCTGCCAAGTCCACCTTAGTTGTTCTTAGGTGTGTCTTGTGTGCCCACAATTTGCACATTCCAGAATGGCTGCTGCATTGTCTGTTAGTCTCCTGCCAAAACGCATGCTACTATTGCTTAGTAGATAAAGCAAATGCAGCTCTTAATGGCTCAGAATATCAGACCCCATCAAATGACAATTAAGTATTGCTTCTGTCAGGCACCATAGGCCCTTCCATGGATATTGTTTTGCCAAGAAAGGTTACCATTCATGTTATTCTTTAGGCAGAGACAGGGCCCATTTTTTGCTTGTGTAAAGACAGAACTAAGTGCTTGTCTTTGAAAGATGAGTAAGACTACCTTCCCCCTGTGTTGTACATCGTAACTTGTTTCAAATTGCTTTCCTAGCCTACTCCAGAGACATTTTATATGCAGTATGAAATGATACATTGTGTCAAATATCTATGGTTAGTCTAACAAGTTATGGACAAAGGCACAGTGTCACAGGCAGGAAGGATTGTACTCATTTGTCAAAGCCATTTCTACAGAGTAAAGTAACTAATAGAGTTGGATTTTTTTTAATCACTCAGGAATTTTCCATATGTCAGTAGAATAACCATGTTTTCAAATTTTAAAATAATATATTACCAACAATAGAATCAAACACAGTTTAGGTTTATGTTGTCTTAGTTAATTTTCCTGTTGCTGTGTAAAAATACCCTGACAAAAGCAACTTAAGGGAGAAAGAACTTATTCAACTCATAGTTCCAGGTTGTTCTCTATTATGGGAGGGAAGTTACTACAGCAGAAACTTGAGGGAATTGTCACATTACACATACAGTCAAGACTGAAGAGCGAGCAGTGAAGGAAGGTGGACCCGCCAGTGCTCAGCTTGCTCTCTCCACTTCAGTCAGTCTGTGATGCCCTGTTCAGGGAATAGCTTTGCACGTAATTAAAGTGAGTATTCCCACATCAATTAACTTAATCAAGACAATCCTTTACAGACATTTCAGAGGCTCACCTTAACCCAAATAATCCCTTACAGGTGTGTCCAGAAGCCTGGGCTCTAGGTATCAACTTGATAATTAATACTAAGCATCACAATATCTGACCATTTAATATATACTATCCAATTAACCACCCAAACCACTTTAAGTTGGATTAAATGTATTCACATTTTTTGTGTGGCAACCAGCAGAACATTTTCCCCTTGTGAAATTGAAACTCTATATCCATTGCACAACAACTTCCCATTGCCCATGCTTCCCTTTCCTTATTCCTTATTGGTCTTATTTAAAGCTGACTTATTTCACTGGGTATAATGTCCTATTGGTTTTTATTTGGTTGTTCTACTAGTTTTTTCTATTAGCATACAGACAAGCAGCACATCTTGGTTTCATCTCAGAATTTTTGGTTTTTGTTGTTATTGTTGTTGTTGTTGTTTGTTAATGCCCCAGTCCTGCCAACTCCAGCACTTCTATACTTGGAAAGACTTAAGAGTTAATGAAATTCCTATCAGTGGCATTTAATTCCTATGAGGCCACAGAGACCCCCAAATATAGCAAAAGAAATGTTGATTAATGAGAGCAAAGAAAGGCTTCAAACTCCCTTATTTTAAAACGTACTATAAAACTAAAGCAATAAAAACAATAAAAACTAAATAAAAACTAAAAAACTAAAGCAATATGATACTGGAATCAGCAGCTCAGAAAACAATGCACTCATTTATAGCCAATGAATCTTTAGAGAATCAAAATATATTCTGAGGAAAGTTTTGTGATAACCCATGAGAACTAAGTCTGGTTAATAGCTTTCCCAAAGCTGAAACTCTTATATGCCAAAAAGAGATAGAAGCATGAAGAGGGTGGGGGATGTTCTTGAAAGTAACAAAGTGTGTGACAGCACAGGTGAGCATGGCCTACTAGAGAATCCACAGGGAAGTTTTTGAGCATGTATAGATGAAGGAAAAGATAGACATTGACACTGCAGAGAAACCAGAAACAGAGCATTGCAAGTTAAGACTTTATAACAGTAGGGCAGACTTGGGGCACCCTTTTTTTTTTTTTTTTTTCTGAGACAGGGTTTCTCTGTGTAGCCCAGGCTGACCTGGAACTCACTCTGTAGACCAGGCTGGCCTTGAACTCAGAAATCCGCCTGCCTCTGCCTCCCAAGTGCTGGGATTAAAGACGTGCGCCACCACCGCCCGATTGGGGCACCCTTAAAAGATGCTTTAATCATAGCATGACTTGTCCACATTTTCTCCTTTAAAAATTAAAGCTATTTTGTAGTAAATACATATGCACTGGAATTCTCAGAATCAATATAATGAGCAGTTTCCTATAAATATAAGTTCTAATTCAAACAGGGCCAGTTTGAACTCCCTCTCCCCTCTCCCTGTGTGTGTGTGTGTGTGTACCCTGAGGATTACCTCTAAAAGGGCCCCTATGCTTACTTCTGCAGGGTTCCTAGGAGATCTCAAAACCCCAGGTATTTTTGAAATGTTATATGTAATGTGCCATTATACTGATTATTTACACACAATATGTGTTACTAAAGGGCACAGGGAAATTCAGCATATATGCTGTGTTCTCCAGTACTGTTGCCTATGCTCACAAACATGACTAGTAATGAGTTCTCTGACTGTTTGATGGTTAGCTAATCATTGGTTAAAGTGATTTGTATTAAGCAGAAGTCTTTGGTGGGTTGTTACATAAATGTTTCAAGGTGTTTTAGTAATATTTAGGGAAATGAAATGAGATTTTTAATGAACTGAAAATGTCAAGGTTTTTCAGTTCACTTAAAACTGAAAATTTTCTACTACTATCCAAATATCTGTAACAAGATTATAGAATATTTTCAATTCATGTAATGAGGAAATTTGGTATTTATCCCTCACTTCCTGCTTCTTAAGTAATGGATAAAATTCCTTGATCACCACCCACCACCACAGCTTTACAACCCTCTTACTCTTATTTCTCATCTCCTTTGCAGACATTTTCTCCTCCAGTGAGCTATAGCTGCTGCCAGTAATAATTCCAACATTGTTTAGTCAGGATCCCCAAACCCCAGGTTTCCTTTTAGTACTTCCATTTTCACTTAACAGCAAGGGCCCTTGGCCAAGATATGATTCATTAGGCACTTTTATAATTGTGTGAGCATTTTATTTACATGAAAATACACAGTCAACATGGCTTCTTAAGAAGAATAAAAGCCAACATGAGATACTTGAAGCTGCATCTACTGAATTTGGTAGAAGACTTCAACTTTTTTTATAAGTAAGACAGAATATATTCTAAAACAAAGACAAAGGTGGCAAAGATATAAGTCAATAATGTACCTATATTACCAAGTGTTAAATAGCACACATGATTGTCCTTGATGACTGGAGATACAGGTTTGTTTAAGCCAGAAAAATAAGTTATGCTTGTGCAAGATTATGGTGATTACAGTATCTCAAGGTAACAGAAATCTTTTATCTCCAGTAGAACCTTACAGAACAACCTTGCTATATATGACCTGTTGTTTACCAAGAGTACAATAAGATATGTAGCAGAGGTTTAACATTGTAGGGAAAGGGGGCCAAGGAAACAACACTCTGCCCCTAACTTAACCCCAGCCAATGACCAGGGCCAACAGAACTCTACTCTCCCCCTGGTTTGACATGGAGTTCCTGAGACTTGGAAATTCCCGCCCCTGAACAAGAGCAAAACTATAGTTCCTGCAGTGCTGTATTTTCCCACTAGCTCAATGCACATGCTCAAAAAAATAAAAACCTACAAAACCCTCCCTCTCCACCCAACCCTCTGATGTCTCTGTTCCCAGCCAAAGGAAACTGCCATTCTGTTCTTCTCCCCCAACAAATCTCTTGCTCTTGTTCAAGCCTTGTTGAATGCTGTGATTTTGTGGTATTCCTTGTCTTCGGTCTGCCTAGATGCCCTTGCACCAGAAAAAAAAAAAACTTACAAATATCTCCTACCTACCCAATGTTGCTTCTGCACTTAAATTGCTGTTCTCAAGGTGATTAGCAGTCACATTCTATTCTATAAGTGTTTTGTCATGGTTATAAAGATTAAAAAAACAATATAGTGTGGGGATGTCACAGCAGTCCATCTGTCTTCACCTTGGCTGATAGAGGCCTTTACTATGGGACCTTCACAGGGACCTGAAAACCTTTGGGAAACCTAGGCTGGAGTTGAAACAGGAACTGAAGCCTAGTCCGTGGTTTAGGCTTTGACCTTTGGTTGGCACAATCTGTGACACTTGGCCATTAGCCATGGATCTGCTTCCCAAGACTCAGATTTTCCCTGGAGAGTGTGATTAAAGCATGGTGGTTCATTGTGCTTTGAATTTGCATCCCCTAATGATTACTGATACAGCTTTCACCCACTTGTATAACTTCTTTAAGATACATTTAGAATCTACTCATCACTAGTATTTTGGTATACCATTTTAATGATACTTTGACATGTTTTTTAATTTTGTGATTTGTTTTTCCAGGTGCCTTGTAGACTCTTTCAAAAATAATGTTCATATTTTCCTTCAAGTTAGAGAAATTACCTTATCTTACTGATCCCAATCTATGGTTTGTGTTTTTTCTTCCTTTATGGACTTCTGATTAATCATATACATGAAGAATGTTGTGCCTTGCTCTTAAGTTATTAGTAAGTGTATGTATTATAGTTCAGTCAGTGAAGGAAAAAAGTACTTTATAGCACAAAATAAACTAATGTAAACTAGGATCACCCTCTCTAGTTCTAGTCCTCCAAAACTAATTACGTTAGACCTTTCTGTCAGTTACTACCTCCCTAATCAAAACTAACTTTTTCTTCCTGTTATATTATCAATATCAAAGTATGCTATAATTCTTGAAATAATAACCATGTTATAAAATTGTAGTTTTCTCAAACCGCTGGGTATGTCTGTCAGGGAACTTCTAGATCAACATAATTAAAGATGAAGACTCACCATGAATGTGGGTGGTACCATTTCATGGGCTGGGGATCCTAGACTGTAAATAAAGGAGAAAGCAAGTTGGGCAGTGACATTCATTGATCATAGCTTTCTGTGGCTGTAACATAACCAGTTGTCTCATGCTACTGCTACCATTCCTTTCCCACCATAATAGTCTATAAAACAAAGTAAACACTTTCTTCCTCCAGTAAAAAATAATATATATTTCTTATTCCCAAGAGATTTATGTTTCATCCTAAATTCAGTGTTAAGAAAATGAAATCCTGATAGCAGCTATGGTCACCTAAATAAGACCTGCATGAGATCAAGTCAGTTAATTCCAGCATGGAAGCAGGGAAGATCCCAGGAGGCTCTAGTCATAGATGAGGAGGTATTTGCAATTGATGGCTGCAGGAAGAGGGACAGTCACTTTTCTCTGGAGGGTGTGGTTACTGATAGGCTCCCCATGCTCATGCAAGCAGCATTAATTGCATTCAGTGTGTTTTAAAGGAGGAGGAAAAAAAAGGAGGCAGAAGAGGAGGAAGAAAACATGAAGATGGAAGGGGCATGTGTTTGGGAGGCCTGGGTAGAGAGGGAGGAATATATGTATACACATATGTAGTGTTATATATGTATGTATATACATGGACATTCATATATATGGCATTCATAAATGAATAAATACATAAAAATATAGTTTTCTATCATAACTAAGGAGAAAGTCAACAACCTCTTTTGTTAGTGGAATGCTTGGTTTTGCTTTTTTGCCCATTTTAAACATCTGCCAGTCTTTTTCAGACCTTGACTACCTTGCAAATCTTTTGTACAAGTAAATTCCTTTACTTATTCCAAGTTTTAGCTCCCAAGTTACTCAGATACTACACATAATCATACAAGAAGTAATAATAGAGATCTTGATATAATTATCATCTCATGTAATTTGAGGTATACCATTATTTAAATTGACTATATGCTTTTCATTAAATTTACAATCTTCTCTAATAAAATGAGAGCAATTCTCAAATATCACTTTTCCTTGAAAGGCCCATTAGTCTAAATAGGTTTAAAGCGAAAATTCCGAAGATTACTAAATTATAGTGTCTTTATGATAGAAAACCACTAGCATTTTAACATGATGGTTAAGATTTTAAGAGAAAGTAGACTTGATGTTAGACAGTTTCCTCCATATATGATGGGGAAGCTGCAGCCATAAAATCTCAACAATCTGGTTACCTAAACAAGACCTGAACAATGACAATACCAGCTAACAGGCCAGTATAGGTGGAGGAAATTTCATAAGGCCCTACACATGCATGCAGAGCTACAAACAATTAATGACTACTAAGAGAGGGTTAAGTCTTCTCCAGGGATGAGGCCCCAAGTAGTTGGTTATCTAATACTAAGTGGGCAGATCTAAGTAGGTATACAAATGAGTACCCTAAAGAGATTCACCAGGTTGGGTGCATGTATTGCAGATGTGCATGTACGCACGGGCGCATGTGTGTGTGTGTGTGTGTGTGTGTGTGTGTGTGTGTGTGTGTGTAAAACAATAATATTAAAGAAGAAGAGTCCATGACTCTATGATGGAGTTGGCAGGGGCAGGGACAAGAGGAGTTGGAGGGAGTAAAATGAGAAAGAAATGGCATAAATAGAGTACTCATATATGGAATTATGAATCCCTTTAGTGATACATTAGTGCTCCAGGTCATTAGCAGAAACATATTAGAATTGTCTACAGGATTCTCAAAGGATTTGGAGGTAGCAATATCAACATAGCAAAACATCCTGACAAACCTTTGTTACCTACAAAGAAAGTACTTTAGTTGTTGAAATCTGATGAAAAAGAAACCAAAATGGCATGCCTTGAAGTTGGATTTTACTATGATCTCTGCAATGGAACAATGCTGGAAATAGTGGGCAACACTGAAAGCTGCTAATGAAAACTCAGAAGTAATTTATTTTGAAAGACAATTGCATTCCTATGCTGCCACATTTAATAGACTGAAGTTTAAGAACAAACTGTTCTCAAATGACTTTGCATAACAGTAGATGCCTAGAAAAAAAAACATTAGGAAAATATATATTTGCCACAATCTTTACAATGTTTAAAAAAATATATGAAAAGTAACTTCTTTAGGCAAAACCCAAAGCTATGAGAAACAAACAATTATTACAAAACCTTACTAATAGAGAGTAGTGCATTTAGGCACAGGCATTCACTATCTTTTACAGATTATGGTTGGTGCCCTACTGAACCTATGACTGCCTGTAAGCTAAGTCTCCATATCACTGTCCAGTGTCAGAAGAGATCATTACTGGCTTGGAAAAGATCAAAATTCAAGATTCTTTGTGATTTCTACTGAATGCCTATTGCTTCCTTACCATTGTAGAGTTCGCGCGCGCACATTGAGTCATCACAAGTTATGGACCATCTGTAAGACAAAGGGACATATAGCTTCAGTCTTCAGTAACAATGTGGCTTGAACCTGAGAGTATGATCAGTTTAATTTTATGTGTCTTGGGCCCTGAAGAGAGAAAATGAGGCTGTACAAAGACTGAAAATCAAATGTAGTCAAATTACCTTGAAAATCTTTAAGCCACAAGCTAATTTTCATCATATAGTCATGGAACCCCGGCTTTGTACTGGAAACTGATAGAAGCTTGGGATCCTAGAGAAAACAAAACAAAGCTTCTTCTCTTGTGAAGTTTCACTTCCTGCAGGGGTGGGCAGCCAATGAGTGACAAATATAATTCAAGTATTTAGTAGAGTTAAAGGTACAAAATGACAAAAAGGAAAAGTAAGCTCTGAATCAGAAGGAATGGGTAAGCTGTATTACAAAGTTGACACTGGAGCAGAAACTTGAAGTTTTGAGGGCCTGCATTGAGGCTATCTGACAGCACAACAATCTGTGTAAAGGGACTACTAGTCATTGACAAAGCCCCAGGTCAGGAACATGCCTAGAATGTTTGAAGAATAGTAAGGAGACCAATTTGACTGGATAAGTGAACCAAAGAGAGCAAAGAATAAGGCAGAGATGGGGTAAGACTGGAATACAACTGCTGATTTAAAGGTCATTATCACAGGTCTATCCACATATGGGAAGCTCATACCTCCTCTTGCCTTCACAAAGGGAAGTTCATAAATGATTTAAAATTAGAAGATGATATGACCTAGGCATAACTTTAAAAGGAAGACAAGAAAATCATGAAAACTTAGACCTCCCCTCCAGAAGAGTCTACCTTTCCATACATTCTCACAGCATGATTACATTAGGTTAAGAACCCATGTAGTACCAAGGTAGAAAAGAATCTAACTTTGAAGGCACTCTTCTTAGACATAGCTGCTATTTGACTGTTTTCTTCATTAGAACATTTCTCTGATATTCTGATCACAGCAGGGTTGCATTGGTTTGGCCAAAGGCCATTATAATACTTAGAGCAGAGCAGATATGATGTCAGCTTTAAAATAAATTGGGAGGATTAAAATAGACCAAATGAGAATTATTTTCTAAGAGTAAAAATGGGTCACTTCTTAAAATTGTATTCATAAAAGGAGCCATCCAATTTATGCATTTCTGGCCATTTAATCTCTCAACAGTTTTCACTTACAGCTCCAGTATTATCATTGCAAAATGAAAGATATTACAGTTTATGGCAACATCCATCCTGTATAGGAATCCACTTGACTTTTTGCAGGTTGTTCTACAGGAAAACTAAAAATTACCCCCAAAACCTTCTTACATGGGCCTAGGTTTACAGAGAAAAAGGGAGGGAGGGAGGAGGAAGGGAGGGGTGGAGGGACGGAAGGAAGGAGGGAAGAAAGGAGGAAAAGAGAGAGAGTGACAGAATATTGGGGTAAGTATCCTTCAGCAAAGCTGAGAATTAGAATCACAGAAGTGGAAAAGCTAAAGATAATGTGAAGAATTATACACATTTTTAAGGCTGAGTTCGAAGTAACAAGGCTGTCAGACCTTGTTTGGGTTTTATGTAAACTATTTTCAGATAGTGAAGTATAATCAACATGCAGTAAAATGCACATGGATAAGATATGGGCTTTGAGTTATATATGCATCTGCAAAACTAATACAAGTCAAATAGGGTGGAACATGCCTACAATTCCAGTGCTCAGAAGGCTGAGCCACGAGGATTGAGAGTTCAAAGTCAGACTTAGCAACATAGAAAGACCTCATCATGCAAAACAAAGGGATAATGCTAGATCCTAACATGACCAAGACTTTGGATTCAGTCCCTAACAAGGGGAAATATCAACATGAAGATGGCAAGCATCCACTGAAGTATTTACAGGAGAATTACCATTCTCCTGTAAATTTTTTTCCAACCCTCTGCACACCCAGATCCCTAGCAGTGATATTCCCTTTAGTTATAGTATACTATTGTTTTAGATTTCACCTCTGTGATAACTTTTCTGAAAAAATTAAATTATGTGGGTAAAGAGTTCTTCTGGCTACTGGTTTCAGAGGTTTCAGTCTGTTGTAGCTCTGATGTTTCTGGTTCTGATGAAGATGGAAAGGGCATGGTAGAGTAGAGACACTTCCCCCATGCTGGCAATGAATCAAATAAAAGAAGGAAAGGATCTGGGAACAAATAGAGTTTTAAAAGGTAAATTACTTTCTCCAAATAAGCTCTACCTCTTGAAGTTCACACTTCTTCAGTGAATTCATTGATGAAATCAGAGCCCTTATGACATTAATATCCTTTCTTTCTTTTTATCCTTTCAAAATCTTCACCTCTATACATTGCTGCAATAGAGACCAAGACTAGAACACACAAGCTCCTGTGGGACACTTCAGATCCAAACCTTGACTAGTTTGCATTCTATAAAATTTCATATAAATAACGACACACTTTTTGCCTACCTTCTATCACTCAGCATAATTATTTTGAGAGTTATCCATGTTGTAACACATATCAATATTTTATTTTTATTTTTAGTAGTATATAGCACAATCATTGATTCAATCATATGTTGATTGATATTAGACTTATCTCCAGTTTGGGGCTATTAAAAATACAGTTATTGTCAACATTTGCTATAAATCTGTAAATGGACTATACTTTCACTACTCACATAAAAATTTGGAATTAGTAGTGCTAATTCATATAAAGATGTACATTTAACTTTTAATTATGTTGACAAAGTATTTTCCCCAAAACTAATACTGCATATTCCCAACAGTAACGTGTATGTGATCCTACTTGCTCTGCATCCCAGCCAATGCTCGCTTACAGGCTGTGCTTTGAATTCTAGCAATTCTAATGAGTAGGTAGTTACATCTCATTGAGGTTCCAACTTTAATTTCAGTAAAGACTAATTATACTAAGCATCTTTTCATGTGTTTGTCTGCCAACAATAAAGCTCCTTTGGCAGAGTATCTCTTCAAATCTGTTTTCCATATTAGACATTGGTCATTTATCATTTCCTCACTATTAAATTATATTTATTTTATATATTCTGAATATAAGTCCATTAACACAGATATCATTTGTGAATTTTTTCCAAGATTATGGATTGCATTTTCAACTAGATTATTTTTTCATTCTTTGACAGTTTCATACATGTATATAATGAATTTTAGGAACTTCACCCTTATTACCTTTTCTAATCCCCTTTTCTCCTATTCTCCCATGGAAACTCTTCTTCTTAACAAGCCCCCTCTTACTTTAATGTATTTTTGCTTGGGGGAACCCACTGAATTTAGTTAGAAAACAGGTGGGAGATTATTTATGCACCATAGATAAATTTTAAAATATTAAAATTTCCAATGTATCAAATATTTTTGTTACAGATCCAACGTGAAGGATATTGACCACTGCAGGTCATGCCTTTCTACTGGAGGTGGTCCCTACAGGTTCCATTTCCCCTTTGTTGCATATTTTGGCTAAAGTCATTCTCATTAGGTCCTGGGAGCCTCTTGCTCCCTGTTGTCTGAGATTTTTATTTTTTATTTTAATTTTTTTCTCTTATTTTTGTTTTTAAACTTGAAATAATTTTTGTATATTTTAAATTAAATACAATTATGTCACTTCCTTCCCTTTATCCCCCCCAGAGCCCCTCCCCACCCCACAGAAATCCCTCCCTTCATCTCCTTCCATGTCCTCCCCACTTTCAAATTGGAAGCCTATTTTTCTTTGATTATTGCTGTTACATAGATACATGTATATGTATTTTGCAGACAATTTTTCAGCTTCAGGTTTAATCTTCTATTACATAGGTAACATATAAGCACCACTTTCTACGATTCTAGCTATTAGCGGTTTTGAATGGTTCATTTGTGCCTTTAACCTTGGTCTCAAGAAGTAGCACAATAATGGAAAAATTCTTTTGGAGTATCTCTAACATTTCATTAAAATAATTCGTTTGTAAGGAAATCATTGTTTGGCACTTTGACCAGTTGGACAAGACCAAATGTTTGAAATACAATATTAAAAAGCAATGTATGTGCTATGTTTCTAATATATATATATGTGTGTGTGTGTGTGTGTGTGTGTGTGTATACATACATATGTGTATATATAGATACACACACACACACACACACACACACACAAATATATATATATATATATATATATATATATATATATATATATATTCTTTTTCCCATAACTTTTCTTGTCTGAGACTTTCTTTTTTTTTAATTATTTATTTTATTTTATTTTATTTTTAATTTACATTCCAAATCATTTCCCCTTTCCCATTTCCTCCCTCCCCGAAAGTCCCATAAGCCCCCTTCCCTCCCTCTTTTCTCCATTCGACCCCCTCTCGAGACTTTCTAATGGCTGCCCCCAGTTCCCCATCCCCCACTGCTACACATTTCTATTTGGTTTCCTGACCCTCTGTACTTTTTTCCTGTCCCTTCCAATACTTGATCCTGCCCCCCTTTTACCCTCCCCCTCCTCTTCCTCCCAGGTCCCTTCCTCCCTCTATCTCCTGTGATTATTCTGTTCTCCCTGCAATCCTTCTGCAGGACTGAAGCATCCACACTTTGGTCTTACTTCTTCTTAAGCTCCATATGGTCTATACGTTGAATCATGGGCATCATGAGTTTTGGCACTAATATCCACTTATCAGTGAGTACATATCATGTGTGTTCTTTTGTGTCTGTCTGAGTTACCTCACCCAGGATGATATTTTCTAATTCCAAGCATTTGCCTGTGAATTTCATGAATTCATTGTTTACAATAGCTGAGTAATACTCCATTGTATAAACGTACCACATTTTCTGTATCCATTCCTCTGTTGAAGGACATCTGGGATCTTTCCGGCTTCTGGCTATTATAAATAAGGCTGCTATGAACATAGTAGAGCATGTGTCCTTGTTATATGTTGGAACATCTTTTGGGTATATGCCAAGTAGTGATATAGATGGGTCTTCAGGTAGAACTACTTCCAATTTTCTGAGGAACCACCAGACTGATTTCCAGAGTGGTTTTACCAACTTTCAGGTGAGGAATGGGGCTGCCCTCCCATCTCAAAAACATTAACTAAGAATTGCTCCTATCTAAAGGGAGTGCAGAGACAAAGATTGGAGCAGAGACTGAAGGAAAGGCCATTCAGAGACTGCCCCATCTAGGGATCCATCCCATCTGTAGACACCAAACCTGGACACTATTGCTGATGCCAAGAAGCACTTGCTGACAGGAGCCTGGTATGACTTTTCCCTGAGAGGTTCTACCAGCACCTGACCAGTACAGATGCAGACACTCACAGTCAACCATCAGACTGAGCCCAAGGACCCCAATGGAAAAGCTAGAGAAAGGACTGAAGGAGCTGAAGGGCAACCCCATAGGAAGAACAATATCAACTAACCAGACCACCCAGAGCTCCCAGAGATTTAACCACCAACCAAAGAGTATACATGGAGGGACCCATGGCTCCAGATACATATGTAGCAGAGGATGGCCTTATCTGACATCAATGGGAGAGGAGGTCCTTGGTACTGTAAAGGCTCAATGCCCCAGTGTAGGTGTATGCTAGAGAGGTGAGGTGGGAGTGGGTGGGTGGGTGGGTGGAGGAACACCCTCATAGAGGTAAAGGGAAGGAGGGAGAGGGGAGATGGGATGGGGGCGGTTGTGGAGAAGTAACCAGGATTGTGGGAATATCATTTGAAATGTAAAAACTTAAAATGATGATTAATAATAAAAAAAAAGAATATTGACCACACATGTGTGGGTTTAATTTTGGACTCCCTTTTCTGTTCTGTTGCCAATAAATTTCTTTTATGCCAGGATCATGCTGTCTTGAGTACTGTGGCTCTAGAATACCTCTTAAAATTAGCCAAAATATGTTCTCCAAGTACGTTGTCTTCCAAACTTCTTTTGGCTATTCCGGATCATTACATTTCCACAGGAATTCTTTTGGTTATTTGTAGCTCAAATTGGCCTCAAACTTGTGGCAGTCATCTGGCTTCAGCATCTCAAGTGCTAGAATGGCAGGTAATCTTGTAATTTTTAAATTAGTTTTTTCTACAAAAGTTCTGCCTAGGATTCTAACTGGGACTTTATTTAACCTGTAGATAAATCTATCATGAACTGACATTGTTCTGGTTTGGATATACAATGTCCTCCAATAAAGCCTCACAAGTTATATTTGGATCCTTTCCTGGTGACACTACTGAAATGGGATTGGACCATGAAGGTGCTTCTATTATCACTGGATTGAACTACTAAGGAGGTCATAAGTGAATAGAAAACTAGAATATGAGGCTTGCTTGGAGGAAACATTAGAGGCATAACTTTGAAGGGTGCATCTTGTCTCTAGACACTTCTGCCAACTTCTCCTTCTTTGCTTCTATGCTGTCATGAAGTAAACTAGTCTGCTCCATTGCGTACTCAAGCACTTTGTCACCACAACAAAAATTGATCAACACAGACAAGGCAAAGAGATTAAATTTCTTTACTTCTGAACATGACATATAGCATAGCCTCAGCTATTTGTCCTTAGTTTGACTCAACAATATTATTGATTTTCATTGCATAGATTATTGATATCCTTTGTAAAATTTATGTATAAGTATTTTATATAGCTAAATTTTATCTCAAATTGCTCTTTACAAATATATATAGAATTTGAGTGGATTCAATATATATCTATATACTGATCTTATATATTATAATTTTGACACATTCACTTATTAGTGCCATTGATTCACTGATAAGAGTGCCACTCTAGAACCTTTTATATAGATTAAAATTTTATCTTCAAAAAGTAACAATCTTGTCTCTTTCTACTATGGATGCTTTTGATTTCTTGGTGTTTCGTAATTGGTTACACTAACTAGAGTTTTCAGTACAACACCAGCTAAAAATGGTGATGGCAGAGGTCTTGGTTTGTTCTTGATCTCAGTCTTTCTTCTTTAAGTACAATATTGGCTGGGAGCTTCTCATGGAATCTCTGTGTTCAGTTGAAGCCAACTCTTTTTCAAATTTTAAAGTAATAAAGTGGAATACTCCTGGCAGTGTGACATATTTGATATTCTGACATACTTTCTCACTCCACAAACTAAGATGCTGGATAAATTACAGCAAATTTCTTTATAAATGCGAAGCTGACCATGCAAGAAATTCAAGAAGGTTAATCCCCAGGAGTGAAAATGATAGTAGTCATGTAAATACTGAAAGCAGAGTCCTGAGGTGAATTTACAATTCTCAAAACCATATCTAGCCTTGCATTTTAACAGCTAACATGCTCTCTGACTGATCCACCTCAATCTTCTTCAGAAACTCTTATCCTAATCTATCCTTTAGACATTAGTGTTTATCAAATCTCTCCTAGTTTATAATATTATCACACAATTTTATTGCTGTCATGTTACTATTTCATATATTACCACTATTACCTCTATGCTAATGGATGTAAATTCATACTTTCCTTTTTTCTTATTTCTCCTATGCTATCTGGACTTTGATAATGCTGGAGCCCTTTCAAATATTTGTCTAAACTTTATTCCTCTTCATTCTGTGTATACCTATATTTCTTATTTTGTTCTACATTATTGGAACCAATGTTTGAAATCATTATGAATAGTTTTAAGATTTATTTATGTATATGGGCATTTTGACTGCATGCACAGATATACGTGAATGCCTGGTATGATGGATCCTCTGCAACTGGAGTTACAAATAATTGTGAGCTGCCATGTGGGTGCTGGGAATTGAACCTGGGTCCTCTGAAGGAGCACCCAGTGCTCTTAACTGATGAGCCTTCTCTACAGCCTCATTGTGAATATTTTACCATCTTATCTACCCATAGCTACCCATGATCCTACTTAGTTCATCCTCATATCATTTGAGCCCATTTCTTCATTCCCCTATTTTTTGCCTAATATCCCAACTTCTTATGCTCCATCCAACATAATGCTGCCAGTGTCATAAATAAAAAGCAGGTGTTCTCAAGATTACACATAATGTCCTACTCAGTACTTGTTTCTCTTCTCTAAGCCTTACTCTGCAGTTATTTTGAATGACACACAATTTCTGGAGCCCTTTAAACTGTGCCTGATTTTATGGTTTTACACTCACTGCATCCTTCAACTTACTCCCCTCTTGGTTGTCCTGGCTAACCAAATTTTTCACATTCTTCTACTCTCCTAACAAACATTATCAATAAGAACTATTTACTAATAATCAGTAAGCCATATGCTTAGCTAGATTCTGTGAGTATCCCTTGCAGTGATTTCACTGTAATAGCTTGCCTTCTTGACTTGTGTTCTTGTCTATGTACTTTTTAAGACTAGAGTCTCCAACTCAGCAGGAACTCAAACATACACAATACTTAACTTATTTATCAATTGATGAAGGTTTACCAGCTGGCAGACTCAAACACAGAAATCCAGTAGTGGAGCCATAGTATTTGTTCAACAATATTTTGTTGATCACCTGGTCCTACTGGCAACTACTGAAGAACATATAGTCTTTGCTCTCAAGGAGTACTTCAGTCCAGTAGAAATGTGATGAAGAATGTGACTCTGGCAGGAACAAATCTTGACACAGTGAGAGAAGCACTAATAATTCTTAAATGGAGCAAAAAAAGAATAGAACATCTTTGAACTGATTTTTTTTTCCAGGCTTTAATCCACTCTTCTAAAAATATTTCCTGACTACACATATTTGGAAAGAAAAATATCTCCTAAAAGTGCTCACTACCAGGAAACCAAAAGCAATTTGGAATAGAATATATTAACTACAACAAGATTCATGCCCAAGAGTTAAGGGTTGAAACAGGGGAGGCTGGAGAAAGAAAAAAAAAAGAGGGAAAGACAAAAGAAAGAAAATGAAAAGGCAATGAGTCTGAAATTAGCAATATCTCAGGTTTGGTGTCATTCAGTTCCCCAAATACAAAGTCCAGCTCTGTGGTCTGTTTCTTGTGTTTTTCTAATGATACACTTTTAAATTTTGGAAAGAGTATAGTTTAACAGAAGGTGTTTTCCACTGTGTCTAAATGCTTATTTCAATTTAAATAGTGCTTAGCCTTCAACTTTTCCAGAGCTCTCACAATAGCCCCCAACTCTAAGCCTCCATAATGGTGCACAGTACATTTCCAATAGCTGATCTCTGTATCTGACATATTCCCAAGATCGAGTATTCTTCCCAAGGATTTGGCAAAGGAAGAGGAGGAAAGGATTTGAAAGTTGGTCTCATTCTGTTGCCAAGGATAACCTGGAATGAATCATAGTTTCTGCCTACAAAGTATGAAGGTTATAGGTGTGGATACGGTCCATAAGCAAGAGTGTGCAGGTCAGGTGAAATGAGTACCCCGAGGCAAAAGCCTCTGGCTATTGTTCTTTTCAGGATTCACCTCACTTAAAAGGGAAACTGAACTTCCTAGATAGGTCAAAAGTAATGCCTTGCAAAGAAAAGTGTACACATTTCTGAACAACACAGGAGTCTTCTAATGGGAAACAATTGCTCTATGGTTCAATTTTAGAATACCTAAGGGTTTATCAGATACACACTGAGCAAGAGATGCTTCCTGACAAGTCCTGTCCTTTTTATTCTTCACAGATGCTCCACACCAAATTAGTTGCACTCCTGTATCTCTATAGTCCAGTACCTGATTCCTGGAGTCCCCAAACAATTCAATCATGTATTTGCAATGTAAGCAAATTCACAAGAAACTGATGTCTTCGTTGACCTTGCCTCTCCATCTCTAAACAAACCAAACACCAGCCAAGATAATTGCACAAAAAAATGTGAAAGATTCAAAAATTCTATCTCTGTACTAATAATTATACTCTTTCAATGTGTGTTTTTTAAGTATTTTTAATCCCAGTATTTAAGCATTGTTGATAGGCCAGATGGTTCACAAAGTAAAATCTTCAGGATGCCCAAAATAGCAATAAATAGAAGGGTAACACTAAGATATGGACTCTGCATACAAATCTGTGCTGTACTATCAGAAATTACAAAGGATTTCCAAGATACAGCTCAATATTGTGTGCTAGAACAGTATCTTAGTCTGAGACATTTTTATCCATAGCTAAACCCTCGACTATAGAATGTCTATAGAATGATCAATTCTATATGAAACCAAAACAGTAAAATAAACACATAAAAACTGTGCAGTTAACTTTAAATAGTGGTATCCCTAGATATCATCTTGTCTGCTGGATCCAAAATATCTTCAATAATAAATGGAGCCAACTTTTTCTAGCCTCTCTGATTATTTGCTTTATCACGTACAGACTTATTCTAAAAGAAACTTTCTGTCCAGGAATGTGTGAGTGACCTGACTGTCATATCTGGTACCTTATTGATTATCAGGGTTGATTTGGCTAATCTAGTTGGCTAGGTGGGTGAGCCCTTCCACACTCAGCACTGCAGTATACATCTCTCCAGAAGCTGAAGGAGGCGGTAGGAAGGCCTGGAAGGAGAGGAAGGAGACAAAACTGCCATTGGATATACTATATTGAGAGAATACATCTTGAAGGAGGAGGGGAAATTCTAGGGCTAAATGAACCTAATTATTCAAGTCATCTACAGCCAATGTTATAGTATTAGCAAGATAAGGAATTTGAAGACATTAACCTGCTCATCCTTTGTTTCATAGGAATTTACTTAAGACCCTCTTCTACCTCTCATTCAAGATGCTAGAGATGAGTCACCCCTAGCTTTAGGGGAAGTTGTCAAAACTTAACTAGAGAATAAAGGTGTCAAAATCTTGACAATTGAGTGTTTCAAAAACCAGGGGTTCAGGTGTAAGACAGAAAATATTTGGAAGCATTTGTAACCTAGTTTTCTACTCCTGTCCCAGATTCCAGAGTGATGAGAAAAATGGAGAAAGACTGTGGAGAAAAGAGTGAAGCCAGAGAGGAGGAAGAAACAAACTCACACACACACACACACACACACACCACTACCACCACCACCAACAACAACAACAACAGTAACAATAACAACTTTTAAAGTACCTCTAGTATCCAGCACCAGAAAGCTATATGTCATGAAGCCAATAGATCAAGTATGCAACAGGAACAATGTCTGGCCTTAATGACTCAGTTCTCTGGGTTCCTTATAGCCAGGCTTTTGCTACTTTGTGGGTTCTTCTTTCTTCCATCCTTCTCCATCCCCTTTTTCTACCCTTTCATCCCCCTAACAGTAGATTAGAGAGAAAAAGGATAGGGACGAAAAGAAAGAAGTCCCTAAATGAAGTTAGAAGTTAGAAAATGTGATGGTATTGTCAGACTACTTCCTGCTGATTAGTGACATCAAGTCCCTTAGTGCAAGTTTGATCTTTGCCATCAGGATATTTAATTTATTCTTCTTGTTGTTTCTTCTTTGCTCATGACTACTTAACAAACTTTGAGCAACAGCAACCAACAACCCACCATGCCTTTCAGGGCTCTAGCATTTATATACTCTGAAAAGCCCCCAGAGTTCTGTATGTCACATAATCTCAGAAACTATCTACAGCTGGCAAAATAATGTCTCTGATAGAACAGGAGGCAAATCATAGTCAGTTGCTGTGGACAATCTGAAGCAGCCACATGTCTGGGATGAAAACAAAAATGTATTCTTACAATATATAAAGAACCCAAAATTCCAAAATTGTCACTATAGTTTTTCTTAAACTTCTGGACACCTGAACATAATGAAATGGGAAAGAAATGCCTTAAGAATTCCACCAATCAATAATGATGAAATACACACACACACACACACACACACACACACACACACACACACACACACAAATTCACTGTTAACCTCAAGTGGCCATTGTCGTGGAGGTAACTACTCCAGTCTCAATCTATTGGAATCGTTATGTCATGTCTTCCATTCCCAGCAGTGAACCCTTGATTGAACAACATGAAGTCATCTGTTACAGACTTTGTCCATTAAAACTCAGTTTTGAAAATGACCACTTCTATTCAAATACTATTTTCAGGTAAAGTTCAAGTCAACATCTCTTATGTTCACTTTTAAATTTGCTATGGCCTCATATTAGTCATAGCCTCAACAGAAAACATGCTTCTTTTTCAAACTATATAATTTAAAGAGAGTTTAGTTGGAAAACAATTTACTGAGATATGATCAGGATTTAAGAAAACCAGTAAGGCCCCCTGGGGATGGTAACTTACTATCCTCATGTCTGAATGGTCAAGAGAAAATAGCAGTCACCAGAATACAGAAGATGATAGAGAGTGGAACAATAAGACAGTGTCTGTACTTTGGGACACAATAGATCTAGGGTGAGCTAACCCTGGCCAAGTCAAAGAAATCCTGGACTTTGTCTTCACTTGCCTATAAACCCTACCCACTTTGATTTCCTATTCAGAGAGGTTTTGGGGTGAATCTAACTACAAGAAAGAAACCAAATGGACCAAGTGAAGCAACCTCTGCAGATTAGAGAAGGTGAAATATCTGAGGTGGAAGACCTGAAAAGCCAATGGAAAGCATTGAGGGTAGAAAACTTGATACAAGGTGTAAATACTTTCTGAGACTCTCAGAGTTCTGAAATTGGCAATCCAATACTAAGTGGCCAGTCCTGAACTCATATACATACAACTAATATTATATGGACTAAGCATGTTGTATTTATATATTTAGGATCGTACTGACGCATGTGTGTGCATGTGTGTGTGTGTTTGAGTGTGTGTAAAACAACAATTAAAAGAGGAAATGAAACTGAGAGGAAGAAGGAAATGTGATTATATTTTGATTTCAAAAATTAAAAATAAATAAAATAATTTTGATTATATACCTATTAATTTTCATAAAAAAAGGAAGACACAAGTAAGTGTAATTTGATTTTGCACATTTGAAGGGATTCTACAACTCTGGTGAGTACTTTATAGTGTACTTGGAAGTTACATTGATCCAAACTTAAACCCCCAGCTCTAGTGAGCTGTTTATAAGAATATATGTCATCTTTTTATGATTTCTAGTTCCTTGGCTGTTTTCCTATCACATTTCCAGAACCTTAGCAATCCCAGAGCAAAACTGATTATTTTGCTAAACTAGAAGTGAACCAATTGGTCCTGTTCTATACTCAGCTCTGCTCAGTCTGAGCTATAATACAGAGTTTGAATAATAGAGCTGTGAAGGAGAAGCAAGCATGAAATTTAAGGCTGGCCATGTGATAGCAGGTTGCCTAGCAACGCTAGCTAGGAGGCTTTCCTTCTAGAGCCTCTCAACAGAGCAGCAGAAAGACATGAAGGGGAGGAGAAAAAGGAGAAACAGAGAAAGGGAGAGAGAAAGAGTGAAATGTGAACTCAGACAAAGACAAAAGAGGGGGTTTTATAAGCAAGAAAGGAAGTAAGGGGGAATGGAAACAAATTTAGGAAAAATGGGGGAAAGATCAGAAGCTGGGCAGTGAGATGAGCTCAGTCAAAGGGAAAATGAAGAGAAGCAAAGTCTGAACAAAAAGCCATCCAGAGGAGGGAGATTATAGCAAGAGTGGCCCCTCCTCCATGACCCCCTCAAGGATGGCTGCTTCACAAAGAAAGTTGCCTGATTTCCCTTCATAACTGTCACTATGTCTCATAAGTCAAATCATCATTGGTAGCAATACCATCAGGAATTCTTTATTGAGCAATACTGCGTTCACAGCACTGCCTAGCCCAGGAAAAAAATCCTCTTGTATAATAACTACAGTGATGACTCAGTCCTGGAGCACAGCTCTTTATAGCTGACATCTCATGGGACCCTTCCTGCAGCTTTGTGAGAGGTAAGCAATGCAGGAATCACCATGATTCCACACATGAAGAAACTGAAGCTTTGAGAGCAGGAGTGGCTGCACAAGACTCCCCATGCTGAGGTGATGGGGTTCTAGGTCATGGCATGCATGGCTGGGGCTGGAGTGCCTGGATTTGCCAGTGGCATAGGAAGTATGGTAGGCCTGCAGATAGGCAAGACACTTAGTCTCAACCACCTACTGAGGTAGGAGATGAAGACCTATTACAGAGTCTCAAAGCAGCGGGAGCTTTCTTCTTTCACTTCATTTCCCCCCATAATGTGCAAACGTGTGCATCTGTGCTTTCCAGAGCAGACTTTAATTGACCCGGGTGTGCAGCTTCTAGAACCCTCATGAGATATTGCTGGCACCTGTCTTAAAGAAAACCTGGCCTCTCTGATTTCAGAACAATCACTAGTGCTTAAGAATGAACTCTTTGACAGGATAAAGAATGTCTCTCCACTGTATGAGAGATGAGATGGAGCAGAAATGAACTCGGGTCCTCTATGTAGTACCAATCTTTTCTCCTGCTAGTCTCCTTCCCCCACCACTGTCCCCCATCTGGTCCACTTTATACTTGCTGACAGAATAAACTCCCAAAAATACAATTCACCTGGTCTGCAACTCTAAATGATTTCTCTGTTCATTACAAGATTAGTTCTACCACTAGGGCAGGCAAGAGTCACCTAATGTCGCCTAAACTTCCCGCTTCAGCTTAGTATCTGCATATATAATAAATGAAGTCCAAGTATCCAAGAAACTGGGCTACTTGATGACTCTCAAACACACTTCATGCTCATTTGTGTCTTTGCTCTAGGTATTCCATCTCTCACAATTTCAAATCAAACTGTATTTGCCACCCATGTCTCCACATAGCATTTGGTTAACCTATCTGTTAACATTTGGCACTATCTAAAGATGTGTGCTTCTAATGTCATTTCTCTAATTCTTTGGTTTTTTTTCAAAGCATATACATTTTTCACCTTATGAAATGCATCACATAAGGCAAAAAGAACATTTTTCAAGATTCCTCAGGCCCTAAGATTATGTCTGTCTCTAATATACAACATAGTAAGATGAATAATTTTGTGTGGGAATCCTTAGCTCTGGGAGAGCAGCAGCCTTGCTTGACTTGCTTGAACTGAAAGGAAGAGATCTGGACTCTAACTGCAATTCTATGTCTGGGGAGCTGGAAGAATTAGACAAAGAAGCATTCTCTTTCTGACTCCTTGAGAGAGAAGGAAGATATTTCTAGGAAAATGGGAGACAGGGAAGAAATATATATAATGTGAAAGCAGAAGAGGGAATATACATATGGAGATGGGTAGTTGGGGGAAATGGATGAAGAAAAACAGCTTTCCCTTCTGTTTTTGGTTGGTTTTGTTTTGTTTTGTTTTGTTTTGTTTTGTCTTTTAATTTACTATATAAATGAACGGGTTTCATTGGGGAGCTGAACTCCATTTTATTTTGTTTTTCTTCATGTATCTTCCCTAACTACTCTTTTCTTTTTTTTTTTTTTTTTTAATTTAATTTTATTTTATTTTTTTAATTTACATTCCAAATCACTTCCCCTTTCCCGTTTCCTCCCTCCCCGAAGGTCTCATAAGCCCCCTTCCCACCCTCTTTTCTCCGTTCAACCCCCTCTCATTACTCTGTCCTGGCGTTCCCCTACATCCAGTCTTTCCAGGACCAGGGGTCTCTCCTTCCATCTTTTTAGAAATCTATTGATATGCTGATTGTGTCTAGGGTATTCTGAGATTCTGGGTCAATATCCCCTTATCAGTGACTTCATACCATGTGTGATCTTTTGTGATTGGGTTACCTCACTAAGGATGATATTTTCAAGTTCTGACCATTTGCCTAGGAATTTCGTGAATTCATTGTTTTTAATTGCAGAGTAGTATTCCATTGTGTAAATATACCACATCTTCTGAATCCATTCCTCCGTTGAGGGACATCTGGGTTCTTTCCAGCTTCTGGCTATTATAAATAAGGCTGCTATGAATATAGTGGAGCATGTGTCCTTATTGCATGCAGGTAAAGTCTCTGGGTATATGCCCAGGAGTGGTATAGCCGGATCCTCCGGAAGTGTCATGCCCAGTTTTCTGAGGAGCCGCCAGACTGCTTTCCAGAGTGGTTGTACCAGCCTGCAATTCCACCAGCAGTGGAGGAGTGTTCCTCTTTCTCCACATCCTCGCCAACAACTGCTGTCTCCTGTGTTTTTGATCTTAGCCATCCTGACTGGTGTGAGATGGAATCTCAGGGTTGTTTTGATTTGCATTTCCCTAATGACTAAGGATGATGAACATCTCTTTAGGTGCTTCTCAGCCATTAGATATTCTTCAGGTGAGAACTCTTTGTGGAGCTCTGTACCCCATTTTTTAATAGGGTTACTTGCCTCTCTGGAGTTTAACTTCTTGAGTTCTTTGTATATCTTGGATATTAGCCGTCTGTCGGATGTAAGGTTGGTAAAGATCATTTCCCAGTTAGTTGGTTGCCGCTTTGTCTTTTTGACGGTGTCTTTTGCCTTGCAAAAACTTTGTAATTTAATGAGGTCCCATTTGTCTATTCTTGATCTTAGAGTATAAGCTATTGGAGTTCTGTTCAGGAAATTCTCCCCTGTGCCCATATGTTCAAGGTTCTTCCCTAGTTTCCCTTCTATTAGTTTCAGTGTGTCTGGTTTTATGTGGAGATCTTTGATCCACTTAGAATTGAGCTTAGTGCAAGGAGATAAGGATGGGTCAATTTGCATTCTTCTGCATGTTGACCTCCAGCTGAGCCAGCACCATTTGTTGAAAAGGCTATCTTTTTTCCACTGGATGGTTTTAGCTCCTTTGTCAAAGATCAAGTGACCATAGGAGTGTGGATTCATTTCTGGGTCTTCAATTCTGTTCCATTGATCTACATGTCTGTTACTGTACCAATACCATGCAGTTTTTAACACTATTGCTCTGTAGTACAGCTTGAGGTCCGGGATACTGATTCCCCCAGAGGTTCTTTTACTCTTGAGAATAGTTTTAGCTATTCTGGGTTTTCTGTTATTCCAGATGAATTTTTGAATTGCTCTTTCTAACTCTATGAAGAATTGAGTTGGGATTTTGATGGGGATTGCATTGAATCTGTGTATTACTTTTGGTAAGATGCTCATTTTTACTATATTGATCCTGCCAATCCATGAGCATGGCAGATTTTTCCATCTTCCGAGGTCTTCTTCAATTTCTTTCTTCAGAGACTTGAAGTTCTTGTCATACAGATCTTTCACTTGTTTGGTTAGCGTCACGCCAAGATACTTAATATGGTTTGTGGCTATCGTAAAGGGTATTATTTCTCTTACTTCTTTCTCAGCCTGCTTATCCTTTGAGTATAGGAAGGCTTCTGACTTGCTTGAGTTGATTTTATATCCGGCCACTTTGCTGAAGTCGTTTATCAGCTGTAGGAGTTCTCTGGTGGAGTTCTTTGGGTCGCTTATGTATACTATCATATCGTCTGCAAATAGTGATAGTTTGACTTCTTCCTTTCCAATTTGTATCCCTTTGACCTCTTTTTCTTGTCTAATTGCTCTAGCTAGAACTTCAAGTACTATATTGAAAAGATATGGAGAGAGAGGGCAGCCTTGTCTAGTCCCTGATTTTAGTGGGATTGCTTCAAGTTTCTCTCCATTTAGATTGAGGCTGGCTACCGGTTTGCTGTAAATTGCTTTTACTATGTTTAGTGTAGGCTCCCTATTAGAGCTTCTTTTTCAGAACCAGGTAGAGCTAAATTGAGAACTCATAGGAATGAAACCTCTTATTTTGTTTCTCTAATTAGCTGTAATCCAACTAGATTGCTTTAAAGGCTATCCAGAGACCCTATGTGTATATATTGCTTGGTAGGCACTATCTCCTGAAGGAATTCTTGAGTTTATCAATGAATCTTAAGAGAACAAGAAAGTGATCTAAACTTACTATGCAGATGGCTCTTGAACGTCTGAGTAATTAGAAAGTATGAAGAGGACTGAATTCAAATTGACCCATCCTTATCTCCTTGCACTAAGCTCAATTCTAAGTGGATCAAAGATCTCCACATAAAACCAGACACACTGAAACTAATAGAAGGGAAACTAGGGAAGAACCTTGAACATATGGGCACAGGGGAGAATTTCCTGAACAGAACTCCAATAGCTTATACTCTAAGATCAAGAATAGACAAATGGGACCTCATTAAATTACAAAGTTTTTGCAAGGCAAAGACACCGTCAAAAAGACAAAGCGGCAACCAACTAACTGGGAAATGATCTTTACCAACCTTACATCCGACAGACGGCTAATATCCAAGATATACAAAGAACTCAAGAAGTTAAACTCCAGAGAGGCAAGTAACCCTATTAAAAAATGGGGTACAGAGCTCCACAAAGAGTTCTCACCTGAAGAATATCTAATGGCTGAGAAGCACCTAAAGAGATGTTCATCATCCTTAGTCATTAGGGAAATGCAAATCAAAACAACCCTGAGATTCCATCTCACACCAGTCAGGACGGCTAAGATCAAAAACACAGGAGACAGCAGTTGTTGGCGAGGATGTGGAGAAAGAGGAACACTCCTCCACTGCTGGTGGAATTGCAGGCTGGTACAACCACTCTGGAAAGCAGTCTGGCGGCTCCTCAGAAAACTGGGCATGACACTTCCGGAGGATCCGGCTATACCACTCCTGGGCATATACCCAGAGACTTTACCTGCATGCAATAAGGACACATGCTCCACTATATTCATAGCAGCCTTATTTATAATAGCCAGAAGCTGGAAAGAACCCAGATGTCCCTCAACGGAGGAATGGATTCAGAAGATGTGGTATATTTACACAATGGAATACTACTCTGCAATTAAAAACAATGAATTCACGAAATTCCTAGGCAAATGGTCAGAACTTGAAAATATCATCCTTAGTGAGGTAACCCAATCACAAAAGATCACACATGGTATGAAGTCACTGATAAGGGGATATTGACCCAGAATCTCAGAATACCCTAGACACAATCAGCATATCAATAGATTTCTAAAAAGATGGAAGGAGAGACCCCTGGTCCTGGAAAGACTGGATGTAGGGGAACGCCAGGACAGAGTAATGAGAGGGGGTTGAACGGAGAAAAGAGGGTGGGAAGGGGGCTTATGAGACCTTCGGGGAGGGAGGAAACGGGAAAGGGGAAGTGATTTGGAATGTAAATTAAAAAAATAAAATAAAATTAAATTAAAAAAAAAAAAAAAAAAAAAAAAAAAAAAAACACTTAGAAGTCATGTTCTAGGTGAGAATTTCAACACTTCCTCATGCATCTTCTAGGGAAATGTTGGTTTCCCTACACAGTTAGGAATGTTTAAAATTCTCTGATGTTCTCTAGGATCATGACTCAATCTTTTGAAGGTACTTGACTGAAAATCTGCTTTCATTTCCTCTGCCCTTAGTTAGGGTAAGCACTAGAACTGAAGGAAACAAGGTAGTGCCGTAGTCAAAAGCAACTTTCCTAAACTGCTTTTGTTTCCTAAACTGCTTAACTAAAGTTAGACCTGAAAAATCACTTTTATTCAAAACTACCTATTTTCAGATGTTTACAACTTTAAAGAATAAAAATAAACACATTTTTAGAAATCTAACAGGTCAGAATTCTCAGACAATGGAGTATTGTTAGGCATGCATACAATTCTTGCACCGAAGATATAGTCAAATACTGTTTCACACATCTTTTAGTGACTTTGATTTTGAAGTGTGAACTTAACTTTTTAAATCTAAGAAACAGATCATGTTCATTTATTTGACAATATGGAGACACTGAAGTCATTTCCAAAGTTATTATTTTAAACTGAAATTTCCCTCTGAAGGTTCATGTGCTGGAAGTTTGATAGTCAGCTGAGCTACCTTTTGGAAAGAGATTGAGTCATGAGTCCTCTGACTTCATCAACGAATTCACTCGCTAATGGATTCATAATATGATTGTATTATGATATGATACAAATGTTAGACGATAGAGCCTGATTCATTTTGATAAGTCACTGGGGATATGCTTTCAAAAGGTTTACCCTGTTCTTGAACCTTTCCGGCCTTATCTCTGCTTCCTGTGCAGGATGATGTGAGTAGCCTCCTCATACACATCCTCCTACCACTGTATTCATTGTCCTCTCTCTTAGTCAAAGCAATACAGTCAATCAACCATGAACTGGACCAAAGTAAATCCTCCTTCCCTTCAAGTTCTTTCTTTGATAATATACCACAGCAACCAAATACTAATGAACACATGAATCTATGTATAAAAGAAGATTCAAACCATTATCTCATTCACTCAAGAGGCACCTAAAAATTGGTTCTTCTCTTGTCCCCACCCAATATCCTTAATTTATTGATTTTGGTACCTCTCAGTCCCATGACCTAATCTTAGATGCCATCTTTGTCTTACAAATTGTAAAATAAAGAGAAAGTTGTAGAGGATTAGAGACACAGGAACATTCCTGAATCTTCCTGAATCTTCTTGAATCTGATACATGGCTACAGAGAATGGTACTCCTCAAACTATTCCACAAAATAGAAACAGAAGAAACATTGCCAAACTTATTCTATGAGGCCACAGTCTTCCTTGTACCTAAACCACACTAAGACTCAACAAAGAAAGAGAATTTATGACCATCGATGCAAAAATATTCAATAAAATTCTTGCAAACTGAATCCAAGAACACATTAAAAGCACCACCCACCATGATCAAGTAAGCTTCATCCTAAAGATTCAGGTATGGTCCAACATATGAAAATCTATCAGTATGTTCCACCATATAAATAAACTGAAAGAAAAAAAACCACATGATCATTTTGTGAGATGCAGAAAAAGCCTTTGACAAAATCCAACACATATCTATGATAAAAGTCTTGGAGAGATTAGGGATACAAAAGGCATTCCTAAACACAATAAAGGCAATTTACAGACTGGAGATGGCTCAGCAGTTAAGAACACTGACTGCTCTTTCAGGGGTCCTGAGTTCAATTCCCAGTAACCACATGGTGGCTCACAAACATCTGTAATGGGATTTGATGCCCTCTTCTGGTCTATCTGAAGATAGCTACATTTTACTAACATACATAAAATAAATAATAAATATTTTTTTAAAAAGGCAATTTACAGCAAACTATAGCCAACATTAAATTAAATGGAGAGAAACTGAAAGCAATTCCACTAAAATCAGGGACAAGGTAAGGCTGCCTTAAGACAGAGCAATAAGACAACCAAAAGAGACCAAAGGGATATAGATTGAAAAGGAAGAAGTCAAGGTATCATTATTTGCAGATAATATGATAGTAGATATAAGTGACCCAAAAATTCTACCAGAGAACTCCTACTGCTGATAAACACCTTCAGCAATGTGGGTGGATACAAAATCAACTCAAAGAAAAATCAGTAGCCCTGCTGTACATAAATGATAGATAGGCTAAGAAAGAAATTAGGGAAATAATGCCCTTCACAACAACCACAAATAATATAAAATATCTTGGGGGTAACTCTAACAAAGCAAGTGAAAGATCTATATGACTATAACTTCAAGTCTCTTAAGAAAGAAATTGAAGAAGGTATCAGAAAGAAGATGGAAAAACATACATACACACATACATACATACATAATACACATACATACATATAAATTTTAAATATCTATATTACAAAAATCAATTTATGGATCTAATGCTTTTGTATAACACGATTTTTCCTAGGGAAATGCAACACACACATCTACAACAAACCAAAGTACAGACACCACCAAAGTTCAACTTGATGAACCAATAAATTTTATTGGGGTTCCTTACAGGAACAAATCAAGACAACCAAGACAACTGGTAGCTTGAGAAGGATATAAGGTGAGAAAACAGACCAGAAAAGGTATACTTCACAGCATTACAGCTGTAGCTTCCCAGCAAGCCTCAGGATGCCAAACAAAAACCGTTCTTCATGGAACAAGCCCATAGAGAGCAGATCTCAGAGCACTTGCTATCAGACAATAGGAAGAGTAGTTCATTCCTAAGGCAATAGTGAGTTCCCTGTCTTCAATTGGAGCCAAGAGTTTTAGAGGGCCAAGATAGGAACAAGTACCCATGCCAGCACAGCCAGAGTATATAGGTCAGGTGTCAAAGGCAGGAGCAATCATCCTCCTCCTTCCTTCTCCTAAGAACGGACTGGCCAGTGTGACAATTGACTGTCTGTGCAATGGGTTACATAGATCCATGTAGGCTGGGTATTTGTATGTAAATGGGTATAGAATGAGAACCAAACAGGAAAGATCTATGAAACCTGGAGAAAAGGGGAAGAACTAATCCCACCAAAGAGTTCTCAATCAAGACAGGGGCTGTTTTCCTTCATGTCACAGTGGTTGTAGGGAAAAGAATACTGTCATAAAAAGGCAGCAGGTCAGCCTGAGCCTGGGAGTTTGAGTCTGTTTCTAGCTGCCAGCAGTCTTCTGTCTATTCATAGTTGCCATTATCTTCACTTGGGACCAAGGGATCATAAACTAACTGTTCCTGCTTCAGGCCATCTCAAATACAGACCATTGTTTGATCTGTTTGAGCCTGCGGACTTTTGTGGAGGTTCCACTCAACTGTAGGGATTGTGCTTCATTCTTGTCTCCTTGTCACCCTAGACTTGAGATCCCAGATGCAACCAAGAGGCTGCAAGTATCACTAGGCCTGAAGCACTCCTATTCTATCAAATGTACAGGAAGAATACCTACTAGAGACTGTACTTCCTAAACTCTGCCCTCCCTGCTTAGTTGTAGAGACTGTCTTGCAAGCTTCCCCACTGCTGCAGTGCACATAACTATCTTTCAGTGAGGCTAAGCTTTAGAGCCCAATGTGTGGCTAAGTAAAGTAAATGACATTGATGTTACTATAACTATGCATTATTTATTGGACTTTAAATCATGAGAGAGTTTGCTTGCTTATTTCATGACCTGGAAAGGTTTCCTTGAATTCAGTCCTCTTCATACTTTCTAATTACTCAGACGTTCAAGAGCCATCTGCATAGTAAGTTTAGATCACTTTCTTGTTCTCTTAAGATTCATTGATAAACTCAAGAATTCCTTCAGGAGATAGTGCCTACCAAGCAATATATACACATAGGGTCTCTGGATAGCCTTTAAAGCAATCTAGTTGGATTACAGCTAATTAGAGAAACAAAATAAGAGGTTTCATTCCTATGAGTTCTCAATTTAGCTCTACCTGGTTCTGAAAAAAAACCTGAGGAGTTGTTTTATTACTTATAATGGCCATTATGAGGACCATACTGAAGTTCAAAAAAGAAAATCATACTCATTCACTCAACCAATAAATTACTTATTTAAAAAAAAGGAGTACCTTTCATGTAACTTACCTAGAGGTTCCAAAACCAAGGCATGGTCCCTAACCTAAAAGTCACTCAAATATCCCACAAAGAGTCTAGTGTCTCAAATCTCTGAGCTAGTAGAGGAATGAACATAGTTCATTTGGACTGGTGCAACACTGTGCTGAGCAAACACACACTACTGTCCAATAAGCAACCTTTTCTCAGATGAAAAGTTACTGACAGAGAAACTGATGCTCTGTCAGAGAGGAAAGGCCCTCCAAGCAGGGAAAAATGCTGGTCAAAGGAGGCTATCAAGAACTGAAGTAGTTTGGAGTTATCCTTAAGATAAAAGGAAGTCATCAAAGGTGTTTAGTGAAGAAAAGAAATGATTTTTCTTTAAAACATCACTGGAATCAGAGTACAGTAGAAAATAAAGAGGGGCCCTGTAGTGCAAATAATTGCATTGACTTATGTGAAGAGCTGCTAAGAGCTGACCTAAAGTCACAGGAGAAAGCATGTTGCAAAGTTTATAGAATTGTAAATCAACAGTTAATTGGTTGTGGGCTAAAATACAGGAGATACTGAAAGTAAAAGAGAATAGTGGTTTTTAATGTACTGACAATTTATTAAACCTGCATGGAAACAGAAAAAAAAAGAATTTTACTAGCTTAACTCAATGATAGATGACAAAGGAGGAGGAGCAGAGAGAGAAAGAATCAGGAGAATGAGAAGTGGCTAAGAGGTTATGATCCAAAACTAGTTAAGTTTCATTGATGGCCAGAGATAGAGTAGATTTCAAATCTTTAAAGTGTCTGTGGGAGAGCATGGTTTATATAGAGTAAAAAAGTTCACTAGAAATAGGAACAAATTTCAGAATGGCTAATGTACTTGCTGACGGTAGGATACAATAGAAAGGAAGATCAGGAACTAGATCATAGGAAACTAAATTGTTATTTTAATTGAACTCCATAAATTTTGCTACTTGATGTTCTAAGTTTTTTAATTATCTTTAATCTTTTTTTTTTACTGTCCAGTCATTATTCCCCTCCCAGTCCGCCCTCTGACAGTTCCTCATCCCATTCCTCCTTCCCCATCTCCAAGAAGATATCATCACCCCACCTCTACCACACCAGACCTCCCCACCCCATGGGGCCTCAGGTCTCTCAGGGTTAGGTTCTTCTTCTCTCACTGAGGACAGACTTGGAAGTCCTCTGCTGTATATAGGGGCCTCATGCCAGTTGATGTATGCTGCCTGGTTGGTGGCTCAGTGTCTGAGAGATCTCAGGGGTCCAGGTCAGTTAAGGCTGCTGGTCTTCTTATAGAATCACCCTCCTCCTCAGCTTCTTCCAGCTTTTGCCTAATTCAACCCCAGGGGTTCAATGGTTGGGTATTAGTATCTGCATCTGACACTTTCAGCTGCTTGTTGGGCCTCTCAGAGGACAGCCATGGTAGGCTCCTGTCTGTAAGCACACCATAGCCTCAGTAATAATGTCAGATCTTAGAGCCTTCCCTTGAGATGGATCCCAAGTTGCTCCAGTCGCTGGACCTCCTTTCCCTCAGTCTCTTCTCCATTTTTGTTCCTGCAGTTCCTTCAGACAGGAACAATTCTAGGTCAGAGTTTTTGACTGTGGGATGGCAACCCCCTCCCTCCACTTCATGCCCTATCTTTTTACTGGGAGAGGACTTTAAAAGTTTTCTAGTTTAAATATTTTAAACTCTTTTAACTGTATTGGCTTAAAAAAGAGACACAGTGTTCTGTATGTATTCAACTACTCACAATTTGTTGAGACTTGCTTTCTAGGCCTACATATCAATTTTGTGGTAAATACTGTTTATACTTTAAGGTATATTCACATCATCTATAAATGACAGATAGATAGATGGATGTATAGATAATGTCAACTCAACGCAAGCTAGAGTTCTTGGAAAGGAGGGAACCTCAATTGAGAAAATGCCTCCATAAGATCAGGATGTAGGTAAGCCTGTGGGCAGTTACTTAATAAGTGATTGATGGGGGGGGTCCATTATGGGTGGTTCCACCCTTGGGATGGTGGTCCTGGGTTCTACAGGAAAGCAGGCTGACAAACCCTTTGCTCTTCAATGGTGTCTCACCTTCAAGATATGTAATTTTAACCTACCACTCTTAGAAACTGAAAATTCAAACAAACAAAAATTTCAGCGGTGTCAAAGACAATAATAAATTTGAGCTATTAGATAATATGAGAGTATATATTCAGCAAAAACAAAATATAGAATCTTTAGGAATATTCATACTGTCCATTTAAGCTCCCAAGAATGAATATCATTAATTCTAGGTTACCTGACCATAATGCTTTATACAGAATTTAAAGACAGGACTAGAACACTAAATTATCCAGAAACAAATTATTATATATATGGAGAATATTACGATTTCTCCATTAGATTGAAGGAAATTAATAATGTTTTAAAATGCATACTTAGTTCAGATTTCTATTCCTGAGTTAAAGCATTGTAGCACAAAACAACTTGGGGAGGAAAGGGTCTATTTCTTCTTATGGTTTATAGTCCATCATCTAGAGAGGTCAGGCAGGAACTCAAGATAAGAACCTGAAGGCCGGAGCTAGTGGAGAGAGTGTGGAGGAGTCCTGCTTACTGACTTTCTCCCTGTGGCTTGCTCAGCCTGTTTTCTTATACAACCAGGACCACCTGTTCAAGAGTGTCACTGCCCACAGTGTGCTAGACTTTGTCAAATTATTAAACAAGAAAATGTCCCCTACACACTTAGCTACAGGCCAATCTCATGGGGACTTTTATTTATTCTTCTCTCATATATTACATCCAGACTGCAGTATCTCCTCCCCCCTACCTCCCCTCTCCTCCAAATCCACTCCTCCTCTGTTTTCCTTCATAAAAAAGTAGGCAATTCCCTCTCTTCCCAAATAAATCAAGCTTGTATCAAGTTGACAAAAAAGACACAAAAATAATGTTATTAAAATTGTTTACTCTGAGCAGTAATAACACAGCTACGTACTTAGTTTAGAGAAGTTCACGTATAAAAAATGCTGTAATAGACACATTCAAAAAAAAGTCAAAACTGCCCCTGCTTGTATGAGTCCCAAATTTAACATTAGTTGGATGTTATAATAGATAGATAGATAGATGTTACAACATAATATTGAATTAATAATTCAAACACATCGCCATATACACTGAATGAGGCCACAACACGCACTCAAAAGCAACACACAAAGCAATAGGGATGTAGCACAGTGGTCTAGTTGCTAGTTTAACATGCTCAAAGCTCCTGGCTCCATCTTCAGAGCCAAAACCTAAAAATACCCTTATAGAGAGCTAGACATATTAGTGTATGCCTGAGTTTGAGAGGCCAGTCTAAATTCTATAGTGACATTCTGTCTCAAAAATATATACAAAGTAATCAAAGGAGCTAGTATTATAAAATAAAATAAAAAGGAAGAGGAGGGACTTTCTGGGAGAGTGATCATATTTTTTTTTCACTTGAGAAGTGATTGCATAAATGTTCACCTTAGCTATAGTTATGTACTATTATAGATATGTTGTATTACACAACAGTGGCTAAAGTAATATGTGATACTATGATATAATCACAGTTGAAACCCTTTATAGTGCTAGGGTTGGAGATTAATCTGTCCCTCCATCAGAACAGAGTATTTGAGTAGATTCTGGATATGTATGTTTATTTTGGTGATGAGCAGAGCCTTTCAGTTTTTGATGAAAAGATGACCTAAGAGGATTCTCTTGGTTTGTCTTTTGCCCTGACTTAAAAAAAAAGTTAGCCTACAGTTATAATGTGACTAATACAACAACTCATCTTTATTTATGATAAAAGATCCATCCCAGCATTTTTTTAGTTGAAGAAACTCATTGTCAAAGTTGATGCCTGTCCTCAGATGGGACACCACAATCATATTCCCTTCACTCAAGTCTCAGGGACTATCAAAGAAGAGGGGATGGAAGGATGGTTATAGTCAGAAGTTGAGGAAGACTTTAGAAAAACTGTCCTCTGGATATGACAGGAGAGTGGTGGTAGTGGTGGGGGGAGTGGGGGGAGTGGTGGTTGTTGTTTTAACAGCAAGGCCTCTGATAGGTCAGTCATATCCTAATGGATGGCTCATACTCTGGAGTATATACAGTTGTTGGGAGTTGGTCTGGTGCTGCTATGAAATTCAAATGCTAAATACTGGTCCCCAAGATTTGGTTGCTCCCAATGAACAGATCCTATGATCTAAGTGATGCTATGTAAATATTGCTCCCCAATTTAAAGCTATTTAAAGCCCATTATTGGGGAGAATGGAGGTAGGAAGGGCTTCCGTTACCAGGTTGTGGGTCTCAGGTAAGAACCACAAGGAGAAAGATGAGGAAAAAGGAGAAAGGTTTAAGGATGAAGAACAAGAAAGTTGATAGAGAGAACAGGAGTTCTCCATTAGACATGATGGACCAGGAGCATGTGGCTGAGTGAAATACCCACTGAGGACAGACTGATGGAGCAGAAATAACCCAGGCAAGATTCAAACAGCAAATACTTGGGGAAAACAGCTGGGGAATTAACAGTTTAGCATATAGAAAAATAGATTAGGGGTAATTTGTCCAGTAATTTTTTTATAGCCGATTTAAAACAATTCATAATAACACTCTGCCTCAATTATTGGGGGACTGGCTGGGTCATATTGATAATTAATAAAGAGTTATTAAGTAACATTTAAAATACCATTTACAAGTACTAACTAGATTTAGTGTGCTTTTTTTTAAAAGCAGACAAGAAGTAGAGAATAGGTAGAGGTTATAGTTGGGTCTGCAAGGAGTTTGTGGGAAGAATATGGGGTAAAATTATCAAAGAATTAATTAAAATATGTGTTTTCAAAATTCTATTAATTCAATTATCACTTCTTCAAATGAGTGTAAAGATGTATGCTGGGAAGCATACAAGCAGCAATTGATGTATAGAGAAAAGGAAGTAGCTATTATAATAAAAATGTAACAGAATGTTAAAAAATAGTTCTCAAAAAAGTATACAAAGAACCTGGAGAGATGGCTCAGCAGTTAGAACACTGGCTGCTACTCCAATAGCTTATACTCTAAGATCAAGAATAGACAAATGGGACCTCATTAAATTACAAAGTTTTTGCAAGGCAAAAGACACCGTCAAAAAGACAAAGCGGCAACCAACTAACTGGGAAATGATCTTTACCAACCTTACATCCGACAGAGGGCTAATATCCAAGATATACAAAGAACTCAAGAAGTTAAACTCCAGAGAGGCAAGTAACCCTATTAAAAAATGGGGTACAGAGCTCCACAAAGAGTTCTCACCTGAAGAATATCTAATGGCTGAGAAGCACCTAAAGAGATGTTCATCATCCTTAGTCATTAGGGAAATGCAAATCAAAACAACCCTGAGATTCCATCTCACACCAGTCAGGATGGCTAAGATCAAAAACACAGGAGACAGCAGTTGTTGGCGAGGATGTGGAGAAAGAGGAACACTCCTCCACTGCTGGTGGAATTGCAGGCTGGTACAACCACTCTGGAAAGCAGTCTGGCGGCTCCTCAGAAAACTGGGCATGACACTTCCGGAGGATCCGGCTATACCACTCCTGGGCATATACCCAGAGACTTTACCTGCATGCAATAAGGACACATGCTCCACTATATTCATAGCAGCCTTATTTATAATAGCCAGAAGCTGGAAAGAACCCAGATGTCCCTCAACGGAGGAATGGATTCAGAAGATGTGGTATATTTACACAATGGAATACTACTCTGCAATTAAAAACAATGAATTCACGAAATTCCTAGGCAAATGGTCAGAACTTGAAAATATCATCCTTAGTGAGGTAACCCAATCACAAAAGATCACACATGGTATGAAGTCACTGATAAGGGGATATTGACCCAGAATCTCAGAATACCCTAGACACAATCAGCATATCAATAGATTTCTAAAAAGATGGAAGGAGAGACCCCTGGTCCTGGAAAGACTGGATGTAGGGGAACGCCAGGACAGAGTAATGAGAGGGGGTTGAACGGAGAAAAGAGGGAGGGAAGGGGGCTTATGGGACTTTCGGGGAGGGAGGAAACGGGAAAGGGGAAGTGATTTGGAATGTAAATTAAAAAAATAAAATAAAATTAAATTAAAAAAAAAAAAAAAAAAAGAACACTGGCTGCTCTTCCAGAAGATAAAAAGTTAATCCCCAGCACCCATATAGTGGCTAATACCAGTCCCTGGGGAATGCCCTCTGCCCAGGCATTGCCTCCACATTGTGCACAAACATATATACAAGCTAAACACCCACATACATAAAATAAAAATAAATATTTTTAAAATAGAATTATACATTTAAAATGTAGTATAGGAGAGACAGATGAGGAAACCTTCTTTTTGAATAAGTTTACTAGGAGATACTAATGTAGAAATGTTGGGAAATGAAACTGTAGCAGCTGTCATTTCCTTCATTTCTGACTGCATGGATAGAATAGTCTGAGAAACTAAGCCGGACTAGTTCTGGTTATGTGTGTAAAAGTACCAAGGCAATAGGTTATTGCATCGTTAAAAGACTGAGCCACAGACAATGAGTGGCACACAACCACAACCCTAGCAGTGCATTCCCTGTGTAAATTATTCCTGAAGGACAAGCAGTTGAAGTTTGGTGATGATGACAAGATTGAGTGCATTTCCAGTTGGAAGTTGGAGGCCTTTGTTTTCTTTTTGAGGTATAGTAAGGTAATATGTTGCTGAGAGGTGGTTAAGGTAAGAAAACATGGGAGTTGGAGAGAGAGTTCAGTGGCTAAGAGTACTGATCTTGCAAAGGACACAAATTCAGTTTCCAGCACCTATGTCATGCCTCTCACAACTGCCTGTACCTCCAGCTGCATGGGATTCAAAGCCCTTGTCTGGCATCCACAGATACTACATTCACATGCATACCCCACACACATACCTATACACGTATTAAAAGTCCTCTATCTCCGTAGTGCCTTGATTTCTGATCCTCTCTCCCTCTGCTTCATTAACTGTACAGAGTATTCATATGGTTGCTACAGGCCTATGCCCAGTCATCCCTCTGATTCTCATTGAAGAGTGTCTTATCTACTCTACTGTCCAGGTAGGGGTTGTGTCTCTTCCCTTTTTATTTTTACTGCAGAATTTCTGGTGATGGGCTGAATATGTATCAGGATCCTCCACAATGATTATTTGCAGTTACATGAACCCCAGCACACTATTTTACTACCCTCTAGATGAATAGACTGAAGTAAGCACTGGCCTTATAGGCAAAAATCCCAACTGAGCTGCACAACAGGTCATGAATGAGCCTTCTAATTGGATAATGATGATGTAATGGCACTCCTAGCAAACACAAGTCTAGCTGGTTTTCACACTGCTTGCATATGTAGTTTCTATTTCACAATTGCAAGAATATTCTTCAGAAATGGCACCTTTCTCAGGTGATTTGAGTTTTCAGTCTTTGGCTTTTTGCCGCCTAACACTTCCTAAATGTTCCAGCATTGCTCAAAAAATACCCAGTCTTCCCTATTTATTATTTATCTTGAATTTTTGTCTAATTTCTCTATGTGTGTGGATCACATCTTTTCCTAGAATCCACTGAAAAGGTCACACAAGGTGTCTATCCTCCTGGAACTTATTTCACAGTGAGAGAAACATATCTAGAATTCTACCAGATTTAAGATGAAAGAACAAATTCTATGCTTAAATTTATTGAATCAGAACAGACTCTAGGTTAAATTTCCAAGGCTGTTTCTCAAAATAACATTACATTATTGGCACTGTTGGTATATCTAGGAAGGCAAGGTCTCAATATCTGCTAAGATTATCTGAAATACTGCCCCTAAATCTACACTATCTCTTTCTTTTATCTACATAATAAAAGTAGACATCTCATGACTTATCTTTCAATGTCCATTAAAGTAGGAACTTCAGGTTAGGACCTCGTTATTGCTAATTCAAAAGAACAAAAGTTTCAAACGCCATGCTCAATAACCCTACAGAGAGAGAGAGAGAGAGAGAGAGAGAGAGAGAGAGAGAGAGAGAGAGAGGATGAATAAGAGAAGCAGCAGAAGTGGACACCACCTGGCACCAATTCATTTCCCTTCCAAACTACATTCAGGTTTGTCTGCTTGGCAGGGGCTAATTGACACATGAAATCCAGGATGTGAGAGAGTTTGGAAAATGTAGTTTTTACATTCCTAACTTTTATCATTTAGTAAGACATATAATATTGAGGTTGAAATGGATTCAAAGAAGCTAATCTGTGATATTTGCCACAGAAGACAAGACTAGAAAGAGGGAAGACAACTAGAGACTATTATAAATGGTCCATTCACCTTAGGTAATTATGACTGAAACAAAATGAAAAAAAGGCTGAAAGTAGTAGGATTTAAGATAGTATTTACTTACAGATTGGGGCAAGATTCGTTGATCAAAGATAGTAAAATATGAAAACTAAAACTAACTACCATCCCTTCCAAACCTCCCAAATTTCCTCCTGGATGCTCATGTCTGGTTTAGGATTCCCTACTTCCATAGGAAAAGTTGACCTTAAAATATATGCATATATGTGTATTATATATTTATTACTTGTATGAATTTAAAATGATTCATTCTCTATGGAAAGTAGTTTGATTCGTTCTCTATGGAAAGTAGTTTGGTGCTTCTTAAGTAAGTTGAATGTGAAAGTCCTATGTAACCCAGAAATATACAGCCAGAGATTTAAAAATAGGTGTTTCATGTGTGTACAAAATAAGGAATACTATATTATTGTTCATATATGTGGCATCTTATTTGTCCATTCATCATTTGAGCACTTGGGTAGTTTGTCACCTGTGATTTGTTGTGAAAAATGAATCCATGGAAATTCATGAAGAATGCTTGTTTAATGTATATGTGTTCTCATGTAATGAAAATGTTTTTGAACCTAGGTAGAGGTGGTGGTTATATAACTCCACATATACTAAAATACATTAGCTTATACACTTAAATAGTGATTTGTGTGGCAAACAAATTATATGTTTTGCTTAACTTTATTTATATGTATAAAATAATTGTGGGGGGGAGACATTGTAGTGTATGCACTCACACATAAAAATGGGGACAGAAATAAAGTAACAACAGAGACCCAAAACTAGTTAAAGTGCTAAAAATAAGCATGTTATCATATAGAGTTCAACAGAAAGATGGTTCTTGAAAGAAAACACTATCCCAGAACACACCTTGTTCTTCCCATGTTCCTTCCTGGCCACAGGTGTACATGGAGTATATGTCACAGAGTGGTTGCACATGTGACTCTCCTGAGGAGCAAGGGTTCTAGATATGCTCTCATCAGTGAGTTGTGGGTGCCTAGCACCATCCAGCATGCCACCCTACTTGGGTGTCATTGGAGAAATGAACTTACATTATTTGTGCTATTGAGTTGAACTGGATTGCTTACAGCCTGGCTTAGCTCCTAAAGTCAGTGATGTGCAGAGTGACTGCACTGAAAACTGAGACAGGTTTTGTTCCTAAAGTGCTGAATTTGATTCCAGCCACATCTTGTTAATACATGTGGATTTATGCATTTCCTCGAGACAGTAACTCTCATTGAACCTGGTGCTAGGTTGACAGTTATCAAGTATCAAGTACTTTTCTGTCTTCAGCCCACACAGTAACAGAATTAGAGAGCATTCACCATGCCTAGCTTTGTTTTGTGTGGATGTTGGAGATGTGAATCCAGAGACTCATGCTTACACAACAAGCAATCTCACTCACTCTTACTTAAGCTACCATTCTTAAAGAAGAAAGTAAAAGAATGGAAGAAGGAATGCCGTATCGCGTTGACTCCATTTAGTGACCTCATTCCTTTCTATGCACTTGTGACTTCTTATTCATGCCAGATGCATCTTTCAAAAAGTATTGTGAAGCTCTTCAGATAATCACAATTTGTAATGTAATACCAAATAGTGGGTGTGTCTTAACCTTACTTAAGCCAAGAAACACTATATTGAACTGAATTTCTCCTTTGTACTCAGGAGGGGGTGGTCTTCAAAAAAACATTATATCTCATTATGCTAAGCCAGAAATATTTATTTAATCCTGTATTTTAACCTGTGTTCCCTGTGGGAATCAGCATCATGTCTACATCAACAACTGAAACGGCTGTAGCAACAGGGTAGAAAGCCGCTGCTATAGAAACTGCCCTGAGTTTATGGCTAGAAAGAAAATAGAGATTCAATTAATTCAACATGGATTGGGAGCTCTGAACACGATTCTGAAGCATTTATAATGTTCAGTGATAAAGAAAAAGAAACCAAACAAGTACCTTGGCTGCAAGACACAGAGACATCAAACTGGAGCTGGGCTAGATGCCTTCTCCCTGCTGGTTAGCCCTAATAGTGCCAGAAGGTGCTCTGTAGGCTGTTGAGAGAGAATTGTCAACAACAGTCTTATTTAGCTGCGGACCCTGTTTGCAACAACACCAACTGGTCTGACAAGATGAGCCTAGTGGTATAAAAGTGACAAGTCCATTGTAGGGGTAACCAACCACTTTCTGGTTAAATCTGATGCCTGCTTCACAGAAGTAAATTTATGTCTGATATGGTTAAACTTCATCAAAAGCCTGTAGATAGGAGAATGAGGCCCTGGTGGAAAAGTTACTGCTGTTATTTTGTTAAATAGGCATGCTGTGCCCATCAAAGCACCTTCTAAATAACTATGCTTGTACCCACATATTAATGCTGCCAGCTTTGGTCAGAAAAGCCCCTTTGTTCAGTGGTCAATGGTAACAGCAACAGCTCAAAACTGGTAAAAGTACTAAGAATGAATGATTATTGGATGCCTAGTCATAAATGGTATATCTATATAACTCATCTAAGGCTCAAGGAAAGGGGGACAGAGAGAATATAAGAACCAAAGGGAGGGGTGAAAAAGATGAAAAGCTGACTTCTGACACGTGGCAGCTCTAATTATATGCAGAAGATCATCACAAGATTGAGCTTGTCAGCACACTATCATGAAAAGAGGATGGGCTCATAGGTCCCTGACTCAGGATTTATACACAGTTAATGGTTGGTTGGGGAGGAAGATGCATTTTCATCAATCATGTAGCCACTAGTACCCATTCTCCGGTAAACAAATCCTCATTCATGAAAATTCATAACCAAAATGAAACTCATTAGATTACAAAACAGTAAAATGCAAAATTGATATCAGGGTTCTCTGGTAAGATATTAATGGGAGTGGGAGGGGGATCAAAGAGGGTAATGGATGAGGAATATGTTCAAAATACATTATACACATATATAAAATAACTTCAGATGTCATTGGAAACCTATAAGGACTGCTCAACTGTTTTCTAAATTACCATAACTAAATTAAGAAGTTAGTAGTTGAAAAATAAAGTATGATTAATTTTATTTTGTGTTATAGGAGATCATCAACTCTTCCTGGACTCTAGCCTGTCTAGGTTTGGATTTTTGTTTTTGTCGTTTTTTTGTTTGTTTGTTTGTTTGTTTGTTTGTTTGTTTTTAAGATCCTTTCACATATACTAGGATTTAAGAGATTATAGCTGGGGTTAACACAATTAGGGCACTTGTCAGGCACTAGCTCCTCCAGGCCTGCATTCTATAATCTTTATTTTTAATTCTTCTCCCATATATTACATCCTAACTGCAGTTTCCTTTCCTCCACTCCTCTCAGTCCATCCCTTTACTTCCCATCTCCCTGAAATCCACTCCTCCTCTATTTCCACTCAGAAAAGAGCAGCCCTCCCAGAGATAACAACTGAACATAGCAAAACAATCTGCTATAAGACTAGGCACAAGTTGTCATATCAAGGCTGAACTAAGCAACCCAGTAGGAAGAAAACGGTCTCATGAACAGGCAAAAGAGTCAGAGACACCCCTACTCCTACTGTTAGGAGCCCACAAGAACATCCAGCTAAACAACCATAATGTATATTCAGAGGGCCTAGGTCAGTGATTGTCACTTCAGTCTCTGTGAGCCCCTATGAGCCCTGTTTAGCCAATTCTGCAGGACATGTTCTCCACCTCTCTGGTTCCTACAATCCTTACTCCATATCTTTTGCATAGTTCCCCAAGTTCTGCCTGATTGCTCACCTATGGATCTCTGCATCTTCTGCAGTCTTCTTATATGTCTATTCCTACCACCAAACAGAAACAAATAAATCATCCTGGGACTATAGATGAGACTGGTCTATTCCAGTAGTCCATATATTCCTTCCTTTCATTCTCACAGGAAATTGACTACTTAACTCCATTAGAAATTAAAAAAATAAATTATTTTTCACCATTTGAACACTGACTATTCATCAACTACTTAAGACTATATATATATGTGTGTGTGTGTGTGTATGTATGTATGTATGTATGTATATATATTCACTTTATTATGAAAGTCTACTGTTCTATCATTTTATTTTTTTTATTTATTTTCTAAGTTTTTTTATTTACATTCCAAATCATTTCCCCTTACCCGTTTCCTCCCTCCCCGAAAGTCCCATAAGCTGATGGGATTGCAAGCTGATACAACCACTCTGGAAAGCAGTCTGGTGGTTCCTCAGAAAACTGGGCATGACACTCCTGGAGGATCCGGCTATACCACTCCTGGGCATATTCCCAGAGGCTTTACCTGCATGCAATAAGGACACATGCTCCACTATGTTCATAGCAGCCTTATTTATAATAGCCAGAAGCTGGAAAGAACCCAGATGTCCCTCAACGGAGGAAAAGATTCAGAAGATGTGGTACATTTACACAATGGAATACTACTCTGCAATTAAAAACAATGAATTCACGAAATTCCTAGGCAAATGGTCAGAACTTGAAAATATCATCCTTAGTGAGGTAACCCAATTACAAAAGAACACACATGGTATGCAGTCACTGATAAGGGGATATTAACCCAGAATCTCAGAATACCCTAGACACAATTCGCATATCAATAGATTTCCAAGAAGATGGAAGGAGAGACCCCTGGTCCTGGAAAGACTGGATGTAGGGGAATGCCAGGACAGAGAAGTGAGAGGGGGTTGAATGGGGAAGAGAGGGAGGGAAGGGGGCTTATGGGACTATCATTTTAAAGATAAGGCCAATATCACCGTATTGAGCAATTTCCCTAAAAACAACCTCAGGGAGATGGAAACTCTCAGAAGCACTGAAGTGAGCTCCTGTTATTTCATTTTCTGGAAATTTAAGGTGCAAATGTCTTGTTCACCTTTGGCTTCCATGCTAGCCCACTCTGTAAATTAAAGGGATTAAATGTATGCAACATGCCCACATTCTAAGGAATAAACTAGAGAATGGCTCAATTCTTTAAAATCCCATAATCCCCAAGAACAAACCAAAGGCTTAAACTAGTCAAACTCAGAAGCTAAGAAACAATTGAATAAATACTTTAAGTAGCCTCTCCCTTGGGCTTGGCATTTCTAAAGGACAGAAGGGGGATCTTGGGGGAGCAAATGGGGTTCCTCGTTGATTCATAAAGAATACTGGGGCAGTGTTCAGAAGAATCAATCATTTGTAACCTGAATTTTTTTCCACTCAGATTTCTACATTGTCAATTAGTGCCTGAAATGACTTAGCTAATTTGCATTTTAGGATGTCAGGTGTTAAAATTACTTTTCATTACAACCTACACAAGCCCTGATTGGGTTTACTTGTTTATTTAGTAAATGAAGTAAGGATTCTGAAAAAAAATTATTGTGGACAAAGAGTTTGCTTTTAAATTGAGAAGAGATATGCAGGGAGCATAGCCACCAGTGAGAGACACATCATAGAATTTAAAGGAAATGAAGCATGCACACAGAGAACACTGAGAAAAAACATCAATGAGCAGAGCACGGCACCTTATAGCCAAAGCCCTTGCAGTTGGCTTTGAGGAAACGGGCATCTTGTCTGATCTAGTCTAAAATAGATTTGATTCGCCAGGCGGTGGTGGCGCACGCCTTTAATCCCAGCACTTGGGAGGCAGAGGCAGGAAGATTTCTGAGTTCGAGGCCAGCCTGGTCTACAAAGTGAGTTCCAGGACAGCCAGGGCTACACAGAGAAACCCTGTCTCGAAAAAAAAAAAAAGATTTGATTCAGGCAGGTGAAGGTGGCAAAGGTGTGGTGCCCTCCAGATCTGGCTGTAGCATATACTACAGCTGGTGATGCATTCACACATCTGCTGACCCCCTAACAGCACTGTACATATGCAAATCCTCAAATTACATGTCTTCTCACCCTTAGGTATTATTCTGAAATGATCCCTCTGAGTGTTAATGCTCCACTTTCAGCATAATGGTTTCAGTAACAACCTTTGTGTCTACATTTCTATTGCTTGGGATTCTTCAAAGCATTAGATTCATGACTGAACAGGCATTGGAAGGGACAGGAGAGAAGTACAGAGGATCAGGAAATTGAATTGAAATATGTAGCAGTTGAGGATGGGGAACTAAAAGTAGCTACTAGAAAGTCCTAGATGCCAGGGAAGTGAGAGGCTCCCAGGACCCAATGAGGATGACTTTAGCCAAAATACCCAACAAAGGGGAGATAGAACCTGTAGAGACAACATCCAGTAGATAGGCACGGCCTCCAGTTAAGAGATAGGGCTAACCACCCATCTCAAAAATTTTAACCCAGAAATTTTCCTGTCCAAAGAAAAGACAGGGGTAAAAAATAATGGAGAAGAGACTGAAGGAAAGGCCATACAGAGACTGCCCCATCTAGGGATCCATCCCATCTGTAGACACCAAACACAGACACTATTGCTGATGTCAAGAAGCACTTACTGACAGGAGCGTGGTATGGCTGTTTCCTGAAAAGTTCTACCTGCACCTGACCAATATAGATGCAGATACTCACAGTCAACCATTAGACTGAGCACAGGGATCACAATGGAAGAGCTAGGGGAAAAACTGAAGGACCTGAAGGGGATTGCTACCCTATAGGAAGAACAATATCAACTAACTGGACCACCCAGAGTTCCCAGGGACTAAACCACCAACCAAAGAGTACACATGGAGGGATGCATGGCTCCAGATACATATTTAACAGAGGATGACCTTGTCAGGCATCAATGGGAGAGGAGGTCCTTGGTCCTGTGGAGGCTCGATGCCCCAGTGTAGGGGAATGCCAGAGCGGTGAGGTGGGAGTAGGTGAGTGGGTGGGGGAGCATCCTCATAGAAGCAGGAGGAGGGGGGAAATGGGATGGGAGTCATAGAGGGGTAACCAAGAAGGGGGATATCATTTGAAATGTAAATGAATAAAATGATTAATAAAAAATGAAAGGACTAAAGTCCTGGTTACTTAATATTTGAAACAAATCTAAATTTTCACAGACTCCATAGAATTCTCTGTAATAGTCCCTGAGACTGATAATATCTTGGACACCTCCCATGATGGGAAGTTCATTAGGCTTTTGGAATATTGTTTCTCTTTTATCTATTCTTTTTTTTTTTTTTAGTGTTTCTTGGTATTTATTGGATCTTTTTTTTTTTTTAATTTACATTCCAAATCACTTCCCCTTTCCCGTTTCCTCCCTCCCCGAAAGTCCCATAAGCCCCCTTCCCTCCCTCTTTTCTCCGTTCAACCCCCTCTCATTACTCTGTCCTGGCGTTCCCCTACATCCAGTCTTTCCAGGACCAGGGGTCTCTCCTTCCATCTTTTTAGAAATCTATTGATATGCTGATTGTGTCTAGGGTATTCTGAGATTCTGGGTCAATATCCCCTTATCAGTGACTTCATACCATGTGTGATCTTTTGTGATTGGGTTACCTCACTAAGGATGATATTTTCAAGTTCTGACCATTTGCCTAGGAATTTCGTGAATTCATTGTTTTTAATTGCAGAGTAGTATTCCATTGTGTAAATATACCACATCTTCTGAATCCATTCCTCCGTTGAGGGACATCTGGGTTCTTTCCAGCTTCTGGCTATTATAAATAAGGCTGCTATGAATATAGTGGAGCATGTGTCCTTATTGCATGCAGGTAAAGTCTCTGGGTATATGCCCAGGAGTGGTATAGCCGGATCCTCCGGAAGTGTCATGCCCAGTTTTCTGAGGAGCCGCCAGACTGCTTTCCAGAGTGGTTGTACCAGCCTGCAATTCCACCAGCAGTGGAGGAGTGTTCCTCTTTCTCCACATCCTCGCCAACAACTGCTGTCTCCTGTGTTTTTGATCTTAGCCATCCTGACTGGTGTGAGATGGAATCTCAGGGTTGTTTTGATTTGCATTTCCCTAATGACTAAGGATGATGAACATCTCTTTAGGTGCTTCTCAGCCATTAGATATTCTTCAGGTGAGAACTCTTTGTGGAGCTCTGTACCCCATTTTTTAATAGGGTTACTTGCCTCTCTGGAGTTTAACTTCTTGAGTTCTTTGTATATCTTGGATATTAGCCCTCTGTCGGATGTAAGGTTGGTAAAGATCATTTCCCAGTTAGATGGTTGCCGCTTTGTCTTTTTGACGGTGTCTTTTGCCTTGCAAAAACTTTGTAATTTAATGAGGTCCCATTTGTCTATTCTTGATCTTAGAGTATAAGCTATTGGAGTTCTGTTCAGGAAATTCTCCCCTGTGCCCATATGTTCAAGGTTCTTCCCTAGTTTCCCTTCTATTAGTTTCAGTGTGTCTGGTTTTATGTGGAGATCTTTGATCCACTTAGAATTGAGCTTAGTGCAAGGAGATAAGGATGGGTCAATTTGCATTCTTCTGCATGTTGACCTCCAGCTGAGCCAGCACCATTTGTTGAAAAGGCTATCTTTTTTCCACTGGATGGTTTTAGCTCCTTTGTCAAAGATCAAGTGACCATAGGAGTGTGGATTCATTTCTGGGTCTTCAATTCTGTTCCATTGATCTACATGTCTGTTACTGTACCAATACCATGCAGTTTTTAACACTATTGCTCTGTAGTACAGCTTGAGGTCCGGGATACTGATTCCCCCAGAGGTTCTTTTACTCTTGAGAATAATTTTAGCTATTCTGGGTTTTCTGTTATTCCAGATGAATTTTTGAATTGCTCTTTCTAACTCTATGAAGAATTGAGTTGGGATTTTGATGGGGATTGCATTGAATCTGTGTATTACTTTTGGTAAGATGCTCATTTTTACTATATTAATCCTGCCAATCCATGAGCATGGCAGATTTTTCCATCTTCCGAGGTCTTCTTCAATTTCTTTCTTCAGAGACTTGAAGTTCTTGTCATACAGATCTTTCACTTGTTTGGTTAGCGTCACGCCAAGATACTTAATATGGTTTGTGGCTATCGTAAAGGGTATTATTTCTCTCACTTCTTTCTCAGCCTGCTTATCCTTTGAGTATAGGAAGGCTTCTGACTTGCTTGAGTTGATTTTATATCCGGCCACTTTGCTGAAGTCGTTTATCAGCTGTAGGAGTTCTCTGGTGGAGTTCTTTGGGTCGCTTATGTATACTATCATATCGTCTGCAAATAGTGATAGTTTGACTTCTTCCTTTCCAATTTGTATCCCTTTGACCTCTTTTTCTTGTCTAATTGCTCTCGCTAGAACTTCAAGTACTATATTGAAAAGATATGGAGAGAGAGGGCAGCCTTGTCTAGTCCCTGATTTTAGTGGGATTGCTTCAAGTTTCTCTCCGTTTAGATTGATGCTGGCTACTGGTTTGCTGTAAATTGCTTTTACTATGTTTAGATATGGGCCTTGAATTCTATCTATTCTTTGAAAAGTTACTTGTCAGTAAATTTTGTGGGTATTTTACTACTCTTTGAAATTTTTCTTCTCTTCATTTCTGGGTCAACTCTTTAACAGTTATCCTCCCATTGCCTGATTAGCTGGAGGTTGTTGTGGAGCACCTAACAATGGGAGTAGGAGTATCTTTGACTCTTACCTTCTTCAAATAATAGACTCTTTCCTGGTTGGTTTTTTTTCTTCATCTCATTTACATAGACACACCAAGCCAATCAGAACCTGCCTGAGCATGTGTGTGTGTGTGCATGTGCGTGTGTGTGTGTGTGTGTGTGTGTGTGAAATTCTGGTAAGACTAGAGAAAGAGAAACCCTTACACATTGTGAGAATGTAACTCAGTATGGCTGCTATAGAATACAGAAAAGTGTTTCCTCAAAAGTTAAAAGGGGGCAGAGAGATGGCTCAATGATTCTCAATGATTAAGAGAACTTCCAGAGGACCTAGGTTTGATTCCCAGCACCCATTTGGCTAAGATGACCTCTCAGCATTACTAGTTGTCAGCCTTAGAGCTGTACTTCAAGCAATATTTCACACCCATGGACAATAGTCTCCTCCTTTGTGGCCAGCAGAAAGAGAGGCACACATCTATAATACAATAGCCTTCTAAATGACAATTGGAAATGGCTCCCAGGTTATTGAATTGCTTTAGAAAGCATGTTCCTTAATGCAAACATTGAATTAACTAGTGCTGAAATTGACATGTTTAAAAATAATTATCCATAGACTACCTAATCAAGTAAGCTCATTCAAAAGTGTAGGTCTCACTCTATGCCCTAATCTCCATCACTTCACTCTTGAACTAGGTCAGGGTCTATTTCTCATATATTTGATAGGAAGAATGAGTTCTGGTCTCTTTATCTCTATAGCACAATAACATGACTATTAACTGAGTGCATATTTAAAAGCAGCTAGAAGAGGGGATTTTAAGTATACATGACACAGGTAAAAGAGTTTGAAGTGAACAATAAATTAATTTCTGTGATTTGAGCATATTATAATTGTTTTTCAATTAAAATGCATTCACAGGGACAGTGGCTGCATGCAAAGGGCTTTCACAAGTCTATGCCAGATGGGATCCCAGTGCTGAGAGAGGAGATGGACACATTCCCCATCCCTAACCCAGAAGCTATCTCCAGTTGATAACAGCTCAAAAAGGGACATTTTTTTAATGAAATTAACTCTGGTTGTATTAGAGATTGTTGTTGTTGCTGCTGCTGCTGCTGCTGCTGCTGTTGTTGTTTCATAATGCTTTGTCTGGAGAGTTTTTTGTTGCTGGTTTTATTTGAGAGGAGTTGTTTTGGTTTTTTTGGGGTTTTTTTAATCTACAGGTATTTTGCTTATATATTACAGTTTTCTGTTTTGTATTTTTATGAGATTTCTATGTGTGCAAGTGTGTGTGTCTGCATCTGTATGTATCAGTTATGCTTTTTCTTTGGCCCTTTTTTTCCTATTTGTTTTGTCCTATGCTGGTTTGGTTGCCTGTTTGTTTTCTAATGAAAAAAAAGGAGGGTATGGATTTGTGTGGGTGAGAGGTGAGGAAAATCTGGGTGGAGTTAAGGGAGGGAAAACTATGATCAGGACATAGTGTAGGGGAAAGAAAACTAATTTCAATAAAAACAAAATTGAAAATAAAACGGACCCAACCTTAACAGTACACAAATGCAAAAGAAAGAAATAGGAGCCTGTCCATGTGCTAGCTACCATTCACTCCCTGAAAAGGATGTTTATCTCCACATGTTTCACTGAGCTTTTGAGGATGTTCTTTTCCTAAATATCAGTCTGGCTTTGGATTCACAAAACAATTAGATAAACAGAAAGGCTCAGTCTGCCACCAGACCAAGTGCGTTCATGCCCCCTCGTGGCTAGATGTGGTACTAGCTGTAGCCCTTCCAGATGGAAGCATAAAAAGAGATGGCGCTCCAGAGCTAGAGTTTGGACAAGGCTTCCTTCTGTCTGGGTTGTAACAGGCATTGATGAGCAGGTATGGTTGCCATCCTCATATTTCAGATGAAAAGCTAAGACACACTTCTTTGAACTAGCTCTGGAGCTTTAATTTATACCTTCAGGGTTGTGGTCAAACGCACTTTTAGTGCAATATGTATATATCCTGTCTCTTAATGCAGTGGTTCTCCACTATCCTAATGCTGTGACCCTTTAATACAGTTCCTCGTGTAATAAACCGCAACTGTAAAATTATTTCGTTGCTAATTCATAACTGTAATTTTGCTACTGTTAGAAATTGTAATGTAAATATCTGATATGTGACCCCAGAGGGTAAGGGGGTGTCACGGCCCATACTCAGAACATCCTGTATACTCCTGCACTTCGCAGGAAGAAAAGGAAATATGGTTAGAACATGCTAAAGAAGAACATAAACAATCAAGACCAAGCAAAATGAAAAGAAAATATGGACACTCTAAATCAGAAATTCAGAATGCTCTTCCTTTGTAACACTTAGTGAGATTGTTGACTACTTACCACTTGCTACAATGAAGGCTACTTTAGATCTTCAGACAGCATTCTGATCACCTACTGTTCCATTATCTACTCTTGCAAAAAGGGTTTTCTGTGGAGGCATATGAGAGCATTGCTCAAATCAAAGCAATACATGAAGTATTTTGAGCTAAACAAAGAAATTCAGAATGACTGCCCATATGGAAGAGAATTTTACCTTCTATCCGTTGCTGATTGGAGGTCATTTTTTTCCATCAGTCTCTAGTGATGAGAAGCAGGCTCACTCTCCTCAAAGCTATCCTGTTTAGCTGTATGTGTGTGCAGGGACTTCATCCCAGCACAGCAAAGTTAGTGATAGACAGTGAGTGATAGAGAAAAGAAGATACCCCACCTACAGAGCTGCTCGTTTAATAGAAACCGAGCAAATTTTGAGGGAATGGGAAGGAGAAGGATAATTTTTCTGCAAAGATCTAAAGGGAACTAAAGGGAGGGGAAAAACAGAAAGAGAAAAGGGTGTGGTGCGGCACTTGGTCAAAGCACATTTTATACTTGTATGAATATGCTTTTATGGCATCCAGTACTATGTACAATTAACATATACCAATAAAAAGAAAAGTAAATTTCATTTTAATTTTGACTTTTAAAACAACTCATTTTGTCATTCTTTTGCTTAAATGAAGTACTTTTTCCAGCCTTAGAGATGAACTACAAGTAATATTTCACACCCACAGATAACAGTCTCCTCTTTTGTGACCAATGGAAAGAGAAGCACACATCTATAAGACAATAGCCTTCTATTTCTCAGTGGACCACTCTAATTGGATGTTCTTGCCTCTTGTTTTTAGCATTTATACTATAATGTGTAACTGTAATTTTTGGCTACTTTAATTGGTTCTTATATATACTACCCTTCTCCACACCAATTCCTTCCATAATCCCACCCCAACACTAGGTAGGTGAGAAAGATGGTTAGAGGGGAAAGGAGATGTAGACTTCTTCAGACTACTTCCTGCTGACTACAGGCATTGAGTTTCTTGTGGGCAAGTCCAATCTTTGTCATCGGAATATCTCCAACCAGCAATCCAGCAAACAGCAAACAGCAAAGAGCAATCAGCAAACAGCAAAAGCAGCAACAGGAACCACCAGCAGCAGCAGTGATAGCAGCAGAGGTGGCAGCAGCAGCAGGGGCAACATCAGCCACTGCAGCTTCTGGGGACTCTGGCATTTTTATACCCTCTCAAGCGTCCCCAGAATTTCAAACATAAGCTATGTTCAGCTGGCAGAATCACTGCCCTGCCAGAATGCAACACAAACCGTAGTTAGTAGCTGTGGACAATCTTAAGCAGCCCCATAACTGACACCTGGAATTAAAACAAAAGCATATTCTCAAAATATAACTGGGTTTTTTAAGAAACCAAAATTCTCACTAGAGTGATGTATCTATAGGTAGATTTAATTTCATCTGTCCCTCTGTCCCTCTTGTCTGGAATTAATTGAGCTGTTTGAAGCTGTGAGTTTGGATCATCTCTGTTTCTCTCTCATATATATTCCAGGGAGCAAAGATATATTATGGTGACTCTTCTCCATTGGGTCTCATGCTCATTTTTAAAGTTTGCATGTAATTGTTTCTCCAGGTTGAACTTTGTATTATTACTTGTAACATATCTTCCAATTTAATTATTTTTTTCAGTTGTGTTTGGCATTCTGTTTAGCCCAGCCATTCAATTATCAAGTTTCTTTTTTTTTATTTTCTAAGTTTTTTTTATTTACATTCCAAATCATTTCCCCTTTCCCGTTTCCTCCCTCCCCAAAAGTCCCATAAGCTCCCTTCCCTCCCTCTGTTCCCCATTCAACCCCCTCTCGCTTCTCTGTCCTGGCATTCCCCTACATCCAGTCTTTCCAGGACCAGGGGTCTCTCCTTCCATCTTCTTGGAAATCTATTGATATGCAAATTGTGTCTTGGGTATTCCGAGATTCTGGGTTAATATCCCCTTATCAGTGACTGCATACCATGTGTGTTCTTTTGTGATTGGGTTACCTCACTAAGGATGATATTTTCAAGTTCTGACCATTTGCCTAGGAATTTCGTGAATTCATTGTTTTTAATTGCAGAGTAGTATTCCATTGTGTAGATATACCACATCTTCTGAATCCATTCCTCCGTTGAGGGACATCTGGGTCCTTTCCAGCTTCTGGCTATTATAAATAAGGCTGCTATGAACATAGTGGAGCATGTGTACTTACTGCACGCAGGGGAAGCCTCTGGGTATATGCCCAGGAGTGGTATAGCCAGATCCTCCGGGAGTGTCATGCCCAGTTTTCTGAGGATCCACCAGACTGCTTTCCAGAGTGGTTGTACCAGCTTGCAATTCCACCAGCAGTGGAGGAGTGTTCCTCTTTAGGTGCTTCTTAGGTGCTTCATTGTTGGTGGTTTGAGTTATAAGCCTTCTCTTCAATTCTTTTTTTCAGTATTTCTATAACACTTTTGGTAATTGCATGTTCCCTGCAGATATTCTCAAGCTTCTTTTAGAATATAGTAAACCACAGTTATTTCACTCTATAGATGTGGAGTTCTAGACAGTTATAAGCCTCCTGACATGGGTGCTTGGAACTGAACTCAAGTCCTTTGCAAGAGCAGTAAGTGCTCTAACCACTGATCCATCTCCAGCCCTACTTCATCACTTCTTGACTTACTAAAACAAAAAAAAAAAAACTATATCCTTCTTTGTGTTGTGAAAGTACAGGGTGAAAAATGCATCTAGAAGAATTTTCCAGGGCTTCACTGGCCTCCCTGGGCCATACTCCCACATCTAGCCTGGATTTTTAAACACTATTTTATACATTAACTTTATTTTACCATATGTGTATGGTGGAGATATGCTATGTTTATCTATGAAAGTCAGAAGACAGTTTGTCAGAGTCAGTTCTTTTATTCTGCCATGTGAATTCCAGGGATCAAATTTAGGTCATCAAGTTTGAAGTCAAGTCCCCTCACCAACTGTGCTGTCTCACCAGGCTCAGCCTAGAAGTCTGTGGGTATACAAATACATGAGACAAAAGCTCATTCAGTACAAACTGCAGATATATGTGTATAAATCTAGCTACATTTGAGGCATTATTTGGTCTTATGACTCAGAAATTTCAAATTTCAAAGCATTACCTCCAAGGAAACCAGAAGTGGTTCCTTTGGGACTTAAGGCCCAGAAATAAATAATTGACATCAACTTTTTGGAAATACTCAAAGTCACAGAGACACATAAGAACAGAATTTCAATTATAAAACTCTTCCTTACAAATAACAGGCTCCACCAGTTAACTGGCTACAGAAGTTGAGTCCTCTGTGCTGGAAATAGCCCTCAAACAAATCTACCCCCATCTGCTGGTGGTTGTCCAAATTTTCAGTCAGAGGAAGCAGGCAAACCTGCGAATAGATTTTCTAGCTTAAATCTCTACTAACTATGTGACGTTGGGTCAATTTCTCTTCTTTCTCTGAACCTCAGTTTACCCATATTACCATCCAGTGTTTTAGGCAAAAAGATACAGATTACCTTTTGGTGAGAAACAGAAAGAATCTCTGTAAGGATGTCTAGATGATCAGGGGTGATGTGACAGGACTCACAATGTGAGAGCAGGCTTGTCTCTCAGTTCTCATTTGTGATTAGCAATAACATGTAAATCTTATCATTCCTTTTTCTCTTTCATGTCCAGTTGGGGAAGAAGGGAGATTTTTTTTTTTAAGGAAATGTAACAGTACTCTGCACTTTAGAAGTCATGAGACCATGGAACATGGAATAGTTTGTTTCTAAAGTGTATTTTCAAAAGAAGTGGGAAAAGTTAAGTTAGCAACTGTGTAAGACATTGAGAAAACCAGGAGAGTGAAGGTTTTCTGTCTTCACCCAACCTAAACTTGTGTTACCAAGTACTGAAAGAAAGCAGAAAGTGTGTGTTTCTATGTGTATGAGCCTTGTAAAGGAAGGCTGGATTTGAGATCCATTTTACTTCGGCCCTTCTCTATGGTGTGACTTGGGAGGTGTGATGCTAGTGGACATGACTTAGTCCCTTTTCTTATTACTGGGTACACGGGCTCTTGTGATGCCTCGTTTGGCACTAGCTCTATCATGGACCCAGGCTGGGACATGGGATAGCGTGAAGCCATTCCATACTCTTCTCTTCTACAACAGAAGCAGTTTCCAGGTAGGGGGAACAATAAAAGCCAACAAAAATCTCAAACTTTTCCATGTGATAGCATTTGAACTCAGGTGCATCAGCATATTCTGATGACATCTGAAGTTAGTGACTTTTGCCTTCTTTTCCCCTTCAGCCTGGATCCTCACTTCCACTCTGCAATCCCTCTGTGGTCAAAGCCCTGCATTTGACCCTTTGGTAAGAGATTACATCAGCCCACTCAAAGATGAAGCGCATTGGGTTAAACACGTTGAGTTACTGTAGTGTCATGGTCTGAGAACAACCTCCTGATTCGTCTAAGATGTGCAAGTGTTTCAGAGCACACATCCAGCCATGACAGTCAAATGGTCACACTTCTCCCAAAATGCAAACTCTTGGACACAAAGTCTTCTAAAAGAAACACATCATTTTCCTTCTGCAAAGAGGCCCAGAGCCAGAAGTCTCTAGCTTCCCCTGTGGTCCAGTCTCAGCAGTAAGCCCCTCCCTCTCCCACGACTGGACCCAACCCAGGTGGCTAGTGCTGGTCAGGGTAAAGCTGCAGAGCCCTGAAGGGGTGGGGCCTGACAGCGCACAGACTGAGGGGCAGAAGCTCCAGCGCCCGCCTTTTTTTTTTTTTTTTTTCCCTGCTCCTGGTGCCTGCGGGATTGGCTCAGTGGGTGTTGCCGTCAGAGTGGGCGGAGCCAGCCGCGCGCCCCGCCCTACTCGGCACCCAGTCTCAGCCCAGAGCGGTGCCAGAGGAAGCGCACCTTGCAGTGGCACGCCCTTTGGACCGCTGCGTTGGGGAGAGCTGCTGCAGAGATGCTGTTCTTTCAGGCCCTGAGCTCCGGAGCGACCCCATAGTCCCTGCTTCCTTCAGGTCTCTCCTTAGGGTCCCGATTCTGAGGAAGGACTAGCGATGATCCCGCCCCTTTTGCCCGGTACTGATTCACTCCCACTCCAACCCTGTCCCCTTTTCCAGCTGTCAGCCGCGGTCCCCAAGAGCACCGCAGCCATGGGCATCCGAGGCATGCTGCGAGCCGCCGCGCTCCTGCTGCTCATTAGGACTTGGCTGGCAGAGAGTAATGGCCCCAGTCCCACCCTGAAATTCCACTTCGAGCTCTCTTCCAGCACGCCTGAAGTCATCCTGGATCTTTTCAACTGGTAAGCAGCCCAGCCTAGCTGAGCATGGAAGGGACAGGGGCAAAAGAAGGTCTTGGCCTCTTGGACAGAGCGGGTTGGGGACAAGGGACTCAGACCCGGGTTTGCCTAGGGGCTAAAGCATGGGGACAGCTGTGAAATGATACTCCTAGCTTCAACCCACCTGTTACTGCTGTGCCTTAGTCTGCTACTGTCAACCCAATTCTTGAAGCCAGAAGCACCCTCACCCCAGAATCTACCTGATCATCCCAGGCAGCTTTTCCCAGTCGTGTTTTCTGACGCCCGTGGTACTTGGAGTGTATATGGGCAATTCACAAAACAGACGGGAAAGACACCTGTTTGAGTAAAGATTTTTAGTCCATTTGCTGAAACAGTATCTCTCTGTCTCTCTGTCTGTCTCTGTCTCTCTCTCTCTCTCTCTCTCTCTCTCTCTCTCTCTCTCTCTCTCTCTCTCTCTCTCTCTGGGGGAGGGAAGGGGGAAGGGGATCTTTCAAATACAGCAGATTGAAATGATTAACTGTGTAATCAGTAGCTGTAAATGGTATATAATCTCTGGCTTAAGTGGGTTAAGATTTTGTGCTTACTCTTGTGAAAACATTTGAAGATTTCAGTGTTTCTGTGTTTGATTTAAAGTTTCTTTAGGTCTGCAAGTATCTGAAGAGGGGATAAACTGTCATCCTTGAAATGTAGATCACACACAAAAAATGTGTATTTGCAAGTGGCCACCAATCTGAAAGGCTGGCACATGGAAAATCTGTGGACAGAAACAGGCGGAATGTATTTCTTTAGTTTGGGAATAATTCATCTTCACACTTTTAAATGTTACAAAATTAAATTTTATGATTGAGGGTAATGAGTAATAATTTTAAGTGGCAAACTAGAAATAAACATGTATTTAGAAAGGGGGAGGGGCTAGGCTGGGCAAGGTTTCTGCAGTGCTCTCAACCCAATATTCCAGACTGCGTCAGTGAACACACAGGGGGTAGGGGGAGTCAGGGAGAGATGGAAAGAGCAAGAAATAGACCCAGAGAGATGGAAATTGCAGGGGTGATGCGTCAAAGATCCGAGGAACCCCAGTGATAGTGATGCCTGGGGCCTGTTATCATTTAAAAGTCCTTTGGGGAATGAAAGTCCAGATTAATTCAGTGAACATCATAGAGACCTCTGGAAAGGCCTACTATCTGCAGTTGACCTGTCTTCACTTACAGATGCTCACCTAAGACACCTCCAGGCTGAAAGCACATGTGTAGTGAGTAAGATGCCTATTCCCAGAATGAATCTTTTTGAAGACAGCTCTAAACCCTGGGAATCAGAAATGGTTTAGTTCAATGAGAGTCATAAATCTATGCTACATGAGCAAGACATGCTCTCCCTCCCCCACCTCTCTCTTTCTGCGTCATGTGTCATATACCAACTCTCTCATACACAAGGTTGACATAAATGTAAGGGGGGAAATGCCTGAACCAGGTAGAGGAAATGTGTCTTTGAGCTGGAAAACATGAGCTCAGCTCAGGGGCACACTAGCCAGTGGGAGCTGACCTCCAGGGGCAATGAGGTACCCAGGGGTACCTCAAGGGGCTGTGTCTCAAAAAAAAAAAACCTAAAACAATACAGTTTTCTGAGGGTCTCATCTGCCCACCTTTTCTCCTCTCCTATGGTGGCCTTTCTTCCCCTGACCACTATTTCTGCCTGGTAACAGGGATCCAGTCCTTGGGCCCCACCCTCTGGATAAAAGCAGTGAAGGGGGAGGGGAAGGGGAAAAAGTCTGCGTCACTGCTGTGCTTCTGGCTGACTCACTGGGCTGAGAGGGGAGGAAGGGAAGGTGAGAGCACACACATATGACTGCACATGTTTGCATGTGTACAGGAGCAATGATGGCCACTGGTAAGTGGGTCACTAGTCAACCAGCATTTATTTACTCATGGCTTCTCTGTTTCAGCAAAAATTGTGCAAATGAAGCTGTGGTTCAAAAGATTTTGGACAGGGTGCTGTCAACATATGATGTCCGACTGAGACCAAATTTTGGAGGTGAGCCAAGTCAAGACACCAGAGGCTTTTACATTAGATGGAATAGAGCCAGTGCCACCCTGGAAGCCACCAGGCTCTACACCTCTGCCCCACCCCCAGATCCTACTTCCTTGCATCTGCCAAGCCCCACAAGGGAGCTCCTTCAGATTTGGGGCTTCTGCTCTCTTTCATTGAATGTATCAATGTACCTGAATTTCTATGCCAGAAACCTTTTCCTCCTTACTCCCTTCTAAAGATGTTGCCACCCTTAAGCAATTCTAGGAGTTGAGAATTGAGGCCATAGTCTTTTCTGCCTCTGTCACCTAACCCACCTAGGCCTGGAACACTGCTATAATGCCCTGTTTTTCCAAGCCTTCATCTCTCATCAAATTCAATCCATCTATCATCCCATAGTATACGTGTTCATAAAATTCAGCCTGATGGCCACTAACAGGACAAGGAAAGTGACAAGGATAAGAAGTGACAAGGAAACAGGACAGCTTCCTGTAGGATAGGACACAATCTACTCAGTAGTCACTGCTAATGATTTACATTTGTGCTCATCTGTAACTGTCTTCTAAAAATACCATGCCACCTTCGAAAGCAAGGAAGTTTCCCTTGACCCTAAATTGAAGAGGTCAGACTATTAGCTGGTACTTCCCTCCAGTACATGAGGGCAGAAGGCCAAGGGCTCCAAGGTGAGTCTCCATGGGAAACAGGGTTGAAAAAGGCAGAAGGTGTATAATGTCTTTATGCTACTGAGGCCCCAGTGGCAGCAGCTTTTCCATGTGGTGTATAGAAATTCAGGGGGTAAAGCACAGCTAATACCCCTTACGTGGTACTAGCCTCTGAATCATTGTGCCAAGCCCCAAAGGATGCCTCTTTCTCACTTTAATGTTTGTCTGCAAAGGACAATAGTAGCCATCTTCACTCAATGAGCACATGTTCACCATTATTTTAGGCTCAGGCTGCCCTCCCTGCACCTTTCAAGACTAAAAGAAGGGAGGGAACAGAGGCAAGAGTGAATCTCTGGATATTGTCCACAGTAGGCCTGGGGCCTCTTGCTGTCAACTTTTATGTTACAATGAGTATTATGATCATGCCAGGCTGGAACATCTGAAAAAATATGGGCCCCTACAATTACTTTGCCAAACAGATGAGGGCAGTAGGAGGAGGGGACAAGGAGAACTTAGGAACCCCTGCCATTTAGATGGAAAGGAACACTACAGGCTGTAAGGCTGGGGCTGTTGCACGGGAGAAATATGGTGGAAGACCCATTGATCAGACAGCCAGGCTCAAGCACTCAGGGTTTAGGGAACCCAGGACTCTCTGTATAGCCTCCAATAAACAGAGTATCCTCTGTATTTAATATGGAATACAGTTTTAGGGCTTAATCTTCACACATAAGAATGTTCCTGATTCCCTACCTCACACACACAGGAACATGAGACAGACACCCAACATCATAAATGAAGACATGGAGTGTTTTTACCTTAGCTAGAGAAATAAGAGTAATGTCCCCTTCCCCTGGTTGTGTCCCTGTGCCATATCATGGCCTGACCAGGCGAAGATGCTCTGCATTTTACTATCGATTACCTGTTCAGCTAAGAGCCCTTGGGCAGGCTTCTGCCCTGGCCCTTTTGCTCCACAACAGTGAGTAAAGGCATCACTAGGATGGTCTAGAGAAGCCTGACTTTGGAGGAAGGGGCTGGCAATTGGGCTTTGAAGAAATGAGCTGGCATGTAGGCCTCTCTGGAGCTTGTTGCCTAATAACACAGCTACCATCTGCTAAAAATGTAGGGAGGGCAGCCTGAAAGGCAGCAATCAAATCCAGGGTTTCTAGAAACCTCTGTCACTACATATCATTTTCCTGGAGCTTTTCAAATTAGCCCTGGGTGTTGAAGTCTGGGCTAGACCCTAACACAACTCCATATGCTTCTCAGCTGCCATTCATCCACTTATTCCCCAAATCACTTTGCTCTTTGAGGCACTGGGTTTGAAATAATACATCTTCCTTTAGTTCAGTTTCTATGCAATCAGCCTGCAGTGAAACCAGCAGGTTGAATTGCAAGCATCACATGTACACATATTTCCCTAGCAGCAGTGTAGTGTAATATACTTTGCTGTAAGCTGGTGGGAGAATAATAAAATGGATTTCTCCATAGTATCTTACAGCTTACTATTTTCATAACCATGATCATATTTGAATCTTGCCAATGGGCACTGCAAATACCCAGGCAAAGGAAAAACAACAGGATTATATATTCAGTCACACTTGCACATTCAACACACCATCATTATAAAGTATTAACTCATATGAGCACACTCATGAATTTATTCATATAGACACACATAAGCATGATCATATATTCAAAATTTGCATATTAATGCACACAAACATGACCCAAACTCATACATTAACACTCATAAAAAATGGCCAAACACATATACATATATACAAGGAAAATACTTGCTCAGGCACAAACATACAGAAATAATCACAAAATTCATTTACACGCATAAATACACATTTCACTCATACAGTCAGACATTTACATGAACACACTCATACCTATGAACATACATGTTCATTGCCATGAAAACACATTCACAAGTGCAGACAGGTACATTCATGCACACAGACAAGTTCACAAACACACCTAAATATGAACACAGTTGGTTACACATTCACTAAACACAATTATGCTTGCATAGACTCATTTATACCCAGGTACAATCACACAAATCCATTCCTATATAAGAGCAACTACCTCAACATACTCACACATATACACATAAATATTCTGACACATTGACAAGCCATCAGTACTCACATATGTGTTCATGAATGTTCACATGAATGTTCACATATGTATATTTAAAAATTCACCCACACTTTAATATACAGTAACACATTAATACACAAACATGCTCATATATTCAAATATACCTATAAATTCTGTCATGTTATACATTATCAAACTCATATATCCACACACATTCACTCACAGTTATGTTTGCTTACACAAACACACTGATTCACTCACATATATGGACAAACAATGACACATTCATACACAGATGAACATTGTACCTATTGATGCACTCAAATATGCCTGCAGATACAAACACACTAGCAAATTTACTTTACACATTAACATCCTTATGTACATATGCTTATAGTGCAACATATGTCCAAGGTCACACAAAACTCATATTCACTCACACAAATATGCTCACATACACTCACTGCCATATAAAAATATTCAAGATGCATACAAGCTTCATTCATACACATAGGCAAGCTCACAAACACCCATATATGAGCATGCAGGATCACACATACCATTATATACATTATACCACATCTACATGCCTGTGTATCCTAATTCCACAAAGCATACTGAAATGAACATGTAAGTACATTCTGTCGCACAGCTCCCATAGTCACACATGTGTTGACTCATGATAAATATCCTCATGTTTCACTTGAACTCTCTCATATGCTGTCTCCCACACAACTCACTGGATCATACAAACATGCTGATACAACATACTAGATCACACAAATTTGCTCATATGACTCACTGGATCACACAAACATGCATGCACAATGACTCATACATAGACATGATCATACACATATTCAGATGAATGTATCCACATACATATGGATACATTCATTCCCAAACTCACAGCAAACATGGACATGCTGATGTTCACTCACACAGAACCATGAATCTTGGCTCTTTTTCATGAGCTTGTTGAGTTTCATTTTTTTATCAGAAAACATTTACCACAGAATGCTTCATTTCATATTTTCCTTTTGTGTTGCCCTTATACCTTCCTTTCAGCACAGCTAAGCAAGGCCTTGCTCTAAGCACTTGACCTTCATTTAACTATGATACCGTTATCCCCATTTAACCCAAGAGGAAGCTCAGGCTCAGAGAGCTTAGGTGACTTAAGATCATACATCCAGCAAACCTCCAAACTAGTTTTAGCCTAGACAACTGAGTCTTGAATACATATTCTTAACCTTTATTCAAATATTCATGTGATTGTATCTTCCTGTCTTATAGGAGCTTCTGTGCCTGTGTCAGTATCTATCTATGTCTCCAGTATTGAACAGATCTCAGAAATAAATATGGTAAGTCTATAGGTTCCAGTGATGATGCAGTAGATAAGGGACAAGAAGCATAGTCATATGCCAACTCTAATAGTTCTGACCTGTGACAGAACTCACATGAAAGGGAGTAAGGGTAGGTTTAAAAGTGACAGCCCTCTGAAATAGCAAAAAATAGTCAATTGAAGGCTCACATCACAGCATATCCAAAAATTCAGTTACATGTAGATTATCAACTCAAGAAAATCTATGAAGCTTTAAAAAGATTTAATAGCACACTATGTTTGTACTATGGGGTAATTCAGATTTATTTTATAAGATACACATTGCCCAAAACAGAGGTCAGATGCTGCTGAGGTTAATGAGGTGGACACACTGCTGTCAACTGTTCTCAGCTTTTTCAGGGATGCAAATGGCCACTTTCACTTTACCATTGTAATTTCTTCCTGTTTGGGGCATGTATGATACATTTTTTACATAGTTATATACATTATATGTTCATACATGGAAATATTCTCCAGGAATACAGGAGAACAAATTATAGTTATACACAGCAGCTTTGAATGGGCCTCACAAATACAATACTGCGTGGGGAAAGGGAATTACAGATATATAGTTTGGTTCTAATTAGGCAACATTCCAAAATGAAGTCCAACTAAGCATTGTGTTTTCTAAAAATACACATGGAAACAATGAAACTCTACCTTGAAGCATGGGAAATAGTACCATAAAAGCTTGTTTCCTCCTGGTTGTGGAAAATGTGCTCTAAAAAAAAATCATACATTGGAACTTTCTTAACCTGGATATTAATTATAGAAGATTACTTTTTGCTGTTCCTTCTTAAGCATGTTTATACACCCATCTGCCTGATATTCTTCATAGAGTAGCATATATGTACGTGTGCACATATAATATATGTATATTGAAGACAGAGACCTGGACAATCTGACAACTGTCATTTACCTGTTTCCCCCAAGGACTATACAATCACAATGTTTTTGCATCAGACCTGGAAGGACACACGCTTAGCTTACTATGAAACCAACCTGAACCTGACTCTGGATTATCAGATGCATGAGAAGCTCTGGGTTCCTGACTGCTACTTTGTGAATAGCAAAGATGCCTTTGTGCATGATGTGACTGTGGAGAATCGTGTATTTCAACTTCACCCAGATGGGACAGTACGATACGGTATCCGGTGAGTCCCCACAAGAGTCTTGAGCTGTTCTAGCAAGATTCATTCTTCCTACTGTGTATCCCACACACTTTCACATACTTTCCAATCCCTCGTGCAAATGTTCCCCTCTTCAGGAAATCCTCAAAATTCCCATGGCTGAATACTCAATTTAAAAAAAAAAATGACCTCTTACTCTTGCTTCCTCTTGCTTCTATCTCGCTCTCTTGGGGTCTTCCCTTTCCCTTTCCCTTTCCCTTTCCCTTTCCCTTTCCCTTTCCCTTTCCCTTTCCCTTTCCCTTTCCCTTTCCCTTTCCCTTTCCCTTCCCTTCCCTTCCCTTCCTTCCCTTCCCTTCCCTTCCTTCCCTTCCCTTCCCTTCCCTTCCCTTCCCTTCCCTTCCCTTCCCCCTCTCTCCACGTGCTCTTGGTCATGGCCAGCCTCTACTTCTCTACTCCCTCTTTCTGCCTTTCTCTACCTCTACTACCCTCTTAATTCCCCTCCCCATGCCCTGAATAAACTCTATTCTATACTATAAATAAATAAATAAATAAATAAATAAATAAATAAATAAGAGGTCCCAGTTTAGATACTATAGCCAACTTCTACCCTTTCAAATGAGTCCTATGGTGGGAGGGTGTATTAAGGAATCTGAGTTCACTGGGAACAGTGTTACTTTATTTTGTGGACAATGAAGAAAGAAATTCACAATGTTGCCTACCATTTGTGAGAGGAAATACTGTTTTCGTTAAATTTTTATGTAATTATATATTGAAAAAAAAACTCTTGATTCCCTGGACCAAAAGATCTCTTCCTCCATTTTGCTTATGTGTGTTGAATTCTTTATCTCCATGCAGCAATGAAGGGAAACTGAGGAATGCTGAATCCTGGGCTTCACCTCTCTCCTTCCTTATACTCGCACCATGCAGGGTATCAGGAGAAGAGGGAGCTAGTTCTGTCAGAGGGTTATGGTAGGGCTTCTCATCTCCTGCTCTCTTTATACAGAGAACATGTGCACACTGATAGTCCTCAACTGATCCATTTGCAATAGAGCCATCACCAAAGCTGCCTTCACAGTTTCAGCTCAGATTGTCAGTAATGCAAGCTAATAGGCCATCTTAGCCCGGAAAATGTTTCCTGGTGGTGGCTATCATGGTTTGTTCGACAGGTCTAATCATTGGGTTTCTCTTACTCTGGGGTATTCTCTTTGCATTTCTTCCTTTCTTCTTCCTCCATCCACATGGAATCATGGAATATCAATGCTTACATGAAATTGATCAATAATCACTCTTATTTAAAGTAAAGGAGGCATTGGTTAATAAATAATACTTGGAAAATTCATTTTTAAGGAGGGAAGTACATACTACCCAGTCCCCAAAATGAAATGCCTCCAAGGATTGACAGTGCTGTGACTAGCTTAGCAGATGGGAAGGAAATAAAATGACATAGGACAGAAATGAGGCAGTAGAGAGATTTTTTTTTCATTATGCTGTTTTCAAGCACAAGTCACCTCCCTAGCCCCACCAAAGCCATTTGTTCAGATCCCTCTCCTGGGTGCACAGCATAGCAATTAATGCTTCTTCTAGCTGTATCTATGTCAGCACTGTCTGGATCATCCATGGATAAGCATTTTGTGCCCTCTGATGTCTTTGTAGCTCTCAGTGCCACATAGGCCCTCACTACTGACGTAGATGTAGATACGGTCTAAGGCTGCCCTTGGTCACTGTCCACATTTATACTTGTACACCACATACCTGCTTTCCCCAATGGCTATGTAGCCTTAGTACATTACACATAGCACACAATGTTCTCTCAACAGCTTTGTTGATACTTTAACAAACACAGGTGTTACTGTCTCTGTATTGTTTCCTCAAGGGTTCTTCCCTTTGTGATGTTCTGCGGTTTTTCTGGCATGACATATATCTGCTCTTTGTTTCAGCAATGCCAAATCTTCTGGATTTTTTTTTATCAAATTCCAGTTTTTCCTCTTTCTCTGCCTCCCCCCAATTCTACACATATGTGTCAACCCTCCACCAAACCCTTGCCTCCCCACCCTGCAGAATCCTTAGGGATAAGCTTCAATTATTTCCCTTCCTTTTCTGTTTTCCTTGGCAGACTTACCACAACAGCAGCCTGTTCCCTGGATCTGCAAAAATTCCCTATGGACAAACAATACTGCAAGCTGGAGGTGGAGAGCTGTGCGTACTTCTCCTGTGGCTCCTTCATCCCTGAGTTGGGCTGCAGCAGTCAGGAAAGCAGGAGTAGAGTTGACACCAAGAACAGTACAGCTCCTTTGCTATGCCTTTCCCTTTCTCTCCAAATATGTTCACAAGCAGTATATAAATGATAGACAGATGGTGGCTGCATAATAAGCTGACAGATAGCTGTATATGCCTGGCATCTGGGAGTAGGTGGCCTTTATTGTGTAGGTAATTCAACTGAAAAACTATACATACTCGTGGGTAAAAGTTCAAGCATCTTTCGGCTACACATTCCTTCCTGCCTAAAAACTCCAAAGTGCAAGTACTCTCTCTTCGCAAGTGTTTAGACTACCCCAGGCTCACACTCAGAAAGCCACAAAGTAGCTCCCAAATTCCAAGTGCCAACCTTGCTTTGGTTTTCACAGACTTCTGTGGAATGAAATCTGCCTAGATTAACTCTTTGTTTCGCCTCCCAGATGGCTACACTGTCGAAGACATTGTGTTATCCTGGGAAGATGATAATGCCATCCACATTACTAATGAGCTGCATATCCCTCAGTATACCTACCTGGGGAGGACAATTACTAGCAAGGAGGTGTACTTCTACACAGGTGGGCCAGACAGCCTCTTTCTCTCCTGTTTCTTGTCCCCTTTGCACCAGTACAAACTCTTGGGGGCATCTGCTTTTGATCCTTATAGTTGTCTCCATCCTTTCCCATTTATTTGGTTCTGAACACATCTCATTTCCCTTCCCTCTTGATAAATCCCTAGTGATAGAGAATCTCCCCTACAGATGGAGAATAAGTATGGAAGGATTGGGCAGACTGACAACACTCTACAGCTGGAAATGATTCCTGTTCCTCATAGGGTTGGCCTCTCACCCTCCATCTGCTCGCAGCCTGAAAATATCGCATGTGGAAATGAGTGAGGCAGGAGGCAAGTTAGCGTTGACTTGCCTGATATCGATGTGTATTCTTATAGGCTCCTACATGCGCCTGATAGTGAAGTTCCAAGTTCAGAGGGAAGTCCGCAGTTACCTTGTGCAGGTATATTGGCCCACAGTCCTCACCACCATTCTCTCTTGGATATCATTTTGGATGAACTATGATTCCTCTGCAGCCAGGGTAACTATTGGTGAGTTCTCTTTATCTCCATATCAGGAAGAAATTTGGATCATTTTACTTAGAAAACAAGTAAAGACAGAACAGAGAAGACCTTGAACTTCAGGTCTAGGTTTGGGGGAGGCATCAAAAGTTTTGAGCAAGGAACAGCCTAGAATATTGAGCTACTTGGCCTGTTTTTACTTTCTGTGGAGCAGAGTGGTATATCTTTTCCTTTAGGGATACAACTCTCTCTCTCTCTCTCTCTCTCTCTCTCTCTCTATATATATATATATATATATATATATATATATATGGGTTCAGAAAACTTCAGATACAAAAAGAAGACTTTATGGAACTGGAGATGTTAATTACTTAAACTGTAGCTAGAAATTTGAACTTGATCCAGAGCAATCAACCTGATAAAGGATAGGAAGCAGGAACAAGGAGAGGACATGGGCAAACCTTCACCCCAGAGGTGGCCTCTGCTCACATCCTTTGAGATATAGACCCAATGGTTTGCTAAAATTGAAACTATTGAAGGAGACTAAACCTGTACTGTGTTGTTCATAGGACTAACTTCGATCCTTGTCCTGACTACCATCGACTCACATATGCGGGATAAACTCCCCCATATTTCCTGTATCAAAGCTATTGACATCTACATCCTTGTGTGCCTGTTCTTCATTTTCCTGTCCCTGCTGGAGTATGTCTATATCAACTACCTTTTCTTCAGCCAAGTACCTCGGCGTAATCACAGGAGATGCAGGAAACCCAGGAGAGTCGTTGCCCGATACCGCTACCAAGAAGTGGTGGTAGCAAATGTGCAGGTTTGACATTTTGATGGACAGTAAGCTTTTCTTGGCACCTCCTCAGCCTAGGCTTAGCACTTGACCCTTTCACATTCCATAGTTGCTTTTATCCTCATGCTTTACTTATATATGACAGGCATACCCACACTTATCTATAGATAATAATTTGATATCATGAAACAAGAAAAGTCAGAACTTGATTTTGCTAGATCTTTGATCCAAGTTTGCTCCATTTTACAGGCTTCCAGAGTAAGTGATGAAACTAGAAGGGGAGGAGAGGGGAGGTACAGGGAGACTGGCCTTCATACTTTTCCTTCCCTGCCACTTCAGACACCTTTGCTTTGGGGTATATATCATATATTATAAATGCCCAACACCACCACCTCTTTGCCGAAAGCTCAGCCTCATCTACCTGGGAAGCCTACATATAGCACCCAGTATTCCTGAGGTCACAACTGCTCCACAGGGAGACAGTTACTTAGCTGTAGCTATGACATTCTCTGCATGCTACCTCCTGGTTCAGTTTCTCAACCCCTCTAAGCATCTCAGAGAGCCCAACAGGCTCTGTCCATCAAAGGTGTCGACAGTAGCTTTTCAAGCACTAATCAAGAAAGTGCTGATCCCTTCCTTTATCTCTTTTCCCTATGCACACCCACTAGGTGATATGCAACTAATCAGCTTATTCATTATCTCCTTCAAGGATGGCCTGATTAATGTGGAAGACAGAGTAGAAGACAGAGCTGATCCCCTTCCTGACAGCCCCATGCAGGCTCATCTGGCAAGCCAGGAAAGTCTAGGATCCTTGGTGTTCACATCAGAGCAGGCCCAGCTGGCTACCTTGGAAAGCCTCAGTCCACTCTCTTCTGCCTCAAGCCAGGCCCAATTGGCCACTGGAGAAAGCCTGAGTGATCTGCCTTCCACCTCTGAGCAAATAGTGCCTGATTGTACCATTCACTTTCGTGGCTTTCTTACTAATGACAATATTATCCCCATCAAAATCCACAGCTGTTCTGATGCCCTTGATGATGAAGACTCCGAAGAAAGCCTAAGCTCTGAGCAGAGCCATAGCCATGGAAGCAGTCACACTGGAAGGCTCAAGCTCCAGATTAGCCAGAGGTGTGTGCAAGAAGCAAGTTGGGACCTTGATAAAATTGAGAGCTTACAGGATGTCATCAGTATCACGAGCAGCTGGCTTGGCCTTGATGAACAATGCAAGGGGGATGCTGACAGTATCTGGAGCCTTACTGATGAGGAGCTCATGGCCTGTGACCAAGAGAAGGACAGTAGCTCAGAGTCTGAGGAGAGTTGCTCCCCAAGCCCTGTCTGTTCCTTCAGTGAAGGGTTCTCTTTTCAGCTCTTTAAGCCTAACCGGGTCCCTAAGGTTGATAGATGGTCCAGTTTCTTCTTCCCTCTTTCCTTTGGGCTGTTCAATGTGGTTTACTGGTTATACCACATCTATTAGTTTCTCATAAACCACAGCAGCAGAGATACTATGATGTATTTCCTTCATAGTTTCTTCAGTTCTATCTTTCCCTCTTCCCCCTTTTCCATTTTATTTGGAAGGGTTTTCTTTGGAGGGGGGTTGTTTTGTTTTGTTTGGAAGGAGCAATCAAATCCATTGGACACTTCTCTTTATTATAAGGTGGGGAGGAGATGGAGAAAACATGTAGCCAGAGGAGAAAGATTGAGGAGGACTTGGAGATATATTGCACATTGATTTCCTCCTGCTAGAAAGTTCTCACCTTTCACTTTAAACAGTCCATCAGCCTAGAAATACCCTTGGGAGTATTTAGAAGACAGAGAAGAGCCACATTGAGGAATGAGGATAATCTGGTTCACAAACATTCCTGGGATCTTTGGTATTAGCCCCCTCTCAGTGTTGAAACTGTTCTTGCATTAATTTTTTCCTTCCTCCTGGGTGCAATGCACCTTGTCTGCCTGCTAAAAATGACTTTGGGAGAAGAAGTCAAACCAAGTTGGCCTGGGTTATGCAGAGGTGGGGCTAGACATGGCTTGGATATTCTCACAAAGGAAAGTTGGGAATCATTTGTAAGTGCCTTGTACTTAGAGTTGTGATACAGGAGTGGGGAGGGCAGGTTGGTAGGAGGGACTGCCAATGACACATAGCAGAGTAAGTGAGAAAGCATGCTTCCAGCAGGGGTATGGGAGACAGGGGAGTGATGTCAGATTGAAGTTTGTACATGTTCAGCTACTCCTTTTTAAGTTACTAGACCTTCTTTTGCCTGTATTTCCCCTTCATATTGCCTGACAATAGGGACTCAGTAATTCTGCTCAGTTATGAGTTAGGTTTCTATCAATTGCTGGGTTGATTGCTAGTTACAGTAGACACACTTGGTGAGTAAGCACTAGTTGAGAAAGTTCAGATTTGCTATTTCACCATGGGCCTAGAATAGCATATGAACAACTACTGTGAATCTATATACTAATCCTTTCTATTTGTCTAGTGCATAGTAAGTTTCAACGAGCTCCCTGACCCATCACATCGTTGGATCCTCACAGGAGCCCTGTGAGCCGGGGAAGACAAAGCACCTTGTCCACAGTGTTCCAAGGAAAATGTAGAGCTTGTGTGCCATGCTTAAAGATGCTTGTTCTTTCTCCTTATCTGCCTAACTCTCAACTAACTGCCCATTCCCTGTGCTCAAGCTGCCAAGCTCACTGGACAGCACCTGGAGCATCTCTACATGAAGAGGCTACTGACCAGCCACTGAACATGGAGTCTACTCAACAGGGCTCCAGATAAGACTAGGATGAGCCTGCACACCAACTTTCCAAGAAGCACCAGCTCCATTGATGGAGGTCATAAGGGAGCTGTTCCAAGTACTCAACCTATATCACCCCTTGCTCTAAAGGCAGCCTTCTCCTTCAGCCCTATACTCCTCTGCCCATCCACCTCCCTAACTGTACTTCTATGTCCAATATGTTTCTGTGTATCTCTGAGGATGAGTGTGTATGTATCCAGGTAGGTCTATGTGCTATTCATACAACCATTTGAGAAGCTGTACTAGTGTCAATCTACATTAGTATGTATGAATGCATATCTGCACTGTGTGGATGAATACTATGTATGCATCTCTGAGAATGTCACTTGTGTACTTATATTAACACAGCTGAATGCATTCTGCATACACTCATAGAATGTGCATGTCTACATACCTGTGTTTGTCAAACTTAGTTGGTGTAAAAGGATATACATCAAAAACCACATGTATTCCCTTTAGGAGGTTCTTGTAGAAACAGCATGACTCTACTGACCTGTTTTGAAACCATGGGGAAAGTCTTATTTAGTTGGACTAATTAACTGTTTCTTTTCAGTTCCTGAGAGCCAGGTAGACCTATTGGGGAAGTACATTTGTAGCTAATCCTGGAACAGACTTGGCTGCTTGAATAGGCCCCCAAATCTACCTTGTGTTTTGGGTTTGAACGTTTCTTACTTTAATTCAATTCAGGGAAAGAGTCAGAGAAGTAAAAATGGAAAGGAGCACCAGGTACCAAATAGATGGTCTCAGTATTGTCTCTTCTCCATGCATGGGCACAATCCTAGCCTTTTATGCATACACACTCAGACACACATACCCACTCCATCACACATACATACATATATTTCAGGAACACTCATGCTCTAAGTTATATTTACAGGCATGTCCAGACATATGTACACACACCAACATGCACACACACATACTTTTAAAACAACTCAAAACAAGGAAGTTCTACCAAAATATCTAAGATTGTCTGTTTTGTTTTGGGAACCCAACACAAGGAGGTCCAGATTAAAGGGAGAGCAGAGAGTTCTCATCTGGAATCTGAGCATTCATTGAATGTATACTTGGATTTGGAGACCTATAATCTTGTAGTGTTGAACACATCACTGGAGTAAAGTTACAAAGAGGGATTAGAGTAGTTGGAACAACAATACAGCAGAGAAGAGGCAGAGAGGCCAGTTGTAAATATCTGCATAGCTAGATATAGCATACCCTAAAAAGACTATTTTGCCCTAATGTGCTGCAATGAGAACAGTTAAACTCTACTGCGATTCATTCTATGTGAAGTTACATTTCAAAGTACCATGGAGATCTGGCAATGATAGCTTTTCAGGAACTTGAATCTTCTGGTTTTTTCATGGCTATAGTCTCTCTTACTTAAAAGTTACCAGATCTCCCCTTGTATTCTCTGTGTGGACTATCGTTCATCTTCATCAAGCCCTGTCTCCTGCTGCCCCCAGCCCCTTTACAGCCATACAGGCACACCCTCTCCCAAACTTCCTCAAACACCAAGTAGTTGCGGAAGTGCAGAGCATCTGAACAGTGTTCCTGGGGTTCGGCCAGTCCAACAGCTTAGAAAGAAGGAAGAGCCTTACTAAGTCTGGGATGGAGCCACTCCACTTTACTACTCTATTCTGTCTTGCCTTACCCTCACCTCTCCCCCTAGAATTCCTGTCTGAGAAAGACACCAGCTTTCTGTCTTTCCAATGCATCATTTTATTGTAGAAATATGTGATATATTTCCTACCCAGTTTGATTTGCACTGTGGGGTGTCTCTGTAGAGAGAACAATCTATTTGGTCTCAATGGAGTTTGTCCAATGTATTCTTACAATTTGTATCATCCTCATTCATAGCAAGGCTGCAAACTCTTGACATACTTAGAACCAAGTTTTGCTGAGATTGTGACCATTCATAATGAGGGTTCCTTACTCTGTATATACAACAGCAATGCTTTCAAGCTATTAACTACTGAAGGCACTCACTAAGCACTCCATCAGCATGATACCCTGTGGTAGTAAACAGAAACTTTCTAGCTACTACACAACCCAGCAAACTAATTGTAACTTGTCCTACTGAAAGTGCAGTGTGCTTGTGTTTGTTGTATGGTGTCCTGAGATTAATATGAGTCTACATTATCAGTGTTGTGTTTTCAGGGGAGGGATAGAATGATGTTAAAGTATCTCTCTGATATTCTTCAATAATGAAATAGACCAGCTGGTCAGGATCATCTGTATGGAACTCTGTCAGAATTTTCACCCACTATCATGCAAGACTGTAACCTTGGGATCAGTATTCATTAGCAAAGGTAAAGGTACCAGAATTCTGCACAGTAATAGAAGATAACTTCAAATAATACCAGAGGATTTTTTCAATGGCAATTAAGTCAGTAACATTCTGGGAGCATATGAACTATGGTAAACTCACATACATACAAATCTTCAGTACTGGTGTTGGGCCAAGACAGTAAAAAGTAAGAAAAGAGAATGACCAACAGCCAGGTGACCTAGGTGACCTGATCTGCAAGGGCCACAGTAGCAGAGCCTTACTAGATAAATGGGTGCCCACATTGAGCTCATTAATTGACATTTTTGTGAGAAAGAGACCTTGACCAGTCCGAATTTTAAGAAAGTGAAACATGAAAGAGCATAAAATGATGCTTCTGAAAAAATATACTTTAAAACATGTAAATAGCAAAAGACAAAATAAAGGTCATAATAGCAAATACTCAGGTGGGTCTTTGCTTCCTCTATTAGATTGGTAGATACTACATGCGACACTCATCTGGGTCTGAAAGCCTGTAGCTTCCATTATTAATGGTTTCAGGAGGGGAAAGCTAGCAACACAGTCATTGAATAATTCACAGTTTTGCAAAAAGTCATTTAAGGTCATTGAAAACAAGTTTTAAGACAGAGCAAGTCAAATATGAGGTGGACATTTAGTTCACTCTGTGTAGTAGAGAAAGCAAGAGAAATGTTTATAAAATACAAAATAGTTTTGTTTTTCTCTGCCAAAGTGAATGTACAGAGTGGGAGCAAAAAAGTTGAAGGGCCAATGACTTAGGGTTAATCCAGATCAAAAGCATTGCAAAGTCACACTGAACTATCCTAGTGGCAGAGAGAGAGTCATTTTTTGGAACCTACCCTCTTCAGAACATCTCCAAGCACTTTGTGATAAAAATGTGAGACCTTGAAACATGAACCCTAAGCCAGTGGACCTTCTTCTATCAGTCTTTTTGAGGCCTAATCAGACTAAAAGGGCTGTTCTCTGGGATTGCTATGCTGCTCTGCCCATAACCATGAGGTGGAACTAGCTGGACGTAAAAGTTTCTCCTTCAATAATCCTTGTTTTTGGTAGTGTGTGTGCACACATGCACAAGTGCATAGAGGCCAGAGGTTGACATTGGTGTGTCTTCCTCAATTGTTCCTCCACCATACTTTTAGAGGCAAGTTTTCTCACAATAGATAGAGCTCACTCATTCAGCTAGTCTGGCTGTCCAATGGGCTCCAGTGATCCAGCTCTTTTTGCTTCCCCAATATTTGGATGTCTTATTTGGTGTTATATTGCTATTAAGAGACACCATGACATGTCGGCCACCCAGATGCCCCAGGACTCCCAGGGACTAAACCATCAACCAAGGGGTATACATGGTTCCAGCCACAATTGTGGTGGAGGAATGCCTTGTTGGGCATCAGTGGGAGGAATGGTCCTCAGTCAGGTGAAGGCTCAATAGAAGCCCCAGTGTGGGGAAATTGAGGGTGGGGGAAGGTGGGAGTGGGTCGGGTGGAGGGGCATATACTTGGAGGCAGGGGGTGGGAAGAGGGATTGGGGGTTTTCAGGGAGGGGGAAAACCGGGAAAGTTTTAACATTTGAAATGTAAATGAAGATTATATTCAATTAAAAAAAAAAAGAGAGTAGCCGGGCGGTGGTGGTGCACGCCTTTAATCCCAGCACTTGGGAGGCAGAGGCAGGAGGATTTCTGAGTTCGAGGCCAGCCTGGTCTACCAAGTGAGTTCCAGGACAGCCAGGGCTACACAGAGAAACCCTGTCTCAAAAAACCAAAAGAGAGAGAGAGAGAGAGAGAGAGAGAGAGAGAGAGAGAGAGAGAGAGAGAGACCATGACAATACTTACAAAAACAAAGCATTTAATTGGAGCTTGCTTACAGTTTCAGTGTCCATTATAATCATGGTGAAGAGCATGGTGTCACACAAAAACATGGTGCTGGAATAGGAACTGAGAATTCTACATCAGGATCTCCAGGCAGCAGGAAGAGAGTGAGCCACTGAGCCTGGCTTGAGCTTTTGAAACCTCAAGGCCACCCCCTCCAAGTGACATCCTTCCTCCAACAAGGCCACACCTCTTAATCCCACGCAAATATTGCCAGTCCCTAATGAATAAGCATTAAAACGTGGGTTTAAGGGGGGTCGTTGCTAAATCAAACCACCATATTGGATTAAAGGCATGGGTTTTTATGTGTTTTTCTGTGGATCGAAACACAGATCCTCATGTTTGCACAGCAAGCACACTACTGGTTGAACCATTTCCTCAGTTCCAGGGTTCTTCAGTTTCTGAATGTGGCCTTGAACAAGAGGTGGAGTTCATAGCCCCATAATGGACCTAACATGACCAACTATACTATTATGTGTGGTATGCCTAACTATATAACTACCTTAAGGGATGCGTGAGGAAAGAAGTGTGATAGCATTCCATTTTTACCTGCATTAGTATACCTCACATCCTCTCTCACCTTTGAAATTCTAGTCAGGAGAGAGCTTGGAGACTGAAACTGGATAAACATTACCATTGAAGCACTAAAGGGTCTCTGGGAGACCCTGCCAGGGCTTGGAAAAAGCTGAACCAAGACAGGAGGCTTTTAGGAGAGGCTTCTTGAAAACTAGGAAAGCAAATAAAAAATAATTTTGTGTACATGTCTCTATGCTGTGTGTCTGGAATACATACATGTGTGTACATAGGTATGTGTGGAGGCTAAAGAAGGTTGAGTCAGGTTGCCCCACTAAACCTGGAGCTCATTGTTGGCTACAGTAGCTGGCCAGGGAACTTCTGGGATCTGCCTGTCTCCATCCCTTAACACTACGGTTACAGGAGTTTGCAGCCATACCTGGCTTTCACATGGGTGCTGGAGATTTGAATTCAAGTCTGTTTTGTAACTCTATTCTTGTTAGACATGTACAAACGTCACTTTACTCATTCCAAATAGGAAAATGAAAACAGAACAAAGAAAGAATACATGAGTACTCTATTCAAATAATTTCCACCCTTCCAAAATCTAAATGGATTTGATGAGTTTTAACAGTGTTACTAATAGAAATATGGGTGAGGGTTCATTTACAGAAGCACAGAAGACTATAAAACAGCTGCGACACAAAAAGCCTACCCTATCATGGAGGGCAACTCAAAAAAAAAAAACCTGTAAAACTTCACACTATGGTGTGAGCTCACACTGTACCTTTCAGGCAGCTCAACAGGTTGAAGAGTTTCTCTTCCAGGCAACTTACTTGGTCTTGAACCTTTCTCCAAGTGGCTCAGCTTGTCTCTCCCTCTTCAGCAGTCCTTAATACTTGCATAACCTTAGGAAAGGAGTGTCTTAGTCATCTGGTCAGTTTGGGGTACTTTCTGGGGCTTTCTGAGTCTTAATATCCTCGCTTCAGAATTTCTCAAATATTTATAAGCTTAAGAAGTAACTGGTACAAAACATGATCCAGTTGCTCTCACATCAAGTGTTCTTACCCACTGAGACACCACTCTATCCCTTGGTTTACCTATTTCTTAGTAACACTGAGTATATTTTATATCAATATATTTAAAAATAATAGAAAATATGAGGTCTCTGTGCCATGAGACTCAAACATTCTATCTTAGAGTCTCATTGTAGCCTAGCAGCTGTATAGGGAGTCAGTGTTCAAATATGAACGTGAACTCTTGTGATGAGTTAATATTTGTTCCAATAGTCTCAAGTTCGATATTCTTGATTCCAATTACTTTTTCTGTTTACTTTCATGCCCTTTGTCCCTTCTTTTCATCTAGATCCAACCAATTGTATATACTAAACTCTAGATCGAAAAAAATCAAAGGCCTTGAGTCTCTTTTTCTGGCTCCTCATCAGCTAGGAACCTCATGCTGCCTATCAATCACAGAGTCATATTCAAATTTGAGCACAGACTGCCAAGCTACTATGAGGCCATAAGACAGGCCAGCATACTACTGAAGACTCTCAAGGGAAGACTTTCCCTTTGCTACTCTCTTTCAAGATTACCCCAAGTATGTCTGAGATGCAGTGCTATACATTCTAAGTTTGTAACTATAGATTAAAGAAGGCCAGATGTTTTTCTCATTTAGGTGTTTATAAAAGACCCCTTCCATATGACATGGGTACTAGGTAGGAAAGAGATATTACTACAAATATGGTATGTTGTGCAAAGGATAGAAAACATGAAGTTCTGATATTCATGGGCAGGTAAAGGATACCCTATCTCTAGCAAAGATAAAAATTTCAAATTCCCATTCCCTCTGCTTTTTTATTCCATCTGGATTTCAACTACTTGGGTGATGCTGGCTCACACTGGATAAGAGGGTCAGACCTCCTTTATTTAGTCCATTGATTTTAATAAGAGTTTTTTTGGAGAGCACTCTCACAAACACACCTAGAAATAATGCTTTACCAGTCAACTTGCCAACCAAAAATGATTGTTACAGACTACATTATACAATTCTGACTAAAAAAAAATGGAGGGTGAATACTATACCTAAGACAAAAACTGAAGGAAAAAAAAAACTTCACAATAGCTGAGTTAGTCCTGGAAGACTGAATATAAAAATGATCCAAACCTTCCGTGATATTTCTGACAAAATCACCCATAAACATATTTTGGAGTTTTGAAGTTACTATAAAAAGCCTTCCTAATGCTGTAATAAAATATGTACAAAAGCACCTTAATGGATAAAGAGTTTGTTTTGGCTCACAGTTAAAGGTTATAGCCTGTCATGGTAGGAAATTCACAGAAGAAGGAACTTGAAGAGACAGCTGGTCACATTGCATCTGCAGTTAAGAGTCAGGGAGCAATGGACACCCATGCTCAACTCACACTCGCAATTTTATTCACATGCGGACACATATAGACAAAGAAGAATATAGCCAATTTGTAAAAATTTGTAAAAGATTCAAGCAATGAATACAAAACTATATAATAGTAACAGGTTCAGTGATTTTTAGATAGGAATGACCAGTCTTACATACATAGAATATTAATGTATTAAAATATATTTAAACCAGGCAATGGTGGAGTATACCTTCAAACCTAGCACTCAAGAAGTAGAGGCAGGCAGATCTCCAAGTTTGAAGCTAGCCTGGTCTACGGAGTGAGTTCCAGGACAGTCCGGGCTCTGCACAGAGAAACCCTTCTTACAAAACCAAAAGGACAAAAGAAAGAAAAAAAGAAAATATTTTTAAGAGTCTGGAGAGGTGGCTCAGCAAATAAGAGCAGTGGCTACTCTTCCAAAGGACCCAAGTTAACATCATGCCCAAGGGATTCAATTAATTTTTCCATCTTCCATGGGCACCAGGCATCACAAGGCATGCACATGGTGCACAGATATACATGTAAGCAAAACACTTACATATATAAATAACAATAATCCTTAATTATTATCACATTTAAGACACCCAATCAGTTCAAGAAGCTCAGAATGAATATTATAAGCCTAAGTTAATATAAATTAGGAAACAAGATGAAGAAATAGCAAAATAATTAATGCCAGTAAAAAGTAACAAAATCAGGACCAGAGAGATGGTTAACTTGCCAATTCGCCCAAGTCTGTGGAAGTGGCAAAAAGGCACCAGAACACCACCAGAAATTTCTTGGTGCATTTCTCTCTATGGACTCACAACAAACGATGACCAATAGATAATAGTAAGGCATACCAACACCATCCAGCATCATCCACTGTCTGTTGGATTATATTTATATTCCTTCTAAACATCACACATCCTTTCACCTGTGTCTGCTTCAGTGAAATATTCCTTCATGTGTCTGCTATAGCAAAACATCCTCTCACCTGTCTCTGCTTCAGGAAAATACTCCTTTATGTGTTTGCCCAGCAAAACACCATCTGACACAACTGAATTTACAAAGAAACCATAAGTTTCCACTTCAGAAAGTAATCTAAATGAAATTGCCAAATGAGGGAGATAGAGCACCAACTGGCAATCTCTTGCCAAACAAATGAAGCTTCTAGCACTGTGACTGGGTGACATGTAATTGAGTTATTGGCCAAAATGTCCCATAGGAACCCCCCAAATAAGCCATAAATCCTATTTAAGCTTCTCTCCACAACTGACAGCAAGGCCCCAAGGCTGAAGACAACACCTACACAAGTCATTAAACATGGAGAAGTCTATATACCTCTATGGACTAGCATCCTTTGTAAAAAAAAAAAAAAAAAAAGAAAAAGAAAAAAAAGAAAAAACTAAAAGAAACGTAAAAACACCAATCTGTTGTAGAATTGACTTAATGTTTCTATTATGTTAACTGGGTTCCCAAAATTGCACCAGAATCCCGCGTGGAAGACACTGAGGGTCCCTGCCTCCAGTTTGTTCTAATTAGTAAGTAAAGTTGCCTGTGGCCAACGTCTAGGCAGGGAAACAGGTGGGACTTTAGGATTTGCAGGCAAGGGGATGAAGAAGGAGAATCACCATGCCAGAAAAGGAATAAGATCCAGGCTTGAGAGCTGCAGAAGAGAGATATCAATCATGTAAGAGCAGGGAAAGAGTGGACCCAGCCGCCCCCCAATTGGGTCTAGGGTAGCAAAGATAGAATATAGATTTTAGTAAGTAATAACTCAGGAGTATTGAAGGGGAGGCATTAGCAACATGAAAGTTTGGGAGTGGCACAACCATTGAGTTGTTTAAGGCATATTTAAATATAAGGCTGCGCATGCACACATGCAAGTGTGTGCGTGTGTGCATGTGTGTGTCTGTGTATGTTTGTGTTTCCTTGGGAATCTAGAACATTGGGGTGGGTAGATTAGAGCATATTAATCAACTACTGCAACACCAACCCAGCCACAATATCTTTGATCTACAGTGGTTCCCTGCCTGCAAGACATGCTAGGGCAATGGCAGCACATAGCCTGTGGGAGTTACCAACCAATATCTGATCTGATCTGACTTAAGGTCACTCCACAAGATAGAACCCATTCCCAACACTGCTTGGGTGACCAAGAGCCTGAGACTAGATAGTCCAGAGACCTAGGGTAAAACCAAATACTGATGTTCTACTGAAAGAACATAGCAATAAAATGACTCCTAATGACATTCTGTTATACTCATAGATCAGTGTCTTGCTCAGCCATCATCAGAGAATCTTCCTCCTGTAGCAGATACGAGCAAACATACAGACCCACATCCAGACAATATACAGATAGTGAGAGATCTTGGAACACTCAGTCCTAATCGGGATGCTCCCATCAAACCCCTCCCTTCAGGGCTCAGGGAACCCTGAGGAAGAAGAGTTTGAGCCAGAGGGTGTTGAATATTTCTTTAAGTGTTTCTTGGCTATTTGAGGTTACTCTGTTTAGATCTGTACCCCATTTTTAAAATTGGCTTATGTGGTTTGTTGTTGTCTAGTTTCTTGAGTTCTTCAGATATTTTAGAAATTAGCCCTGTTAGATATAGAATTGGCGAAGATCTCTTCCTATTCTGTGGGTTGCTGTCTTGTCCTATTGACTGCAAAACTTTTCAGTTCCATGAGGTCACATTTATTAATTGTCGATCTTAGTGCTTGAGCTAGTATACTGTTCAGTAAGTTGTCTCCTGTGCCAAAGCAATTAAGGCTATTCCCCACTCTCTTCTATGTATCTGGTTTTATGTTGAGGTCTTTGATGCACTTGGACTTGAGTTTTGTGCAGGGTGATAAATATGGATCTATTTGCATTCTTCTACATGCAGATATCCTGTTAGACGAGCACCATTTGTTGAAGATGCTGGTTTTTTTCTCCAATTGTGTGGTTTTGGTTTTGATCAAAAATCAAGTGTCCATAGGTGTGTGTATTTATTTCTTGGTCTCTGATTCGATTCCATTGATCAACCTTTCTATTTTTATGCCAATACCATGCAGATTTTTTTTATCACTTTTGCTCTGTAGTACAGATTTAGGGACAGTGATACCTCCAGAAGTTCTTTTATTGTTCAGTATTTTTTCTTAGCTATCTTGGAGTATTATTTTCCATGCAAAGCTTGAGTATTGTTCTTTCAATCCTTAGCTATCAAGGAAACCCAAATCAAAACAACTAAGATTTCATCTTATACCTGTCAGGATGGCTAAGATCAAAAACACAAATGACAGCTCACGCTGGTGAGGATGTAGAGCAAGGGGAACTCTCCTCCACTGCTGGTGGGAATACAAACATGAACAACCACTTTGGATGTCAGTATGGTGGTTCCTCAGAAAACTGTGATCCATCCTATCATAAAAACACATGCTTCACTATGTTCATAGCAGCTTTATTCATAATAGCCAGAACCTGGAAACAACCCAGATGTCCCTCATCCAAAGAATGGATACAGAAAATGTGGCACATTTACACAATGGAGCATTATTCAGCTGTTAAAAATAATGACATAATGAAAATTTTCAGGAAAATGGATAGAACTAGAAAAAAAAATCATCCTGAACCAGGTAACCCAGACCCAAAATGACATGGACGAATGGTATATACTCACTTAGAAGTAGATATTAGCCATAAAGTACAGGATAACCACGCTACAATCCACAGACCCAAAGAAGTTAAGTAACAAGTAGGGCTTTCAAGAGAACAAAAAGCTCTCTCTGGGAAGGCGGAATAGATTTCATGGGTGGACTATGGGCCAGTTGGTGGTGGGAACAGATGTGATCAGGTGGGACGGGGGTGGGGGGAAGGGAGGAGAGAAAATACTGGGAGAAATGATTGGCATTGAAGGTATTTCAGGAACGAGGTGGAAACCCGGTACAGTGGAAACGCCATGGAATCTATGAAAGTAACCCTAGCAAAGACTCCTAGGATTGGGGGACACAAAACCTGAACCTACCATCTTCTGTAACCAGACAAGGGCTCAGTGGAGGGACTGGGACACCAACCAAGCTACAGTCTGTCCTGCCTGCAGAGTGTGTTGAGGCTAGTATCTAGCAGAATCATCATCAAAGAGACCAGGGACACTTCATCTAGATGCAGAGTCCCATAGCCAAACATCAGGTGGAGTCCTGCAGAGGAGGGGAGGAAGGATTAGAAAAACCAGAGAGGTCAAGAACACCACAAGAATAGAACCTACAGAATCAACTGATGAACTGAAGTGGTCTCTCAGAGATCAGGGAGCCTGCAGGTGTCTGTGACCTAGGCCCTCTGCATATATGTTATGGCTGAGTAGGTTGGCGTTCTGTTTTTTTTTTAATATTCTTCATTTATATTTCAAATGTTGTCCCCTTTCCTGGTCCTCCCCCCCAAAAAAACCCTATCCCATCCCCCCTCCCCCTGCTCACCAATCCACCCACTTCCTGCTTCCCTGTCCTGACATTCCCCTATACTGGGGCGACTAGCCTTCTCAGGACCAAGGGCCTCTCCTCCCTTATGGAAATCCTAAACAGTGGGGATGACTCTTTTGCTTTCCTCCTACTGGGTTGCCTTGCTCAGCCTTGATGTGATGGTATGTGTCTGGTCGTATTGTAGCTTGTTATTCTGTGTTTGGTTGATGTCCCTGGAAGGCCTGCTCTTCTCTGAGAAAAGGAAGGGTGCATCTGAGGGAGGAGACTTCGGGAAGGGGAGAGAAGGGAAATTGCAACTGGGATAATATATGAGAGAAGAATAAAAAGAAAAAAAAAACAAGAGCCGGGTGGATGGAGGACATCAACAGATCAAGGCCTTCTAAACACAGCAGGCTTGGCACACATGTGACCTCACAGAGACTGGCAGCAGGCCAGGGCCTGCATTGGCCTGCAGCAGACAGGGACCTAGAGCTGAAAGGAGAAGTGGACACATGCCACCATCCTTAACCCAGACACTGTGTCCAACTGTCTCTCCTCTCTCTCTCTCTCTTCCCCCCTCCCTCCCTCCCTCCCTCCCTCTCTAAAACTGAGGGGATAGAATGTACCACTTGCAATGGGCCACCATGAGAAGCATGGTGAGTTAGTTTGGAAGACTGTAAGAGTGCTAAATAGATGTTCTAGTTCTCCAACAAGACTACACATCTTCCTTACACACAGGGTATTCAGGATGATATGCTATGCCTTTAAGACCTCTCCCTCCTGGGCTTGCTGACCTAACAATGTAAGGGTGTGGTCACTCATTGTCTGGGGAGGGGTATACATATGCCAGTTCAGGAAGGCCAAGGTATATTTCTGTGAGTCGCTAACATGGGTAAAGCAGCTACTAAGCTGCCTGCACCTCAAGTAGACGAAAATTAAAGCAGTATAAACACTCATGAGGGCATAGACAGCAATCCCACAAAAAGAAAGGTCCGCTGTGAACCAAAATCAAAGGTGAGCTGAGCTACACAAGTTTTTTCTGTTGTTGACCTTGAATCTTGCCCTCAAATACTCTCTCTAGCCCTCACCTGCCCAGTACACACACACACACACACACACACACACACACACACACACACACACACGAGTGCATGCGCACCCACTTGACCCCTTCATTTCCTATTAAGTTCCTGCTTCTGTCTCTCCTCCATCTTATTCTTCAAAACCTAACCCTTTCTGTTTTTTGTCTGTGGCCTTTCTAGGTTTCCAGGAAGCCTGTAAAAAAGATGAAGGTCGAAAAGCCAAAAGGTCCCCCTAATCAAGATACTTCGGAGAAGAAACCTCCTCCTAGAACTAAAGCCGTCGCATCGAAAACCAAGAGGGGAAGACCAAGAAAATCCCGCCAACATCTCTGTTCGAAAACATGATCTGTATACAGCCAAGTGACAGAGGAGGACTCCACCTCCTCTGAGGGGGGTAGTTGAAAATATAGTTGGGTTAGGTCATATTTGTAATACATTTCTGAGATCTCACCTATATTGGACATAAGTCAAATATGAAGTAAAGTATTACAACAACTAATATTCAAATATGGTAAAAATAAAATCAAGCCTACATTTTAATGTTTGTGTCTGTGTTCTCTGATGGGGGGGAGCGAGACACAAGTGTGTGGGAAAAGAGGGAGACATGGATGTATGGGGTAATGGATGTATGGGGTATAGATGTATGGGGCAGAGTGGTCAGAATGATTGTTCCAGTTGCAACTGGCAGCGGTGGGGAGGTGGGGGACACCTTGACATGCCACAGACCTGGGATAGGGAAGGTGCTCGAGAATCAATGGGGGTGAAGTTAGCTGGGACACACAGCATGGAACCTGAAGAAGCCACTTCCTGTAGCCAGGTAGAAACACCAGTGGACAGATAAGGACACCAACCTACCCAGAAAACTTTTGACCCAAAATTTGTCCTGTCTAAAAGAAATTCAGGGACAGGGGATGGAGCAGAGACTGAAGGAAAGGCCAACCAATACCTGGCCCACCTGGAAACTAATCCCATGGGAAAGCACCAATCCCTGACACTATTAATGATACTCTGCTATGCTTGCAGATAGGAGCCTAGCATACTGTCCTCTGAGAGTCTCCACTCAGCAGCTGACTCAGATACAGATACCCACAGCCAAACAGTGGATAGAGCCTGGGGACTCTTATCGAAGAGTTGGGGCAAGGATCATGGGCCCTGAAGGGGATAGGAACTCCACGGGAAGATCAACAGAATGAACTAACCTGGACCATTGGGGCTGTCAGAGTCTGAACTACTAACCGAAGAGTGAACTCAGGCTGGAACTAGACCCCCCCTCCCCCAACCCCTGCACCTATGTAGCAGATGCGCAGCTTGGTCTTCATGTAGGTCTCAAACAACTGAGCAGAGGCTATCCCAAAAACTGTTGCCTGTAAGTGAGACACGTCCTAGTTGGGCTGCCTTGTCTGGCCTCAGTGCGAGAGGATGCGCCTAGCCTCTCAGAGACTTCCACATGTGCTTGGGAGGGGCGTACCCAGGGGGGCCCACCCTCTCAGAGAAGAAGGGAAGGGTGAATGAGGGAGAGATTGTGGAAGGTGTGACTGGGAAGTAGGATATCGATCAGGATGTTAAGTGAGTAATAATAATAATAACAACAACAACAACAATAATGATGATGATGATGATGATGACATGGAGCTGAAGACAAATGAACATTTAGTTCCACAGGGAACAGAGAGGATGCTATTTCTGTGTGTTCATGATAGGCCATGAAGCTCTCTGGGGTGGGATGTTGTATGTGCAGCAGTAGCCTTCCCCAAAGCAATTCACAGGGCAATGGCTTCTAACACACTCGTTTTGTATTTGTTGTATCCAACACTAGGATCATCGGCAATGAAAGCCTCTTAGAAGAACCATCATCTTATTATCGTCATCACCAATAGCACAACAATAATATTTAGATGTTCTATATCAAACACTGATTTGGCCACTTTCTTGGTAAGACAAATTGCAAAGGAGAAACTAGCTTCCAAGAATATGAACTGGGATGGTCCATTTTATCCTTGGTGCAGGCAGTAAGGGGAGTACACTTGAACATTCACATTAAGAACCAACATAAGATCCTTTATAAAATTTTCCATCCACTCACCAATGATAAACTGAAAAGATTTGCAAACATATATAATGTACTAGTCACAATATTGTCCCGGCCTGAAGCGGGAGAAGATGGAGAAGCTGTGAGGTGAGTGGTTAAGACTGTGAGCGTAGAGTGCTGGCGCCTCAGCTTCAAAAAAGGACCCCCAAATACTCTGCTGGCATTGTTGTCATGTCCACAGTGTGTGTGTGTGTGTGTGTGTATCCCCACAACTGACCCTGGAGTGACGAGTCTGAATTCTCCTGCTTTCCATAGTAAAGCAGTCACGGCGAGAGCCTACGGCTATTTCACCTGATTGGTTTCATTGTTTGAGACAGGCTCTTACTGTGTAGCCCACGCTGGACTCACACTTGGTGCTACTACTGTTTCAGCCTCACCAGAGCGGCAAGCATAAATAAATATGATGGAGGATGCCAAGTTTGGGTGTCATTTTGAATGGAGAAAGTTCCAGTTCTGTGAGAGGTTGAAACCCTGAGGATGGACTGTGGAAGTAATAAGGTAACATTTGCATATGAATTTAATCTGAATTGTGAAAGACCTTAGTAATATACTCAATGTCAAGAAATATGGGAAAATGAAAGAAAAAGTTAATTCTTATTTTCCCCTCCAACAAAATATGTTCCTCTGTAAAATTAAGGTACATGTTCAGACCTAAATGTGCTTGACTTTTTGAAAATGTATGATGAATTACATCCTAATAAGTTACCCACTATGAAGCTCCAAAGCTTCCAATTGTAGAAAAGCCCACTGAAATGTATAGAGTTTGGATCTGATTAATATCAGGGTGTGATGGTTTTGCTTTGCAAATTCTTTTAATAAAACTACAATACGAATAAGTCGTACCACTTACTGGCTGATTCATTGAGGACCTATTCTTTGCAAGGACCTATGTTCACAGGAGAATACTAGGAAAAGCAAGAACTGCCCTTATCTATAAATGGTAAGATCATCAGCAGCCATATAAAGAGGAAATGAGGTGTCCTCTTAGACAAAAGGAATGATTTCATGCTATGTCTTAGGCCCAAGAAGTGAATATTTTAATTCTAAGCAGTTCCTTTTCCATTTTCAGAACAGTTTCTTCTGGGGTTATTTCAGTTTTTAATTTTTATCTTATTGTTAGTAATTATGTGTAGGTCTGCACATGTCAGTGCCAGTGCACTGGGAGGCCCAAGATGTCAGATGATACTGGAGCTGAAGTTACAAGCAGTTGAAATACACCTGCTGTGAGTGCTAGGAATTGAACCTAGCTCCTCTGGGGGAAAAAAAAAAGTATGTTCTCATCACCATTGAGTTATCTCTCCGGTTCCATAAAAAGTTCCTTTTGGATATCAGATGAATATGACAGACAGGAATTCCCATTTAGATCTTGTGTAGGAAGTGTGGTCCTCAGTGTGAAGCAGAGGTTGAGTAAAATGGGAATTCTTTGGGAGCATTGTCCTCTTAGGAATAATTGATATAATTACCATGGGACCCTAGGTATTTCTTGCAAGAGGTTGGTATTAAAAGAGTTAGCCTTTGGATTGGAGACATGGCTCAGTTGCTCTTGCAGATGACCCAGATTTGGTTCCCTGGACCCACATGGCAGCTATCTATAACTCCCACAATTGTCTATAACTCCGGTTCCAGGGGAACTGATGCCCTCTTCTGGCCTTCACAGGTACCAAGCATGAATGTTGTACATGGTACGTGCACATGTACCATGTGCATGATATACACATGTGAGCAAAACACTCAATCATTGTTAAAATAAAAATAATTTTTGTAAGAGCCTGACCCGCCAAATCTCTCTCTGGATGCCTGATCTGTCCATCTTGCACACACTCCTATAGTGTCGGCTGCTATTAGACCTTTATCAGAGCTGAGTTTGGTTTCTTGGATTTTAGCCTCTAAAACTAAAATAAATTTCTCTTTATAAGTTACCCAGTAATCTAAATGGAAGAGCATTCACAAAGTGACAAAAATAACTTGAGAAAGGAATTATTTTGACTCACAACTTTTGGATGAAGCTCATCACTGTGGGTAAATCCTAGAAGCAGGAATTTGAGGCAGCTGTTCAAGTTGCAGCCACAGCCACAAAGAAAAGAATAAGAACACCTGTTCTGCAACCTTTTAGTCAGAACCTCAGCCCAGGCTAGGAAATGGTCCTTCCCATATTTACATTATGTCTTCTCACATCAATTAACTTAATCAAGATAACCAGTCACAGGCACAGCCTGAGACTCACCTAATCTAGATAAACCCCTACAGGTATACCTGGAGGTTTGTGTCCTAGGTGATGCTAGCAATATTAAAATCACTGAGCCAGATGAGGTCCAGCACTGTGAGGGGGAAGTGGACACAGAATCCCACCCCTAATCAAGAAGCTATTTGGAATTGATACTTGCTGGCAAAGGGAAAATCTTTTTCTTCAATTAAGGGTCCCTGCGTAGCCGGGCGGTGGTGGCGCACGCCTTTAATCCCAGCACTTGGGAGGCAGAGGCAGGCGGATCTCTGAGTTCGAGGCCAGCTTGGTCTAAAGAGTGAGTTCCAGGACAGCCAGGGCTACACAGAGAAACCTTGTCTCGGAAAAAAAAAAAAAAGGGTCCCTGCGTATATCAGCCATACTCCAAGGAAAGCCCCATGCCCAGGTATACCTGGGAAACACAAAACAAATGCTCTGTTTTTGTCGTTGCTTGTTGTTGGTTTGGTTTGGTTTGGTATGGTTTGGTTTGGTTTGGTTTTGGTTATTATGGTTTGGGGGTTTGGAGTCTTTTCTGTTTTTCTTTTTTTCTTTCTCTTTGTCTTATTGCTCTTTTGCTTATATGTTTTGATTTTTCTTTTTATATTTTGTTTGTTTTGTGCATTTGTGGAGCGAAAGAAAGAAAGTTGGGAAGTGGGTAGATCTAGGGCAAGTTGGAGAAGGGAAAGAGGGAAAGGAAAATGATCAAAATATATTGTATGGAAAAAATTAATTGAAATAAGAATAGATAGATAGATAGATAGATAGATAGATAGACAGACAGACATCACACTATGTGCTGGGCAGTTTTATGTCTGCTTGACACAAGCTAAATTCATCTGAGAGGAGGGAACTACAATTAAGAAAATGCTTCCATAAGATCTGGTTCTAGACAGGTCTGTAAGGCCCTTTCTTTTTTTATTGCTATTATTATGCTTAGGAATGAATCTTTCATCCTTGATCTCTTCATGATTTTTAACATGAAGAGGCGTTAGAATTTTTCAAAGGCTTTTCCAGCTCCTAAGAAGATGATCCTGTGATAGTTTTTTTTTTTATTTTCGATATTTTTTATATACATTCCCAATGATTTCCCCTTTCCCGGTTCCCCCCTTCTTGAAAGTCCCATAAGCCCTCTTCCCTCCCCCTGCACCCCAACCAACCCCCTCCCACTTCCCTGTCCTGATATTCCCCTACACTGCTGCATCGAGCCTTTCCAGGACCAGGGGCCTCTCCTTCCTTGTTCTTGGACATCACTCGATATGTGAATTGTGTCTTGGGTATTCCGAGCTTCTGGGCTAATATTCACTTATCAGTGACTGCATACCATGTGTGTTCTTTTGTGATTGGGTTACATCACTAAGGATGATATTTTCCAGTTCTAACCATTGGCCTAAGAATTTCATGATTCAAAAAAAAAAAAAAGAATTTCATGATTCATTGTTTTTAATTGCAGAGTAGTATTCCATTGTGTAGATATACCACATCTTCTGAATCCATTCCTCCGTTGAGGGACATCTGGGTTCTTTCCAGCTTCTGGCTATTATAAATAAGGCTGCTTTGAACATAGTGGAGCATGTGTCCTTATTGCATGCAGGGGAAACCTCTGGGTATATGCCCAGGAGTGGTATAGCCGGATCCTCCGGGAGTGTCATGCCCAGTTTTCTGAGGAACCGCCAGACTGCTTTCCAGAGTGGTTGTACAAGCTTGCAATTCCACCAGCAGTGGAGGAGTGTTCCTCTTTCTCCACATCCTCGCCAACACCTGCTGTCTCCTGAGTTTGATCTTAGCCATTCTGACTGGTGTGAGGTGAAATCTCAGGATTGTTTTGATTTGCATTTCCCTAATGACTAAGGATGTTGAATATTTCTTTAGGTGCTTCTCAGCCATTCGATATTCTTCAGGTGAGAACTCTTTGTTTAGCTCTGCACCCCATTTTTTCTTTTTTTTTTTTGTTCTTTTTTTTTTAATTTACATTCCAAATCACTTCCCCTTTCCCGTTTCCTCCCTCCCCGAAAGTCCCATAAGCCCCCTTCCCTCCCTCTTTTCTCCATTCAACCCCCTCTCATTACTCTGTCCTGGCGTTCCCCTACATCCCGTCTTTCCAGGACCAGGGGTCTCTCCTGCACCCCATTTTTAATAGGGTTACTTGCCTCTCTGGAGTTTAACTTCTTGAGTTCTTTGTATATATTGGATATTAGCCCTCTGTCAGATGGAGGGTTGGTAAAGATCATTTCCCAGTTAGTTGGTTGCTGCTTTGTCTTTTTGACAGTGTCTTTTGCCTTGCAAAAACTTTGTAATTTAATGAGGTCCCATTTGTCAATTCTTGATCTTGGAGCATAAGCTATTGGTGTTCTGTTCAGGAAATTTTCCCCTGTGCCCATGTGTTCAAAGCTCTTCCCTAGTTTCTTTTCTATTAGTTTCAGTGTGTCTGGTTTTATGTGGAAGTCCTTGATCCACTTGGAATTGAGCTTAGTGCAAGGAGATAAGAATGGGTCAATTTGCATTCTTCTGCATGCTGACCTCCAGTTGAACCAGCACCATTTGTTGAAAAGGCTATCTTTTTTCCACTGGATGGTTTTAGCTCCTTTGTCAAAGATCAAGTGACCATAGGAGTGTGGGTTCATTTCTGGGTCTTCAATTCTGTTCCATTGATCTACATGCTTATCACTGTACCAATACCATGCAGTTTTTAACACTATTGCTCTGTAGTACAGCTTGAGGTCCAGGATACTGATTCCCCCAGAAGTTCTTTTACTCTTGAGAATAGTTTTAGCTATTGGTTTTTCTGGGTTTTCTGTTATTCCAGATGAATTTGAGAATTGTTCTTTCTAACTCTATAAAGAATTGAGTTGGGATTTTGATGGAGATTGCATTGAATCTGTATATTGCTTTTGGCAAGATGGTCATTTTTACTATATTAGTCATGCCAATTCATGAGCATGGAAGATTTTTCCATCTTCTGAGGTCTTCTTCAATTTCCTTCTTCAGAGACTTGAAGTTCTTGTCAAACAGATCGTTCACTTGTTTGGTTAGAGTAATACTAAGATACTTTATATTGTTTGGGGCTATCGTGAAGGGTGTCATTTCCCTAATTTCATTCTCATACTCCTTATCCTTTGAGTATAGGAAGGCTACTGATTTGCTTGAGTTGATTTTACATCCGGTCACTTTGCTGAAGTTGTTTATCAGCTGTAGGAGTTCTCTGGTGGAGTTCTATGGGTCGCTTAAGTATACTATCATATCATCTGCAAATAGTGATAGTTTGACTTCTTCCTTTCCAATTTGTATCCCTTTGACCTCCTTTGGTTGTCTAATTGCTCTAGCTAGAACTTCAAGTACTATATTGAAAAGATATGGAGAGAGAGGGCAGCCTTGTCTAGTCCCTGATTTTAGTGGGATTGCTTCAAGTTTCTTTCATTTAGATTGATGGTGGCTACCGGTTTGCTGTAAATTGCTTTTACTATGTTTAGATATGGGCCTCGAATTCTTCATCTTTCCAAGACTTTTAGCATGAAAGGATGCTGAATCATGTCAAATGCTTTTTCAGCATCTAATGAAATGACCATGTGGTTTTTTTCTTTGAGATTGTTTATGTAGTGGATTACATTGATGGACTTCCTTATATTGAACCATCCCTGCATCCCTGGGATGAAGCCTACTTGATCGTGGTGAATGATCATTTTGATGTGTTCTTGGATTCGGTTGGCAAGAATTTTATTGAGTAGTTTTGCATCGATATTCATAAGAGAGATTGGTCTGAAATTCTCTTTCTTTGTCGGATCTTTGTGTGAGTTTGGTATCAGCGTAATTGTGGCTTCATGGAACGAGTTGGGTAGTGTTCCTTCTGTTTCTATTTTGTGCAATATTTTGAAGAGATTGGTGTTAGGTCTTCTTTGAAGGTTTGATAGAATTCTGCACTAAAACCATCTGGTCCTGTGCTTTTTTTGGTTGGAAGACTTCCAATGACCACTCCTATTTCTTCAAGGGTTATAGGACAGTTTAAATGGTCTATTTGATCCTGATTTAATTTTGGTATTTGGTATCTGTCTAGGAAATTGTCCATTTCCTCAAGATTTTCTAGTTGTGTTGAATACAGGTTTTTGTAGTAGGATCTGATGATTTTTTGAATTTCCTCAGTTTCTGTTGTTATCTCTCCCTTTTCGTTTTTGATTTTATTAATTTGGATACTATCTCTGTGCTCTCTGGTTAGTCTGGCTAAGTGCTTATCTATCTTGTTGATTTTCTCAAAGAACCAACTCCTCGTTTTGTTGATTCTTTGTATGGTTTTATTTGTTTCTACTTGATTGATTTCAGCCCTGAGTTTGATGATTTCCTGCCTTCTACTCCTCTTTGGTGTATTTGCTTCTTTTTGTTCCAGGGCTCTCAGGTGTGCCATTAAGCTGTTAGTGTATGCTGTCTCCCGTTTCTTTTTGGAGGCACTCAGGGCTATGAGTTTTCCTCTTAGCACTGCTTTCATTGTGTTCCATAAATTAGAGTATGTTGTGCCTTCATTTTCACTAAATTTTAAAAAGTCTTTGATTTCTTTCTTTATTTCTTCCTTGACCAAGGTATCATTGAGTAGAGCATTGTTCAGCTTCCACATGTATGTGGGCTTTCTGTTGTTTTTGTTGCTATTGAAGACCACCCTTATTCCATAGTGATCTGATAGGAGGCATGGGATTAGTTCCATCTTCTTATATCTGTTGAGGTCTGATTTGTGACCAATTATATGGTCGATTTTGGAGAAGGTACCATGAGGTGCTGAGAAGGAGGTATATTCTTTTGCTTTAGGATGAAATGTTATATATATATATATATATATATATATATATATATATATATATATATATATATATATATGTTAGATCCATTTGGTCCAAAGCTTCAATTAGTTTTACTGTGTCCCTGTTTAGTTTCTGCTTTCCTGATTGGTACATTGCAGAGATTGGGGTGTTGAAGTCACCCACAATTATTGTGTGAGGTGCAATGTGTGCTTTGAGCTTTAGTAAAGTTTCTTTTACGAATGAGGGTGCCCTTGCATTTGGAGCATAGATGTTCTTCTTGGTGGATTTTTCCTTTGACCAGTATGTAGTGTCTTTCCATGTCTTTTTTGATGACTTTAGGTTGAAAGTCAATTTTATCCGATATTAGGATGGCTACTCCAGCTTGTTTCCTGGGACCATTTGCTTGTAAAATTGTTTTCCAGCCTTTTACTCTGAGGTACTGTTTGTCTTTGACACTGAGGTGCGTTTCCTGCACGCAGCAAAATGCTAGGTCCTGTTTACGTATCCAGTCTGTTAGTCTGTCTTTTTATTGGGAAATTGAGACCATTGATGTTAAGAGATATTAAGGAATAGTGATTATTGTTTCCCGCTATTTTTGACGCTACCTTTATGTTTGAGTGGTTATCTACTTTTGGGTTTGATGAAAGAAGGTTACTATCTCATTTTTTCCATGGTGTAATTTCCCTCCTTGTATTGACGATTTCCACCTATTATCCTTGGCAGGGCTGGGTTTATGGAAATATATTGTGTAAATTTGGTTTTATCATGGAATATCTTGGTCTCTCCATCTATGGTGATTGAGAGTTTTGCTGAGTATAAGTAGTCTCTGCTGCCATTTGTGTTCTCTTAAAGTCTGTATGAGATCTGTGTAAGGCACTTTCTTAATTAGTGATTGATGAGGGAGGACACAGTCCATAGTGGGTGGTGCCATCCCTGAACTGGTTCTATAAGAATGCAAGCTGAGTAACCCCTAGGGAGCAAACCAGTAAGCAGCACCCCTCCAAGGCCTTTAAATCAGCTCCTGCCTCCAGGTTCCTACCATGTTGGAGTTCCTGTCCTGACTTCCTTCAATAATGAACAGTGATATGGAAATTTAAGCCAAATAAACCCTTTCCTCTTCAACTTGCATTTGGCTATGATATTTCATGGCAACAATAGAAACCCTAACTAGGATACACTACTTAAATTCTAGAAGTTTCAGTTGTATCCCGTTAGGAAAGGCTCTAGAATAATTGAATAGCAGATCATCTAGTGAGAAAATAATGGTAGCAGTAACATCTATCACACATTAATATTCTAATACATAGCATGCTTTGGATATACTTTGCATGCACCATAAACATCCCAACAAATCTACTTCACAGTTGAAAATCCTGAAGTTCTTTAAAACTTAACAACTGTATGGCTTATGAGTGACATAGTTGGAATGAAATCACTGTTATTGTAGGTAGAATCCTGCCAGTTATAAAATTCCTATGTAAAAATCTGTACATCCAATACTTGAGACTATACCTATATATGAATAGTGAATCTGTAATGGGGGAGCTGATGTAAAATTAATAATAATAATAATAATAATAATAATGTCATTAGTGTGGGCCTTAATTCAATATGCCTTAGTTCCTTTTAACAGAGACCACACACACATTCACACTCACATGTAGTTAGAATTTTGAAGGTTTTGTTTTGTTTCTTTAAAAACCCACAGAAATATTATGATTCAGATTGTCCACAGCAGTTTAAGATGATTTGTCTCATGCTTTGGCAGAGGTGTGGTTTTGCAATCTGTAGATAGTTTCTGCAATTGTGTGACATTTGGAATTCTGGGAACTTTTCAGAGAATATATAAATGCTAGAGCCCTGATAGGTGGGTTGTTGGTTAGTTGTTGTTTATCACAGTTTACTAAACCGTCATACATGAAGAAGAAATAAGAAGAAATTAGATATCCTGACAGCAAAGATCAAACTTATTCCAAGGAATGCCCATAATCATCAGGAAGTAGTCTAATGATAACATCTCCCCCTTTCTGACTTCTGACTTTGTTCAGGGATCCCTTTTCTTTCCTCTCTGTCCTTTTTTCTTTCTTATCTAGTGTTAATGGGGTTGAAATGGTGGGGGGAAAGGGGGTGGAGAAGGGTGGAAGAAGGAAGAACCCATGAAGAGATAAAGACCAGTCACAAGTGGTGCCCAGACCTGGGGTTAGGCAGAATGGGAAATTTGATTTCAAATGCTGTGGAGAAAATGGAAGGGAATGAGGGGGTGTAATTTTTTTTTAAGACACCAGCAAAATATTATTGTAGCTGCTATCACTTGGATATCTCTCGCTCTGCTCCCAGAGGTGATTTTCTATTTTCTCTTTTCCTTCATCCTATATTCTGTTTCAAAGAAAAGGTTGCAGTTGGCTGTGCAACTGGAAAAATTGCAGGTGAAAGTGGAAGCACTGAGGAGGCAAGGAGCACTGGAAAGAGGAAAACAAAAAGGTTTGTTTGCTCAGTCATGGTGACTGAGCAAGAGATCAGGAGTTTCCTGAAGGAGGAAAGAGGGACTGAAACTGCTGGAGGGCAATCAGGTTAGAGAAAAGCTAAAGAAGCAGGAGGACAGGCTGATGAAAAAGCCTGTTTCAAAAGAAAGGGTTAATCTTGAACAAACTACACTGCCAGAGTGAGAGGAAGGGTGGTCCAGAGTTATGAGATCACCCTCAGCTTTCCCAGTAGTCACAGCATATGCCTCCTAATGGTGTGGAACAAGGTTATGATGAGATAAGATGCAATGGTTAATATGGTGGAGGGAAGAACCTGAGAATATTGAAAAGTCAAATAGAGCAGGGTCTCTATGTGCACACACCCACACACAGATAAGCACATAATTTTAAAAATAAATTAAAAATAATTTCTCTTTATTTAAATGTCTTATGTTCTTGTTATAATATGTCTTGGTGTGGGTTTCTTCTTTTTTTTTTTTTAATTTGATCTTAGTTGAGCTTCATCAGTTTCTGGAATAAGCAATTTTCTCTGAGATGAAACTTTACATCCATATTTTGGTTGGGATTTTCTGAAAACTTTCAGTGAATTTGAAAAAATGTTATCTCAATAATATCATCTTTTAGCTCTTCAACAAGTTATATTTTTCTATATATTTAGGTCTTATTATTTTATTCTATAGATTTCAGTGCACAATTTTTTCATATTTGTACTAGATTCATTCATAAGTATTTTATTTTTGCTAAAGCTGTTTTAAATTTCACTGTAAATTTGGGCCAGAAGGATGGCTCAGTGAGTAAAGGCACTTGCTGCCAAGCCTAATGAGCTGAATTCAACCCCTGGCACCCACAAAGCAGAAAAGAACTGAACCCTACAATTTGTCCTCTGACCTATACATGCACACTGAGGTACATACACACACACACACACACACACACACACACACACACACACACACACTAAATAGATGTAAATAGATGTAAATTCACCATAAATTTCCAAATGTTCATTATAAAATATAATTGATTTTTTTCTGATGATCTTACGTAACTTTGCTAAATTCCACTATTAGTTCTAAAAAATTTCTTCAGGTTAAAGGAAATTTCTGGATATACTATGATCTTTGTGTAAAGATACTTTACTTTCCTCCTGTAGTGGCTATTCCTGGTTGTCAACTTGACTAAATCTGGAATGAACTAATCAAGAATTGGAAGGCTTACCGATAATCCTAATCTGGAGGCTCAGAGATACAAGTTTCTGACCTGGAGATCTTGATGCATACTGACTATGAATTCCAGAAGATTAAGATTAAGAGATCTCTGCCTGGCAGAGGGACCCCGCACTGGGCGGGAGCCTGCCAGCTTTCCTTCCGCGACCTCTGTTCCCGCAGACTGAGCTGAAGAGACAGGTACCCCAAGCTCCCTATCCCCAATATAACATCACTTGGGACACGGCCTGTTGGGGCTTCCGTCTGTGCCCGAGAGCGGGTCAGCGCTGTGGTCGTCTGGGTGCCAGATCGGCGGGCCATCGCGTCTACAGGGTGACCGGCGCCACGGAGAGTGCCCTCCGCCATCTTTGCTCCAGTGGCCAGGTAGTTGGGACCGCCAGGCTCAGAGACAGACAGACATAATATCGCTTCGGTCTCAGGCAGCTTGTGTGTAACCTGCTCCCAGGTGCTGGGCTGATCTGCAGTGACCAGCGCGCCAGCTCTGCTGTGGGACTTCTGCCTGGCAGAGGGACGCCCCCTCCCCCCCCAGGAGAGATCACACACCCCTGCACAGGGCAGGAGCCTACCAGCCTCCCTTTGGCGACCTCTGCTCCAGGAATCCACTAGGCTGAGCCTTTAGATGTGCAAGGCCTCCCCAATATAAGATGACTTGGGGCAAGGCACATTAGGGCTCCAAAGTCACTCAGGAGCAGGCAGGCCCCAGAAATCGGTGCCAGGGGAATCCTGGTAATCCGGGGGGGGGGGCAGAAATAGCTTTGCAGGCTCACAGGAGGTCCAACCAACAGCCAGTGGCAGCAGGACCAACTAACACCAGAGGTATCCAGATGGCAAAAGGCAAACGTAGGAATGTTACTAACAGAAATCAAAGTAATGTGGGACCATCTGAACCCAACTCTCCAACAGCAGCAAGTCCTGGATACCCCACCACACCCGAAAGACAAGATCTGGATTTAAAATCACTTCTCATGATGCTATTTTAGAGGATCACAAGAAGGACACAAATAAATCTCATAAAGAGTTACAGGAGACCATGAATCAACGGTTAGAAGCCCTTACAAAGGAAACACAAAAATCGCTTAGAGAAATGCGGGAGAACATGGATCAAAAGATGGAGGCCCACAAGGAGACAACACAAAAATCGCTTAACGAGATGAATCAATGGGTAGATGCACTCACAAAGGAATCACAAAATTGGCATAAAGAAATGCAGAAGAATATGGGTCAACAGATGGATGCCCATAAGGAGGCAACACAAAAATTGCTTAAAGAAATGAATCAATGGTTAGATGCCCTTACAAAGGAAACACGAGAACTGCTTAAAGAAATGCAGGAGACGATGGATCAACAGATGGAATCCCATGAGGAGGAAACACAAAAATCGCTCAGAGAAATGCAGGAGAACGTGGGTCATCAGGAAGAAATCCTGAAAGAGGTAATGCAAAAATACCTTAAAGAAATACAGGAAAATACAAACAAACAAGTGAAGGATCTCAGCAAATCCATCCAGGAACTAAAAAAGGAAGTAGAAACAACTAAGAAATCACAAAGGGAGACAACTTTGGAGATAGAAAACCTTGGGAAGAAATCAGGAGTCATAGGTGCAAACATCAACAATAGAATACAAGAGATGGAAGAAAGAATCTCAGGTGCTGAAGATTCCATAGAAAGCATCGACTCAACAGTCAAAGAAAATGCAAAATGCAAAAAACGTGTAACCCAAAACATCCAGGAAATCCAGGACACAATGAGAAGACCAAACCTAAGGATTATAGGTATAGATGAGAGTGAAGATTTGCAACTTAAAGGGCCAGTAAACATCTTCAACAAAATTATGGAGGAAAACTTCCCTAACTTAAAGAGAGACATGCCGATGAACGTACAAGAAGCCTACAGAACTCCAAACAGACTGGACCAGAACAGAAATACCTCCCGTCACATAATAATCAAAACACCAAATGTCCTAAACAAAGAAAGAATATTAAAAGCAGTAAGAGAAAAGGGCCAAGTAACATACAAAGGAAGACCTATCCGAATCACATCAGACTTCTCACCAGAGACTATGAAAGCCAGAAGATCCTGGGCAGATCTCATGCAGACACTAAGACAGCACAAATGCCAGCCTAGACTACTATACTCAGCAAAACTCTCAATCACCATAGATGGAGAGACCAAGATATTCCATGATAAAACCAAATTTTCACAATATCTTTCCACAAATCCAGCCCTGCAACGGATAATAGGTGGAAACCTCCAATACAGGGAGAGAAACAACACCCTGGAAAAAATGAGATAATAACCTTCTTGAATCAAACCCAAAAGTAGATAACCACTCAAACATAAAGATAGCGTCAAGAATGGCAGATGGCAATAATCACTATGCCTTAATCTCTCTTAATATCAATGGTCTCAATTCCCCAATTAAAAGACATAGACTAGCAGACTGGATATGTAAACAGGACCCAGCATTTTGCTGCATGCAGGAAACGCACCTCAGTGTCAAAGACAAACACTACCTCAGAGTAAAAGGCTGGAAAACAATTTTACAAGCAAATGGCCCCAAGAAACGAGGTGGAGTAGCCATCCTAATATCGGATAAAATTGATTTTCAACCTAAAGTCATCAAAAAAGACACAGAAGGACACTACATACTGATCAAGGGAAAAATCCACCATCAAGAACTCTCAATTCTGAATATCTATGCTCCAAATGCAAGGGCACCCTCATTCGTAAAAGAAACTTTACTAAAACTCAAAGCACACATCGCACCGCACACAATAATAGTGGGTGACTTCAACACCCCGCTCTCTGAAATGGATCGTTCAGGAAAGCAGAAACTAAACAGGGACACAGTGAATCTAATTGAAGCCTTGGACCAAATGGAACTAACTGATATATATAGAACATTTCATCCTAGAGCTAAAGAATACACCTTCTTCTCAGCTCCTCATGGTACCTTCTCCAAAATCGACCATATAATTGGTCACAAATCAGACCTCAACAGATACAAGAAGATAGAAATAATCCCATGCCTCCTATCAGATCACTATGGAATAAGGGTGGTCTTCAATGGCAACAAAAACAAAAGAAAACCCACGTACACATGGAGGCTGAACAATGCTCTACTCAATGATAACTTGGTCAAGGTGGAAATAAAGAAAGAAATCAAAGACTTTTTGAAAGTTAATGAAAATGAAGGCACAACATACCCTAATTTATGGGACACAATGAAAGCAGTGCTAAGAGGAAAATTCATAGCCCTGAGTGCCGCCAAAAAGAAACGGGAGACAGCATACACTAACAGCTTAATGGCACACCTGAGAGCCCTGGAACAAAAAGAAGCAAATACACCAAAGAGGAGTAGAAGGCAGGAAATCATCAAACTCAGGGCTGAAATCAATCAAGTAGAAACAAATAAAACCATACAAAGAATCAACAAAACGAGGAGTTGGTTCTTTGAGAAAATCAACAAGATAGATAAGCCCTTAGCCAGACTAACCAGAGAGCACAGAGATAGTATCCAAATTAATAAAATCAGAAACGAAAAGGGAGAGATAACAACAGAAACTGAGGAAATTCAAAAAATCATCAGATCCTACTACAAAAACCTGTATTCAACACAACTAGAAAATCTTGAGGAAATGGACAATTTCCTTGACAGATACCAAGTACCAAAATTAAATCAGGATCAAATAGACCATCTAAACCGTCCTATAACCCCTGAAGAAATAGAAGTTGTCATTGGAAGTCTTCCAACCAAAAAAAGCACAGGTCCAGATGGTTTTAGTGCAGAATTCTATCAGACCTTCAAAGAAGACCTAACACCAATACTCTTCAAACTGTTCCACAAAATAGAAACAGAAGGAACACTACCCAACTCGTTCTATGAAGCCACAATTACACTAATACCAAAAGCACACAAAGATCCGACAAAGAAAGAGAATCTCAGGCCAATCTCTCTTAAGAATATCGATGCAAAAATACTCAATAAAATTCTTGCCAACCGAATCCAAGAACACATCAAAACGATCATTCACCACGATCAAGTAGGCTTCATCCCAGGGATGCAGGGATGGTTCAATATAAGGAAATCCATCAATGTAATCCACTACATAAACAATCTCAAAGAAAAAAACCACATGGTCATCTCATTAGATGCTGAGAAAGCATTTGACAAAATTCAGCATCCTTTCATGCTAAAGGTCTTGGAAAGATCAGGAATTCAAGGCCCATATCTAAACATAGTAAAAGCAATTTACAGCAAACCGGTAGCCAGCATCAATCTAAATGGAGAGAAACTTGAAGCAATCCCACTAAAATCAGGGACTAGACAAGGCTGCCCTCTCTCTCCATATCTTTTCAATATAGTACTTGAAGTTCTAGCTAGAGCAATTAGACAACAAAAAGAGGTCAAAGGGATACAAATTGGAAAGGAAGAAGTCAAACTATCACTATTTGCAGACGATATGATAGTATACATAAGCGACCCAAAGAACTCCACCAGAGAACTCCTACAGCTGATAAACGACTTCAGCAAAGTGGCCGGATATAAAATCAACTCAAGCAAGTCAGAAGCCTTCCTATACTCAAAGGATAAGCAGGCTGAGAAAGAAGTAAGAGAAATAATACCCTTCATGATAGCCACAAACCATATTAAGTATCTTGGCGTGACTCTAACCAAACAAGTGAAAGATCTGTATGACAAGAACTTCAAGTCTCTGAAGAAAGAAATGGAAGAAGACCTCAGAAGATGGAAAAATCTGCCATGCTCATGGATTGGCAGGATTAATATAGTAAAAATGAGCATCTTACCAAAAGTAATACACAGATTCAATGCAATCCCCATCAAAATCCCAACTCAATTCTTCATAGAGTTAGAAAGAGCAATTCAAAAATTCACCTGGAATAACAGAAAACCCAGAATAGCTAAAACTATTCTCAAGAGTAAAAGAACCTCTGGGGGAATCAGTATCCCGGACCTCAAGCTGTACTACAGAGCAATAGTGTTAAAAACTGCATGGTATTGGTACAGTAACAGACATGTAGATCAATGGAACAGAATTGAAGACCCAGAAATGAATCCACACTCCTATGGTCACCTGATCTTTGACAAAGGAGCTAAAACCATCCAGTGGAAAAAAGATAGCCTTTTCAACAAATGGTGCTGGCTCAGCTGGAGGTCAACATGCAGAAGAATGCAAATTGACCCATCCTTATCTCCTTGCACTAAGCTCAATTCTAAGTGGATCAAAGATCTCCACATAAAACCAGACACACTGAAACTAATAGAAGGGAAACTAGGGAAGAACCTTGAACATATGGGCACAGGGGAGAATTTCCTGAACAGAACTCCAATAGGTTATGCTCTAAGATCAAGAATAGACAAATGGGACCTCATTAAATTACAAAGTTTTTGCAAGGCAAAAGACACTGTCAAAAAGACAAAGCGGCAACCAACTAACTGGGAAATGATCTTTACCAACCTTACATCCGACAGAGGGCTAATATCCAAGATATACAAAGAACTCAAGAAGTTAAACTCCAGAGAGGCAAGTAACCCTATTAAAAAATGGGGTACAGAGCTCCACAAAGAGTTCTCACCTGAAGAATATCTAATGGCTGAGAAGCACCTAAAGAGATGTTCATCATCCTTAGTCATTAGGGAAATGCAAATCAAAACAACCCTGAGATTCCATCTCACACCAGTCAGGATGGCTAAGATCAAAAACACAGGAGACAGCAGTTGTTGGCGAGGATGTGGAGAAAGAGGAACACTCCTCCACTGCTGGTGGAATTGCAGGCTGGTACAACCACTCTGGAAAGCAATCTGGCGGTTCCTCAGAAAACTGGGCATGACACTCCCGGAGGATCCGGCTATACCACTCCTGGGCATATACCCAGAGACTTTACCTGCATGCAATAAGGACACATGCTCCACTATATTCATAGCAGCCTTATTTATAATAGCCAGAAGCTGGAAAGAACCCAGATGTCCCTCAACGGAGGAATGGATTCAGAAGATGTGGTATATCTACACAATGGAATACTACTCTGCAATTAAAAACCATGAATTCACGAAATTCCTAGGCAAATGGTCAGAACTTGAAAATATCATCCTTAGTGAGGTAACCCAATCACAAAAGAACACACATGGTATGCAGTCACTGATAAGGGGATATTGACCCAGAATCTCGGAATACCCTAGACACAATCCGCATATCAATAGATTTCTAAAAAGATGGAAGGAGAGACCCCTGGTCCTGGAAAGACTGGATGTAGGGGAACGCCAGGACAGAGTAACGAGAGGGGGTTGAATGGAGAAAAGAGGGAGGGAAGGGGGCTTATGGGACTTTCAGGGAGGGAGGAAACGGGAAAGGGGAAGTGATTTGGAATGTAAATTAAAAAAATAAAATAAAAAAAAGAGTAACTTATAAAGTCACCATCAAAATTGATATAATAATTATAAATATCAGCCGGGTGGTGGTGGCGCACGCCTTTAATCCCAGCACTTGGGAGGCAGAGGCAGGAGGATTTCTGAGTTCGAGGCCAGCCTGGTCTACAAAGTGAGTTCCAGGACAGCAAGGGCTACACAGAGAAACCCTGTCTCATAAAAACCAAAAAATAAATAAATAAATAATAATAATAATTATAAATATCAAGCAAAACATTCAGTCTCACCCTTTGTTGTTCTCTTACAAGCAGCCTCCCAAATTAATTGTCTATGTTTCTTTGGCTGTATAAATAATTTTGAAATATATAAGCTGTTCTGAAAACCATAGTATAGTGTAAAAACTTCAAATAAACAATCCTACTAATAGAGGCTGAGATGGGAGAAGTATAATTTCAAGACCATTATGTGGTACACAGCAAGACACTGTCACATACAAACGAGCAGAAAGTGTATATGGATTTACAATATTGGACTTTTCTCTCCAATTCCCAAATTAGAGAGACCGCTGGGTGACAGCCAAAAATTTCTAATTCCTCATATTTTTAAATTTCAATCGATTAGGATATATTGGTAACATTAATTTTCATATTAAGAGATATTAAGGAAAAGTGATTGTTACTTCCTGTTATTTTTGTTGTTAGAAGTGGAATTATGTTTGTGTAGGTTTGTTGGAAGACGATTACTTTCTTGCTTTTTCTAGGGTGTTGGTGTTTTCCATCTACTATCCTTTGTAGGGCTGGATTTGTGGAAAGATATTGTATAAATTTGTTTCTGTCATGGAATATCTTGGTTTCTCTCTCTATGGTAATTGAGAATTTTGCTGGGTATAGTAGTCTGGCCTGGCATTTGTGTTCTCTTAGGGTCTGTATGAGATCTGCCCAGGATCTTCTAGCTTTCTAGTCTCTGGTGAGAAGTCTGGTATAATTCTGATAGGTCTGTCTTTATATGTTACTTGACCTTTTTCCCTTACTGCTTTTAATATTTTCTTTGTTTAGTGCATTTGGTGTTTTGATTATTATGTGCCTGGAGGACTTTCTGGTCTGGTCCAGTCTGTTTGAAGTTCTGTAGGCTTCTTGTATGTTCATGGACATCTCTTTCTTTAGGTTAGGGAAGTTTTCTTCTATAATTTTGTTGAAGATATTTACTGGCCCTTTAAATTGGAAGTTTTCACTCTCTTCTATACCTATAATCCTTAGGTTTGGTCTTCTCATTGTGTCCTGGATTTCCTGGATGTTTTGGGTTAGGAGCTTTTTGCATTTTGCATTTTCTTTGACTGTTGAGTCAATGTTTTCTATGGTATCTTCTGCACCTGAGATTCTCTCTTCTATCTCCTGTATTCTGTTGGTGATGCTTGCATCTATGACTCCTGGTCTCTTTCCTAGGTTTTCTAGCTCCAGGGTTGTCTCCCTTTGTGATTTCTTTATTGTTTCTACTTCCATTTTTAGATCCTGGATGGTTTTGTTCATTTCCTTTGCCTGTTTGATTGAGTTTTCCTGTAATTCTTTAAGGGATTTTTGTGTTTCCTCTTTAAGGGCTTCTAGCTGTTTACCTGTGTTCTCCTGTATTTTTTAAGGGAGTTATTTATGTCCTTAAAGTCCTCCATCATCATAATAAAAAGTGATTTTAGATCCAAATCTTGCTTTTCCAGTGTGATGGTGTATCCAGGACTTGCTATGGTGGAAGAATTGGGTTCTGATGATGCCAAGTAACCTTGGTTTCTGTTTCTTATGTTCTTACACTTGCCTCCCATCATCTGGTTATCTCTAGTGCTACCTGCCCTCCCTATTTCTGACTGGAGCCTGTCCTTCCTGTTATCCTGGTTGTGTCAGAACTCCTCAGAGTCAAGCTGTCTCTGTAATCCTGTGATTCTGTGATCCTGGGTGTGTCTGAGCTCCTGGGAGTCAAGCTGCCTCTGGGACCCTGAGATCCTGGTGTGACCAAGCTCCTGGGTTCCTGGGATCCTAGGATCCTGTGATCCTGGGCCTGAGAGTGGAGCTTCCTCTGGATGTTGTGAGACTGGCTGCAGAGTTTATGCCCAAGATCTGCTCAGGGCACCGACCCAGACAGAGTGGAAGGAACCTGTGCACTGGTCTGGCAGAGTTCCTGCATGCCTGGGTCCCACTGGTCCCAGTAACTACCAGTGTTGGGACAGATGTTGGGTCCTCCTCACCTCTGATCCTATGATCCTGGGCGTGTTAGAGCGCCTGGGAGTGGAGCTTCCTCTGGGTGTTGTGGGACTGGCTGCAGAGTTTGTGCCCATGGTCTGCTCAGTGCACCAGTCCAGACAGACTGGAAAGAACCTGTGCCACTGGTCTGGTGGAGTTCTTGCTTGCTTGGGTCCCATGCCAATTATTCTAACCTTATGATATCATAACTGTGGCTGGTTTAAGCTACACTGATTCACATCTACATCTATTTTGCCTTCCTTCTCCTCTCAGACCTCTGCCTCTACAACTCTTAGCTCTGCATCCCTTAGCTCTGCATCCCTTTTCCCTGTCCAATCATAGGCCTCCTCTGCACGAATGTAATGGGACAGGGAAAATCCTGCAACAAGAACATGCTACTGAAAACCAATTTTGCCTTAATATCTTGAACCATAGAAGAGAAAACAATTTGGCATTTCTACTTCTATGTGTATGTAAAGGGTAAACTGATAGGTATGACCTGCAAATGTGAATGTATTTTGTAGCTATGATTAATGTTTAAACCAGGTAAAGTGGGTCACTTTCGTGCTTTTTTGAAAAAGCTTTAAGAGAAGAAATACAAAGCCTCTTAAGGTTTTATTTGTCTGAGATAAATATTCACCAGCTCAATTTCAGAGTCATATGCTAATGCATATATAGTGTTAATAGGAAGTACCATGTTCTTCAGAGTGACTGGTGGTGGTTTGAATAAGAATGGACTCCATAAAAAGAAAATAACCATGGGAGGCAGAGGGAGGGAGGGATCTGGGTGGAAGAAGGGAGGGGAAGGGGAAAGAGGGAACAGAAGCATGGAGTGGGGAGGACAGGAGAGAAGCACAGAGGGCCAGGAAAATGAATATGCAGCCTTGGGGAGGTAGGAGGTGGGGGGGGGACCCTCCAGAGTGTACCAAAGACCTGGGAGGTGAGAGACTCTCAGGACTCAATGGGGGTGACCTTAGCCAAAATGCCCAACAATGGGGAGGGGGAACTTGTAGATCCCACCTCCAGTAGATAGACAGGGCCTCAAGAAGAGGGATGGGGTTGCCAACCCACAGCCAAAAATTCTGACCCAGAACTGTTCCTGTCTAAAAGAACTGCAGGGACAAAAATGCAGAAGAGACTAAAGACAAGAGCCTAGCATGGCTGTCCTCTGAGAGGCTCTACCAGCAGCTGACTGAGACAGACATAGATACTTACACACAACTATTGAAATGAAATCAGGGACCTCTATGGTTGAATTAGGGGAGGAATTGAAGAAGCTGAAGGGGAGGGTGACCCATAGGAAGACCTGCAGTCTCAACTAACCCAGACCCCTGGGAGCTCCCAGAGACTGGGCCACCAACCAGGCAGCATACATGGGCTGCTCTGAGGCCCTCAGCAATATACAGCAGAGGACTGACAGGTCTGGCCTCAGTGGGAGAAGATGTGCTTAATCCTGAGAGACTCTGAGGCCTTAGAGAACAGGGAGGTCTGCTGGGAGGACACCCTCTCAGAGGCAAGGGGGAAGAGGAGTGGGATGAGGAATTGTCAGAGGGGGTACCAGCAGGAGGGGAACAATGGCTGGAATGTAAATAAAATACTTTTTTAAATGGCCCCCGTAGGTTTATATATTTGAATGCTTAGGGAATGGAATTATTTGAAAGGGTTCAGAAGTGTGGAGGGCTTGTTGAAGGAAGTGTGTCACTGGAGGTAGGCTTTGGGGTTTCAAAAGCCCAAGCCAGTCTCAGTTTCTTACTCTTCCTGTCTGAGGATTCAGATGTAGAACTCTCAGCTACCTCTCCAGCATCACACCTGCCTGCTGTCATGCTCCATGCCATGATGATAACGGATTGAACCTCTAAACCTGTAAGCTAGCCCCGATTAAATATTGTCTTTATAAGAATTGTCTTTGTCATGGTGTCTCTTCACAGCAATAGATTATTAACTAAGACAGTGACCATCCTATTTATAGTCTTGCCAGCAAAACACAAGCATTTTCTCCACATCCTGGCCTTTGTGTCACTAATTTTTATTGTCATTGTTATGATAGGCAAATAGAAACATCTAATTGCAGTTTTAACTGGCATTCCATGATGGCTGGTGGTATGGAATGTCTTTTTATACACTGATTTGCCATCCATGAATTCTTTGTCTTTTTGTTGTGGCTAGAACTTCCAGTGCTGTGCAGCAGAAGACTGGAAAAGGTGAGAGTGGGTATCCTTTACTTGTTAATCTGAAAAGACAAAACATTGTCTTTCATCTTCAAGTATAATGTAATGTGAAGTTGTAATAATGTCCTCTATTACCAATTGAGTAAAGTTGTTTTGTTGTTTTTTATCATAAACAGCTGTTATTTTTTTCAGATGTTTTTTGGCTAAAATTAATATAATCACATGATTTTTTTCTTCTGTCTGTTAACTTAAGGAATTGCAGTGGTTTTTCAAATATAAAACAAATTTACATACCTAGATAAAGCCTACATAGTCATGAAGAATAAATATTTTTATACATTTTGGAGTTCCATTTAACAATATTTTCTTGGTAGGGCTTGTGTCTAAGTTCATGAGAAATACTGGTCTCATGAGTTTTCTTTTAATATTTGTGTCATCTTTATCTGCCTCTCAGATCAGTAATAAGGGTCCTATGAAATGAGTTGAAAAGTATTCAGTCCTCTTCAGTTTTCTGGGAAATTGTGTATAGAGTTGCATTATTTCTTCCTTTAATACTTCACTGAAGTTGTGTGTTACTGGAAGTTTATTGGTGAAGAGATTTTTGACTACTAATTTGTCTTAATTTAGTGTTTTCTACCTATATTATAGCATGTTGGAAGATAATGCTGTTTTTCAAGTCTTCATATCTTTACTGATATTTGTACACTATTTCTAATGATTATTGAAAAGAAGGTACAAAGAGTCCAAATACAATGTTAGATTTTTCTATTTTTCCTTTGAAACTTTGCCTCACTTATTTTGAAATGTTATTATTAAGGATTGGGACGCCTTCTAAGAAGACTGACTTCTTTATCATGAACTATATTTAATCATATGTAGCACTTGTCTGAAATTTACTGCATCTAATTATAATATATATAGTCCCTGATGAATCAGTTATTTATTTTCACTGTTATTTTATTTTATGCATATGAGTGTTTGCCTTCAAGTACGTATGCACACCATATGCATGCCTGGTGCTCATAGAGGTCAGAAGAGAGTAACAGATGCTGTAGAACTAGAATTATATGTGGGTGCTGGGAACCAGACCGGGGTCCTCTCCAAGAACATCAAGTGTTCTTAATCATTGAGTTATTTCTCTAGCCATGTAGTCTTATATTTCTGACATAGTCATTTCTTCTTAAATTTATGTTTTATGTGAAATGTTAAGTAGATCACTCTTTTTTCAAATATGATTAACTTTACATTTTATTTTGTCAGTACTTAGAACTGAATACCATGCCTCATGCATGCTAGGCAAATGAACTATCACTGAGCCACAGATACAGCCTCAAATTTTGCCTTTTTAATTGAAGAATTTAAATTAACCCAAAGTTGTTGGCTTAGACATGGTTTTATTGCTGTGAAGAGACACCATGACCATGATAACTCTTATAAAGAAAAACATTTAATTGGGGCTGGCTTACAGTTCAGAGTTTTAGTCCGTTGTTGTCATGATGGGAAGCATGGCACAATGTAGGCAGACATAGTGCTGGAGAGTTCTACATCTGGATCCAAAGGCCGCAGGAAAAGACAGTGAGCCATTAAGCTTAGCTTGAGCTTCTGAAACCTCAAAGCCCACCCCTGGTTATATACTTCCTCCAACAAGGCCACACCTACCCCAAAAGGTTCACCCTCCAATAATGCCATGCTCTCTGAGGGTATGGAGCTGTTTTCATTCAAAACACCACAGTTGTATATTCTCTTTAGGAGAGAAACCTATTATTTAATGGTGAGCTAACATAGGAGCATGTAGACTAACACTTTGCCTCCTTAAAATCAATACTAAAGGGTCATGTCAGCTTCAAAACTCTGCACATGTTTGCAAAACTGTTTCACTACGGTGCCTGGGTCATAGTTCAACTCTCCTACTGACTGTACTCCCTCATGCATAGTGTTCCCAAAATGCTTCCAATAATCTTCCTGAAAACCTCTTGTGAATCTAAGGACAGATACCTTTTAAATGGAGATGATAAATAAACATAATCATGCATCCCAGAAAGTCTGCTTCTAATTATGTTCTCCAAAATAAAAGAGAATATAACCTGAAGAAATATTTGCACAAAACGTTTTATAAGATGTTTGTAGCAGGATTGTCTTAGCAACTGTTATATTGCTGTGAAGAGACACCATGACCAAAGCAACTCTTATTTTTTTAAAAAAAAGCATTTAATTGGGAACTTGCTTATAGTTTCCAGAGTTTAGTTCATTCTCATCATGGTGGGGAACATGGCAGCACACAAGTAGACATGGTCTACTTCTCAACTGGAGAAGTAGCTAAGAGTTTTACATCTGGATCCACAGACGACAGGAAGAAAGAGATGCCGGGATTGGCTTGGGCATTTAAAACCTCAAAGCCCACCCCCAGTGACATACTTCCTCCAACAAGGCTACACCTCTTAATCTTTTTAATTCTTTAAAACAGTTCCACTCCTTGGTGACTAAACATTCAAATACATGAACATCTGGGGCCAGTATTATTCAAAGCAGCGCATTGTACTCCCTATTCCCCATAGGCTTATAGGCAATTCATAATGCAAAATGCATTCACTTCGACTTCAAAAGTTCCCATAATCTATAACAATCTCAACACTGGTTAAAAGTCCAATGTTCAAACTTTCTTCTGAAATTCATGGCACTCTCTTAGCTGTAATTCCATGTAAAATCAAAGTCAAAAAGCAGATCACATACTTCCAACATAAAATGGCACAGGATATGCATTACCATTCCAAAAGGCTGGAAAGCAAGCACAGTGAGGATCAAGTCAAGACTGAAATCCAGCTGGGAAAACTCCAAACTCTGCATCTCCATGTCAATATAGTCTTCAGATCTCCAACTCCTTCCAGCTTTGTTGACTGCAACAGACTTCTCTCAATTAGCCTGGTTTCACACTCAGCCTGCAGCTCTTAGCAGGTATCTGACATCTCCAACATCTTGGAGTCTTCAATGAAATCCAGGCTTCATCTTCAAATCTTAAGTGGCCTCTCTAGGCCTTCACACAGAGACACCCCTGACACACTCCTGGTCTCAGCAGCTTTCCTTAGCTATGAAGGAAAAACCCATACCCCCTTTCTTCTTTGACTCTAAAGCCAGAATTACTTGGCCAAACCTGCCAAGTTCTTCTGCTTGCTGGGGCTGGAACTTGGTCCCCTTGTTCAACTACATTGGCATCAGCTGTTCGTTGTTGATGGTTTCCTTTACTTCTTAAGTTCTAATTCCTTTTCACAAGTTGGAACCTTAGCTGAGTAGGGACTTTCCCTGAGATCACCACTCCCTTTATCCCATATAATCTCAGGCTTTTCTTTAATCTATTTATCTCCTTGAACACAGAACTTCACACCATTACTCTTTCTGATGCTCCTTTTCTCCTCAAACTGTACATTTTGTATTTTTTTCTTGCTCAGCTTACTCCTTTTCATTCTATAATGAAATGCATAAGGTTCCCAATAATAACCATACAATATAGTCAATACTAGGCTATATTGAAATCTTTTCTGTCAACACCATTAATCCAAAACTCTTTAATCAGCTTCAGATAGATTTTTTGGACAAGAGCAGAACGAAGCCACATTCCTCACCAAAATATCATTAGAAAGATCTCTAGGACACTTAATATTATTCTTCTCCTCTGAAACCTCTTGAACCTGGTCTTCATAATTTACATTGCTCTCAGCAACACTGTCTTCCACACTCTTAGTAGTATGGCCCATTAAGCCCCACTAAAAGTGTTCAGCTGCTTTCCTAATTGGAAATTCCAAAATCTACATTCCACCAAGCAGCATGGCCAGGCTAGTCCCAGTAACACCCCATTCCCTGATACCAACTTCTGTCTTAGTCACTGTTCTGTTGATTTGCTATGGAGAGACACTAAGGCAACTCTTTTGAAGGAAAACATTATCATCATGGCAGAGAGACAGAGAGAGACTCTGGGTCTGGCAGGGGGTTTTGAAATCTCAAAGCGCACTCCCAGTGATATACTTCCTCCAACAAGGTCACACCTCCTCATCTTTCTAATCCTTTCAAACAGTTCCACTCCTTAGGAACTAAGCATTCAAATATATGAGCATCTGGGGACCACCACCACAAGGCCATAACATTCCAAATGGAAACAAATAAACCCAATATCTTTTTACATGTAAATGTTTAAATAAATTGTGATCTATCCAATGAAATGTAATTCAATAATAAAAATAAAACAGTGAAACATTAAACACAATGATTGAATTATAACAATATTGAAAATGTTTTTATTTTAATTATAGAACATTCTAGAAAATGCAGAACAAATTTATGAAACCAGAATAATGGCTACCTAGGATGAGATAAGGACTGAATAGAAGATGTGATAGGAAGCTTTCTGAGAGCAAAGTTTGACACCATAATTTTATTAGTAGACACACAGCTTAGGCATTTGTCAAAGCTCAATACAGTTTAGTTTTACCCATCCCAGCATTTGGGGGATGGTAGCAAGAGGATTTGGAGTTCAAAAGCCAGCCTTGGTTACACAATGAGTTTAAGGCCAACCTGAGCTACATAAACTTGTGTCACAAAAACAATACAAAAACAACAATAAAAATAACTTCAAGAAAACATGTAGACAAATTTTCTTTGAAAATTAAAACTGGATAAAAATTTTCAACTCAGGCTGGTAGAAAATTGATCAGAGCTAGAGTGTATCTCTAGCATGTGCAAGCCCTGGGTAAGAGCCTCAGCACTAAAAGGGTAAATGATTAATTAATGTCATATGGAATAAAAAATATTTAGTAAAAAAAAAAGAAAAATAATTATCATACATCTTCCTTTATCATAAAATTGATTATACTTCATATGGGAGGCTCTATATTGCTAATAATACTCTATATAGACTTGTGTGGTGTATATCTGTATGTTAGCTTCATAACCAGTGCTAAATTATACTTTTGAAGTTTTTGTTAAGATGTCACACTTCACACATGAAATTTTTGAATAAATAAACATATTAGGATGGCTCACTGGTAAATGTGCTTGCCAGAAAGACTTGTAACTTGTTAGATTCCCAGAAGTCACATAAAAGTAGGAGGAGGGAACTGAGTCCACAAAGTGATTATGTAACTCCATTCCCTCATTATAATGCATCAATAACAAACCAAAGTACAATTGCACCAAGCTTCCCCCTGGAGTTACTTATAGGAACATGGGTAGAGCAGAAGCTAATATACTAGAAAATTTTGCCCAGAATGAATGGTGGATTCCCCCTAGTCACATAGAGTCTCATCAGTTAACCTTTCCCATCCTATAGCACCTCCAAAGACTCCAAGACCATGTGCAATTAGAGCAGAATTATGTACAAGTGGCTGGGAAACGTGGCTAATATTCCAGTGAGGATCCAATGGCTCTCCCTATACCCTCCCACTGTTAGGGAACATCGATGGTCAACAGGCTTGATGACAATAATCTCTTGCAAGCAGGCACAGCTGAGCTGGTGAAGGTGACAGCTGTATGGCTCAAAGAATGGTACTCTATAATAGAAGCCATTGTTTAATAGATGTCTAAAATTGTGTGATGAGAAATTTATTCTTGGGAATACTAACATGTCAGAAGATGGCAAAATGAAGTTGAATCATCTTAGATAAGCAGTGACTATATAGCATGAATAATAATGAAGAAATTCTTGATTCATGGAGAAGAGAAATGAGATACAATAACTGTAAAACAATAGCAAATTTTTCTAAGATGCTTGTGTAGTTTAAGAGGGAAGTTGAGAGAGCCAGTCATTATAGTTTTGAGGAGCTAATTTTGAATGTTGAATATTTAAGGAGCAAACTTGAGTCCAGGAAACCAGAAAATATGAAAATCTGTTTTAAGTGCACTGGATATTCAATACAATTTACTTGAATGAACAACTAAGTGAGCAAAACAATGTGGCCTCTTTCTATGTGTTGCCAAACACAGACTTATTTTTATTCCTATTCTCTAGCTCACCCGGAAATGGGTTTGCATCTTTGTTGAACTAGCAGTAAAGACAGGTACAAGTTGGGCTCCTGCAAAGGAGCCTGGGAAAATGCATTGCCTTTCTGGTGTTGAGGCTCTGTGGTCTGTGAAGATTGCACAGCCAGAGGTTCAGGGTTTAGTGCCCCATCTCCAGATATTCTCTTGTAGACTGTGGCACATAGGCTCCTCTGACTGTGCTCTCCTTGGTTCTTGATATACCTAGTGATACTGCATTGAGATAACAGATTTTTCCTTTCCTAGCAGGTATCAGTTCCAAATAGTTTCTTGCATAGCTGTGAGACCTTGTATCTACTATGACCCATCTCCATCCCAATGCTGGGACCCTCTCCCAGAGCTGGGTGCTGTCTGGATTGAACCTGTGCAGGTCTTTTGTGTGTTTCCAAAATATCTGAAAGTTCATATATGTTACAGTCCTATTGTGTCTGGAAGATACGAGGTTTATTTGGAGTCATCCATTACCTCTGGTTCTTAGAATTTTTCTGCCTCCTCTTCCACATAGATCCTTGAGACTTGAGAAGTGGGTTTTGATGAAGACATCCCATTTAGAACTGAGTGATCCAAAGCCTCTCACTCTCTGCATGTTGTTCAGTTTGAGTCTCTGTTAATTCCCATCTACTGAAAGAAGCTTCTCTGATGAGGGTTGAATGATGCAATGATCTGTAGGTATAGCAGTGTGTCATTTGGAGTCATTCTATTGCTATGTTCCTTTAGTAAAATAATAGTATTGGTTTTCCCCTAAGTCTGTCACCTAACTAATCTCAGATTCTTAGTCATTTGGCAGTATCAGGTATAAGTTAACATATCATGGAGTGGACCTTAAATCTAAAAGTGGTTGGTTACTCCCATCTCCCATAACAAGGCATTTTCAAGCCGAAAAGATTGCTTGCTCCTTTGCCTCATGTATGCTTCTTCATCTTTAATTATCATAAAATACACATAACTTGAAATTTATTGTTTGAATTACTCTTTAGTAGTAGTTTGATTATTTCACTTAGGGAAATATCTTCATCAATGTTGTAATATTTGTCATATATCACTTTTTATAGTCAAATAATATATTTTCATGTATATACACCATATTTTGTTCAGATCTTTACCTACTGATGAACATTTGGCTCATTATTTCCACCTTCTGGTTATTGTGAATAATGCAGAAAAATAAGGGTATAAAATGGAGTGGAAATTTCTGGTTTTGTCATGTGATGCAGTGATGTGATATTTTACTGAAGCAAGACCCTTGAGAGAATACATGATGTTTGAAGAGAGTGTAAGTAGGATTCAGTGACAGTGCACTTGCAAAGCTAGCCTTGTAATGCTTTATTGGTCTTGAGTATTTGCTTTCTTGAGAACTTTTTTTGTGACCCGGTTGGTCCTGGTTGCTCCCACTGACTTGTGTCAACTTGATGGAGGACTGGCCATTACCCCTGGATCAAGCCACCACCAATAACTCATGTTTGGTATCCTGACATTACTGAACTGGAAGGCTCATATCCTGACAACAGAGATTGAAATCGCCCCAAAGAACTACTTCTAAACAGGTCCACATCTCCTTGTCCTACTTACCATCTTTTCTTCCCTACCCTTGAACAGTGGGCTAGAAGGGAAGTCGAAGCATTTGAGAATCCTTATTAAAGTAGTTTTTGAAAAATCTAGCTTCCAGCCGACATTTGGACCAGGGAGCTAGGCAGTTCCAGAGCCTTCTGTGCATGGCCGGCCAGGAGAAAGTGATCTCCCAGCAGCGCTTTCACTTCTGAGCACGCAGGTGAGATCTCCAACTCCTCTCTGGAGTGGAACAGCTAGGAGTGCACAGGGTATAAGATCAGTGGAGCAACTGGGACAGAGGTCGTCAGGCTGCCATTTGCACTAGGGAGCCAGGCAGTGCACAAAGCCTGACAGAAGAGAGTTGGTCTCCCAGGAGTAAGGACACAGGCTTACAGGCCCACAGGAGGAACAAGCTCCAGCCAGAGACAGCAAGACCAACTAGCAACAGAGATAACCAGATGGTGAAAGGCAAGCATAAGAACCCTACCAACAGAAACCAATTGGCAACATCAGAACCCAGTTCTCCCATCACAGCAAGTCCCAGATACCCCAACACACCAGAAAATCAAGAGTTGGATTTAAAGTCTCATCTCATGATACTGATAGAGGGCTTCAAGAAAGACTTAAATAACTCTTAAAGAGATACAGGAGAACATCAATTAACAGGTAAAAGTCCTTAAAGAGGAAACATAAAAATCCCTTAAAGAAATACAGAAGATCATGGGTCAACAGGCAGAAATCCTTAAAGAGGAAACAAAAACATCCATGAAAGAATTACAGGAAAACACAATCAAGTGAAGGAACTGAACAAAACCATCCAGAATCTAAAAATGGAACTAGAAACAATAAAGAAATCACAAAGTGAGACATCTCTGAAGATAGAAAACCTTGGAAAGAATTCAGGAGTCATAGATGCAAGCATCAACAACAGAATACAAGAGATAGAAGAAAGAATCTCAGGGGCTGAAGATACCATAGAAAACATTGACTCAACAGTCAAAGAAAATGCAAAATACAAAAAGCTTGTAACCCAAAACATCCAGGAAATCCAGGACACAATGAGAAAACCAAACCTAAGGATTATAGGTATAGAAGAGAGTAAAGATTCCCAACTTAAAGGGCCAGTAAATATCTTCAATAAAATTATAGAAGAAAACTTCCCTAACCTAAAGAAAGAGATGCCCATGAACATACAAGAAGCCTACTGAACTCCAAACAGACTGGACCAGACCAGAAAGTCCTCCAGGCATATAACAATCAAAACACCAAATGCACTAAACAAGGAAAGAATATTAAAAGCAGTAAGGGAAAAAGGTCAAGTAACTTATAAATGCAGACCTATCAGAATTACACCAGACTTCTCACCAGAGACCATGAAAGCTAGAAGATCCTGGGCAAATCTCATACAGACCCTAAGAGAATACAAATGCTAGCCCAGGCTACTACACCCAGCGAAACTTTCAATCACCATAGATGGAGAAACCAAGATATTCCATGATAAAACCAAATTTACACAATATCTGTCCACAAATCCAGCCCTACAAAGGATAATAGATGGAAAACACCAACACAAGGAGGGAAACTACACCCTAGAAAAAGCAAGAAAATAATCTTCTTCCAACAAACCCAAAAAAAGATACCAACACAAACATAAAACTAAAATCAAAAATAACAGGAAGCAACGATCACTATTCCTTAATATCTCTTAACGTCAATGGACTCAATTCCCCAATAAAAAGACATAGACTAACAAATATTTTTCACATAAATCTTCAATTTTATCATAAAATGTTTGTAATTCCTCTTTCAATTAATTTAGCAATGTTTTTTATGCCTACCATTTTATCTGCATTGTCATGATAATCTTCAATTTTAATATGTTTTCTGTATATTTCTTCTATTTTATCAGAAATGTTTTCAATGTAAATCTCTGATTTTATCACAAAATGTTTTTAATTCCATCTTCAATTAATTTAGAAAGGTTTATTATATCTACCATTTTATCTGTATAATTTCCCATGAAATAGTCAATTTTAATGTGTTTGTCTATATATTTCTTGAATTTTTATCAGAAATATTTTCCATGTAAATCTTCAATTTTACCTGAAAATGTTTCTAATTCCATGTTCAATTTAGAATTATTTTTATGCCTATCATTTTATTTGTATAATTGCCATGATAATCTTCAATTTTAACATGTTTTTCTATATATTTCTTCAATTTTATTAGAAATATTTTCCATGTAAATCTTTAAGTTTATCAGAAAATGTTTATAATTCCACATTCAATCAACTTAGGAATACTTTTATGCCTACCATTATTATATCTATATAAAATTTTCCGTGATAATCTTCAATTTTAACATGTTTTTCTACATTTTTCTACCATTTTATCAGAAATATTTTCCATGTAAATCTTCAATTCTATCATAAAATGTTTATATTTCATTTTTCAATTAAAAAAAGAAAAATCTAAGCCTGCAGTAAAAAGTGTCAATATGATCTGAATTCAAATCTTTTGAATATGTATACATAAGTAGGATTGATGGATCTTATGATAAGTGTATGATAATTATGATAATTTTTTGAGGGATTGCCTATACTATCTTCTATGGAGATTGCACCTTTTCAGAATCCCAGAAGCAGTATACAAAGGTCCCAGCTTTTCCAGATTCTTAGCAACACTTGATATTTTCTATTTCTTAATGGTACCATTCTGATGGATATAAAGTGGAATCTCATAGTGATTTTGATTTGCTGATGGTGATGTACATCTTATTAGCCATTGTGTGTGTCACTTGTTATACATTTACTTTAAACCTCTTTGCTATTTATATGTGGGTAGGGGGTATACTAGAGTCTGTTCTCTCCTCCCATCATGAGGATCCCAGGAATGTAACTTGGTCGGGTTGTCATACTTGGAGACAAATGTTTTTACTCACTGCTCCATCTTGTCAGCCCTATATATACTTTATTGGCATAAACTTATTATACATAGTGCTGTTTCATAAAGATAATCTCAAGTATATCTAACATTGCCCATATTCATTCTCCATCTTTCCCCTCCCTCTAGGGAGAAAAGGCATGCAATATATGCTTTTCTGAGTTTGGCTTATTTCACTCAATATGATTATCAGTCATATCAGTTTTCCAGCAAATAACATAATTGCATTCTTCTTTGTGGCTGAATAAAACTTTATGGTATAGACTCCGCCATCTTTGCTCCAGTGGCCCGGAAGTTGGGACTGCCAGGCTCAGAGACAGACAGGCATAATATCGCTTGGGTCTCGGGCGGCTTGTGTGTATGCTGGTCCCAAGAGCTGGGCAGATCTTCAGTAACCAGCGTGCCAGCTCTGCTGTGGGACTTCTGCCTGGCAGAGGGACCCCCCGCACTGGGCGGGAGCCTACCGTCTTCCCTTCCGCGACCTCTGTTCCGGTAGACTGTACTGAAGAGACAGGTACCCAGGTTCTCCCCAATATAACATCCCTTGGGACACGGCCTGTTGGGGCTTGCGTCTGCTCCCAAGAACGGGACAGCGCTGTGGTCGCCTGGGCGCCAGATCTGCTGTAGGCCATTGCCTCTGCAGGGTGACCAGTGCCACCGAGAGAGTGCAGAGTGCACTTCGCCATCTTTGCTCCAGTGGCCAAGAAGTTGGGACTGCCAGGCTCGGAGACAGACAGGCATAATATAGCTTGGGTCTCAGGCGGCTTGTGTGTACGCTGCTCCCAAGAGCTGGGCAGATCTGCAGTAACCAGCGCGCCAGCTCTGCTGTGGGACTTCTGCCTGGCAGAGGGATGCCCCCTCCCCCCCACTCTGGGAGAGATCACACACCCCTGCACAGGGCAGGAGCCTACCAGCCTCCCTTTGGCGACCTCTGCTCCAGGAATCCACTAGGCTGAGCCTTTGGATGTGCAAGGCCTCCCCAATATAACATCACTTGGGGCAAGGCACATCAGGGCTCCAAAGTCACTCAGGAGCAGGGCAGGCCCCAGAAATCTGTGCCAGGGGAATCCTGGTAAACCAGGGGGGGCAGAAATAGCTTTGCAGTCTCACAGGAGGTCCAACCAACAGCCAGTGACAGCAGGACCAACTAACATCAGAGGTAACCAGATGGCAAAAGGCAAACGTAGGAATGTTACTAACAGAAATCAAAGTAATGTGGGACCATCCGAACCCAACTCTCCAACAGCAGCAAGTCCTGGATACCCCACCACACCTGAAAGACAAGATCTGGTTTTAAAATCACTTCTCATGATGCTATTAGAGGATCACAAGAAGGACACAAATAAATCTAATAAAGAATTACAGGATACCATGAATCAACGGTAAGAAGCCCTTACAAAGGAAACACAAAAATCACTTAGAGAAATGCGGGAGAACATGGATCAAAAGATGGAGGCCCACAAGGAGACAACACAAAAACTGCTTAAAGAAATGAATCAACGGGTAGATGCACTCACAAAGGAATCACAAAAATTGCATAAAGAAATGCAGAAGAATATGGGTCAACAGACGGATACCCATAGGGAGAAACACAAAAATTGCTTAAAGAAATGAATCAACGGATAGATGCCCTTACAAAGGAAACACGAGAACAGCTTAAAGAAATGCAGGAGACGATGGATCAACAGATGGAATCCCATGAGGAGGAAACACAAAAATCACTCAGAGAAATGCAGGAGAACGTGGGTCAACAGGCAGAAATCCTGAAAGAGGTAATACAAAAATACCTTAAAGAAATACAGGAAAATACAAACAAACAAGTGAAGGATCTCAGTAAATCCATCCAGGAACTAAAAAAGGAAGTAGAAACAACTAAGAAATCACAAAGGGAGACAACTTTGGAGATAGAAAACCTTGGGAAGAAATCAGGAGTCATAGGTGCAAACATCAACAATAGAATACAAGAGATGGAAGAAAGAATCTCAGGTGCTGAAGATTCCATAGAAAGCATCGACTCAACAGTCAAAGAAAATGCAAAATGCAAAAAACGTGTAACCCAAAACATCCAGGAAATCCAGGACACAATGAGAAGACCAAACCTAAGGATTATAGGTATAGATGAGAGTGAAGATTTGCAACTTAAAGGGCCAGTAAACATCTTCAACAAAATTATGGAGGAAAACTTCCCTAACCTAAAGAGAGAGATGCCGATGAACGTACAAGAAGCCTACAGAACTCCAAAGAGAACTGGACCAGAACAGAAATACCTCCCGTCACATAATAATCAAAACACCAAATGTCCTAAACAAAGAAAGAATATTAAAAGCAGTAAGAGAAAAGGGCCAAGTAACATACAAAGGAAGATCTATCCGAATCACATCAGACTTCTCACCAGAGAATCTGAAAGCCAGAAGATCCTGGGCAGATCTCATGCAAACACTAAGAGAGCACAAATGCCAGCCTAGACTACTATACCCAGCAAAACTCTCAATCACCATAGATGGAGAGACCAAGATATTCCATGATAAAACCAAATTTTCACAATATCTTTCCACAAATCCAGTCCTGCAAAGGATAATAGGTGGAAACCTCCAATACAGGGAGAGAAACAACACCCAGAAAAAAATGAGATAATAACCTTCTTGAATCAAACCCAAAAGTAGATAACCACTCAAACATAAAGATAGCGTCAAGAATGGCAGGTGGCAATAATCACTATGCCTTAATCTCTCTTAATATCAATAGTCTCAATTCCCCAATAAAAAGACATAGACTAGCAGACTGGATATGTAAACAGGACCCAGCATTTTGCTGCATGCAGGAAACGCACCTCAGTGTCAAAGACAAACACTACCTCAGAGTAAAAGGCTGGAAAACAATTTTACAAGCAAATGGCCCCAAGAAACGAGCAGGAGTAGCCATCCTAATATCAGATAAAATTGATTTTCAACCTAAAGTCATCAAAAAAGACACAGAAGGACACTACATACTGATCAAGGGAAAAATCCACCAACAAGAACTCTCAATTCTGAATATCTATGCTCCAAATGCAAGGGCACCCTCATTCGTAAAAGAAATTTTACTAAAGCTCAAAGCACACATCGCACCTCACACAATAATAGTGGGTGACTTCAACACCCCGCTCTCTGAAATAGATCTTTCAGGAAAGCAGAAACTAAACAGGGACACAGTGAATCTAACTGAAGCCTTGGACCAAATGGAACTAACAGATATATATAGAACATTTCATCCTAGAGCTGAAGAATACACCTTCTTCTCAGCTCCTCATGGTACCTTCTCCAAAATCGACCATATAATTGGTCACAAATCAGACCTCAACAGATATAAGAAGATAGAACTAATCCCATGCCTCCTATCAGATAACTATGGAATAAGGGTGGTCTTCAATGGCAACAAAAACAAAAGAAAACCCACGTACACATGGAGGCTGAACAATGCTCTACTCAATGATAACTTGGTCAAGGTGGAAATAAAGAAAGAAATCAAAGACTTTTTGAAAGTTAATGAAAATGAAGGCACAACATACCCGAATTTATGGGACACAATGAAAGCAGTGCTAAGAGGAAAATTCATAGCCCTGAGTGCCACCAAAAAGAAACGGGAGACAGCATACATTAACAGCTTAATGGCACACCTGAAAGCCCTGGAACAAAAAGAAGCAAATACACCAAAGAGGAGTAGAAGGCAGGAAATCATCAAACTCAGGGCTGAAAACAATCAAGTAGAAACAAATAAAACCATACAAAGAATCAACAAAACGAGGAGTTGGTTCTTTGAGAAAATCAACAAGATAGATAAGCCCTTAGTCAGACTAACCAGAGGGCACAGAGATAGTATCCAAATTAATAAAATCAGAAACGAAAAGGGAGAGATAACAACAGAAACTGAGGAAATTCAAAAAATCATCAGATCCTACTACAAAAACCTGTATTCAACACAACTAGAAAATCTCGAGGAAATGGACAATTTCCTTGACAGATACCAAATACCAAAATTAAATCAGGATCAAATAGACCATCTAAACCGTCCTATAACCCTTGAAGAAATAGAAGTGGTCATTGGAAGTCTTCCAACCAAAAAAAACACAGGTCCAGATGGTTTTAGTGCAGAATTCTATCAGACCTTCAAAGAAGACCTAACACCAATACTCTTCAAACTGTTCCACAAAATAGAAACAGAAGGAACACTACCCAACTCGTTCTATGAAGCCACAATTACACTAATACCAAAAGCACACAAAGATCCGACAAAGAAAGAGAATCTCAGGCCAATCTCTCTTATGAATATAGATGGAAAAATACTCAATAAAATTCTTGCCAACCGAATCCAAGAACACATCAAAACGATCATTCACTACGATCAAGTAGGCTTCATCCCAGGAATGCAGGGATGGTTCAATATAAGGAAATCCATCAATGTAATCCACTATATAAACAATCTCAAAGAAAAAAACCACATGGTCATCTCATTAGATGCTGAGAAAGCATTTGACAAAATTCAGCATCCTTTCATGCTAAAGGTCTTGGAAAGATCAGGAATTCGAGGCCCATATCTAAGCATAGTAAAAGCAATTTACAGCAAACCGGTTGCCAGCATCAATCTAAATGGAGAGAAACTTGAAGCAATCCCACTAAAATCAGGGACTAGACAAGGCTGCCCTCTCTCTCCATATCTTTTCAATATAGTACTTGAAGTTCTAGCTAGAGCAATTAGACAACAAAAAGAGGTCAAAGGGATACAAATTGGAAAGAAAGAAGTCAAACTATCACTATTTGCAGACGATATGATAGTATACTTAAGCGACCCAAAGAACTCCACCAGAGAACTCCTACAGCTGATAAACGACTTCAGCAAAGTGGCCGGATATAAAATCAACTCAAGCAAGTCAGTAGCTTTCCTATACTCAAAGGATAAGCAGGCTGAGAAAGAAGAAAGAGAAATGATACCCTTCACGATAGCCACAAACCATATAAAGTATCTTGGTGTGACTCTAACCAAACAAGTGAAAGATCTGTATGACAAGAACTTCAAGTCTTTGAAGAAAGAAATTGAAGAAGACCTCAGAAGATGGAAAAATCTGCCATGCTCATGGATTGGGAGAATTAATATAGTAAAAATGACCATCTTACCAAAAGTAATATACAGATTCAATGCAATCCCCATCAAAATACCAACTCAATTCTTCATAGAGTTAGAAAGAGCAATTCAAAAATTCATCTGGAATAACAGAAAACCCAGAATAGCTAAAACTATTCTCAAGAGTAAAAGAACTTCTGGGGGAATCAGTATCCCGGACCTCAAGCTGTACTACAGAGCAATAGTGTTAAAAACCGCATGGTATTGGTACAGTGACAGGCCTGTAGATCAATGGAACAGAATTGAAGACCCAGAAATGAATCCACATTACTATGGTCACTTGATCTTTGACAAAGGAGCTAAAACCATCCAGTGGAAAAAAGACAGCCTTTTAAAAAAAATGGTGCTGGCTCAACTGGAGGTCAACATGCAGAAGAATGCAAATTGACCCATCCTTATCTCCTTGCACTAAGCTCAATTCTAAGTGGATCAAAGATCTCCACATAAAACCAGACACACTGAAACTAATAGAAAGGAAACTAGGGAAGAACCTTGAACATATGGGCACAGGGGAGAATTTCCTGAACAGAACTCCAATAGGTTATGCTCTAAGATCAAGAATAGACAAATGGGACCTCATTAAATTACAAAGTTTTTGCAAGGCAAAAGACACTGTCAAAAAGACAAAGCGGCAACCAACTAACTGGGAAATGATCTTTACCAACCCTACATCCGACAGAGGACTAATATCCAATATATACAAAGAACTCAAGAAGTTAAACTCCAGAGAGGCAAGTAACCCTATTAAAAAATGGGGTACAGAGCTAAACAAAGAGTTCTCACCTGAAGAATATCTAATGGCTGAGAAGCACCTAAACAGATGTTCATCATTCTTAGTCATTAGGGAAATGCAAATCAAAACAACCCTGAGATTCCATCTCACACCAGTCAGAATGGCTAAGATCAAAAACACAGGAGACAGCAGTTGTTGGCGAGGATGTGGCGAAAGAGGAACACTCCTCCACTGCTGGTGGAATTACAAGCTGGTACAACCACTCTGGAAAGCAGTCTGGTAGTTCCTCAGAAAACTGGGCATGACACTCCCAGAGGATCCGGATATACCACTCCTGGGCATATACCTCGAGGCTTTACCTGCATGCAATAAGGACATACACTCCACTATGTCCATAGCAGCCTTATTTATAATAGCCAGAAGCTGGAAAGAACCCAGATGTCCCTCAATGGAGGAGTGGATTCAGAAGATGTGGTATATCTACACAATGGAATACTACTCTGCAATTAAAAACAATGAATTTACGAAATTCCTAGGCAAATGGTCAGAACTGGAAAATATCATCCTTAGTGAGGTAACCCAATCACAAAAGAACATACATGGTATGCAGTCACTGATAAGGGGATATTAACCCAGAATCTTGGAATACCCTAGACACAATTCACATATCAATAGATTTCTAAGAAGATGGAAGGAGAGACCCCTGGTCCTGGAAAGACTGGATGTAGGGGAATGCAAGGACAGAGAAGCGAGAGGCGGTTGAATGGAGAAAAGAGGGAGGGAAGGGGGCTTATGGGACTTTCGGGGAGGGAGGAAACGGGAAAGGGGAAATGATTTGGAATGTAAATTAAAAAAAACTTAGAAAATAAAAAAAACTTTATGGTTTATATTCTTTGGAGGAATAGCTAATTAAATCATCTATCTAAATTAATTTATTTTTAATTTATGTGTATTAATGTTTTGCCTCTGCATAAGTGCACATGTGTGCAGGACCAGAAGAGGGGATTGGATGCCCTGGGACTGGTGTTAACAGATGGATGTGAACTGCCATATGAATATTGGAAAACAAACTCAGATCTTCTAAAAGAGCAATATGTCCTTTTAGCCACATCTCTTTAGCACCTTGTCAGTCTATTCTTTAACATAAAACATGGTTGTTGTTCAGTTGTAAAAGTTATTTGTGTATAGCCTATAACAGATATATTATCAGATATATTAACTACAAATACTTTGTCATTTCATTGATTGCCATTTTACTCTAATGATTTTTTAGTTTGATATGTAGGTATGTTTTACTTTTGAAGTAGCCTTATTTATCTAGTTGTTCTTTTGTCATGTGTATGTTTTGATGCTGTATTTTAAAAAAGCTATCATATCTAATACCATGAAGCTCTTTTCCCCATTTTCCTTACATGATTTATAGTTCTGTCCCATAATTTAAGTCTTTGATTCATTTAAGTTAATTTATATACATGGTATATAGTGAGACTCCAGCATGGTTCTTTGACTAATGTTCCCAGCATTATTTGTTTAAATAGCCCAGCTCTTGAAAGATGTTACAGCTATACATGACTCTGTCTTTGTTTAAGCCCAGAGTCCACAACATCCATAAAGTTTTGAGAGTCTGTGGAATTAAATTTGGGAGAGTATTTTTTAATAACCTCTAACTGAAATTTAGCTTTGCCAATAAAGAGTGCAAACAGTAAGTTACAAGATAATAATAATCAGAACTTTGTCATCACGTGAAATATCTAGTATCCTCAAATAACAGTAGTCATGGCAGTAAATCTTTCCAAATATCCTTTACACTTGTCAGTACTTTGAAATTACAGTAATTAGACCTGCCACTCCATTTTATTATTTGATGCATTAATGAAGAGGCATATAAGATTAATGAAAAAAACATGCTGTAAGAAAAATATTTTGGTAGTTGTATTCCAATTAAAATTATTTCCTTTCAAAATGTACCTATTTTATTTCATGTATTCAGAAATATTGTTCCTTTTTCTCCTGACAACCAAAGAGAAGATCTGGTGCCTGCTCAGAGTGGAAGGAAACATAAATAAGTAGATAGAATGCATTCAGTGATTTCTGTGCTGTGTACACTCAGGACCATGGAAACCCAAGAGACCATTGTTTAGAGGTTTCTATGTGGTGAGGGTAGCACTATTGATTCATAATTCTTGCAGGCAGGCTCTGGCCCTGCTCATTTGTTTGCCCCTCTGTGCAGAATCATAAGATACAGTGAAAGCAGCCCTGCCCCCTTTGGTAGTGGCAAATCAGCTCCCTTCCCCCTTTTCTGCTGATACCAGACATGTTCAGCTATAGAAAAGATGCTGCATGAGCTCTCAGTAACTATGGAAATCCCAGGGTTTCCCTAGCAACAGCTCCAAATGGGTCTTGTTGCTAGGGAACACAGGGATTTCCTAGGCTACCAAAGAACAAAAGTGCTGTAGCTCTAGTGCATAAAAGTGAGCTCAATTCTGAGTCTGAGCCCCCTGGGGACTGATGTTTACCCTTGATTCTGATGCTTTCAGAGTACCCAAGGCCAAGTGAAGGGAAAAGGGAAGGTGATACACAGTGGGCAAGGGAATCCTGAGTAGGTGCTGAGGAGTGCTATTGGTATACAAACTATCAGAGAAGTCTAAATGTGCCCAACAGATGCCTAGAAGTGGAAGACATTATTTTGGAAATTAACTCAGTTTCATAGCACAGCATTTGACTGTTCATCAAGTATATTCTCTAGGATAATCACACAGTGCGCACCTGTTCAATTTCAAGAGAAGAGAGATGGTTGGAAGCTAGGCTGGTTTCATGGTTGTGTAGTCTAGGTAGTCACACATGGACTCTACACACTTAGTTTTAAAACTCAGCTGTTACTGACTTAAAGCACTTAATAACTCTGTTTTAGTTGTTTGTGTGTGTGACAAGCATACAAGTTCATGTGTGTATTTCTGTGTGCAGAGGCCGGAGATCATCAAGTGTCTTTACCACTTTTGAGTCAGGATCTATTATTGAACCTAGAGCTCACCAACTAGCTGTGTTAACCGCCCATTGAGCTTTCAGGATCCAACTGTCTCTACTTCCCTCACCCAGTGCTGGAGTTGTGCCATACCCTGATTTTATGTGAGTTCTGAGGATCTAAACTCAGAAACTCATGCTTGTGCAGCAAGCACTTTACCCACTGAACCACCTCCCCAACACCTTAACATTTTTCAAGAAAAAAAGAGAAAAAGGTAATACTATTACATTTTTAAAGCCATATGGAAACCTACTACAGTAGGGGCTTTCTAAAAATGGAGACAGGAATGTTTTACAGTGAGTCCCACAAATTATATATAACTCCCAGAACTGCCATTTTACAAAGGAGAAAACTGAACTATAGGGGAACAGGTTTGATGAGCTTAAGTTCACATGTCAGCCCCCTTTCGGGGCCAATAGATTGTCCTTAACTATCTTTGGGCATCAGTAGCCAGAGAGTTTAATCCAAAGAGGAATAGGTGTGAGTAGACCCTCCTGGGATGCCCACAGCAGAAAATTAGGGGCTGTAGAAAGCACGGTCCTCTCACTTGTTCTAGGGATTCAACTCGGAAGAAGAAGGAACAAGATTTTAGAGAGCTTCCCATCTCACATAAAAAAAAAAAAAAAAGGACAGAATCAAGAAAATGCCTACTCTGCTTCTATCTTGATCCCCTTGGCTCCTCCCACGTCTCAGAAGCTTGTTTCCTCTTGCCTTAGATTCTGTCTGAAGTGGCTAGTTTCCATCTCTGTTCCTTAATCACTAATTTTAGGGCCATTAGAAAAGTCTCACCTAACACTCTACACACATTCAGTGAGGTTGTGTCAAACCCTAAGGTGATACTTACAAGGACTGAATTTTTCTCTCTCTTTAATCCACATCCTGAAGTCCTAATACCCAGTACTACAGAATATGATTGTCCTTAGTGAAAGACCTTCTAATGAAGCAACCAAAGTAGAGTAAGGTTTGTATGGTAGACCCTAATGCATTGTAACTTGTTTCCTTAGGAGATAGAAATACAGATGATACAGATACAGATACACAGATACAGATAGAATGAATTAAGCTAAGTGCATACTAAAGGGAAAGGGCTCAAGATAAAGCAACTCTGTACACACTTTGATATTGGACTTCTGGCCTCTAAAACTGTGACTCAATAGATATCTGTGCCATGAAGCACAGCTGTTTAAATGACCCACTCTGCACTGACTTATTTTGGAAGACCACTATAAAAACCTTCCCTCTCTTTGCTCCTAGGAAGTAAAATTTATGGCTGCTTCAAAGCCATGTTATTAACAGCAAGAGTTTAAAACACTGAGCCATTATCTCTCAAGTTCCAGATGGATATAATTTTTTAAAAAGGAAATAGCAGGAAAGAATAAAGGAACGAATGTTTCCAAAAGGAAGTGTGAAATCCAGCACATGTACAATAAATATAGGTCAATAAAATTATTTTAAAATGTTATTTTTGTCCCGTTTATGGATGAACAATACTCCATTGTATGGACAAATAAATTACATGTCATTCATTCATCTATCAATAAATGCTTGAGTTGCTTATAGCTTTAGTGTTAGTAATATGCTAGGAACATATATGTATACATCTCTTTGAAACCTTGCTTTTGATTGTTTTGGTTATATACTTGGAAGTGTACCTGTCAGAGGAAATAGCATGCCATTTTATATTCCCACAAGCAGTTTCGATTATTGTATATTATAACAGTTATTTCCTTTTTTAAAAGTTATATCTGTCTGGAATTGGAGAGATAATGGCTCAGGGTTTTAAACACTTGCTGTTCTTGTACAGGATCTGAGTTTTGTTCCCAGTACGTCTAGTGCTTCACATCTAGTGGTTCAAAACTACTTATAACTCCAGCTCTAGGGGACCTGACCTATCTTCTGGCCTCTGTGGCCACTCATATTCATATATGCATATTTGCACATATATGTATAGTCTTTTTTAAAAAATTACACATATCCTAGAATCTGTAAAGTGGTACCTAACAACAGTCTAAAGACATGAAAATCACACATGGACACATTCTTATTGCAAAAAAAATATTAACGACACAATGGTATTAGGCAGCTAAGGTTTACAGACACTCAAGTCTTAGGTATGATTAAGTGCTTGCTGAGTTACAGACTTTGATGAGAAGAACTTACATATATCTTCTCTTTTCACTATCCTCACAATTATAGAAAGATATTTTTGTTGTTGCTCTAAGAATGAAAAGTGTGAGACACAGAAATTACTCTTAAAAATGGAGGAAAAAAATAATGCCCGAACAGAATAAAAGGAGAGAGTCAACTGTCACCTCTGGCTCCTTCTAAGCTCCTTCCTATGATTCAAAGCATGGCATGGCTCCTTCAGACTTTGGTCTGTGGATAAAAGTGTGAGATTATGCACAATACATTTGTTTATTGTCAGTCAAGTTGGTTTCCCTCTGTATTTCACCTTTTTCATTGGCCCTTCTGTTAAAGACATTGAACTTTTGAAGTTTTGACCTAAAACTTACCCCACTTATCAGTGGATTGTAAAATGGCTTTTGTGTCTCAGGAAGAGAACCTGTGTTGGGGAGTATTGATTTTAGCAGCTGAAATTGCTATGTATCAGGCAATACACAATTCTCAGTCACTGCAGGCCTGTTCTAGACTAACCTCATGTCACATATATCTATGTTACTCTCTTTCCCTGGTGTTGCAATCATCAAGAAGAAGAAGAAGAAGAAGAAGAAGAAGAAGAAGAAGAAGAAGAAGAAGAAGAAGAAGAAGAATTATTAAAAGATTGTTCTCCTGAGACTAGATAAGTCATGGGGCTAGGGGAAAACCTAATACTAATATTGTGCTAAAGCTACATAGCAATAAAATAATTGATGACTATTACTATACCAAAAGATAAGTTCATTGCCCAACCCTCATCTGATAAATATGGTCTTTCAGTAGATGCTGTTTAACATAGAGATCTACACCTGGCGAATGTGCAGAGTGGGAAACTTTGGATTACTCAACTCTAAATAGAATGCCCATATCAAATTCCTCACCTCAAGGCTCAGAGGTCTATGTGCAAGAGGAGGCAGAAAGACTGTAAGAGCTTCAGGTGGTGGATCACTCTGGTTACTATGAGGAAACAGCATCATCCAGATACAATGAGACTGATGAACTCACAGAGACTATGATAGCATGCACAAGATTCAAGCAAGACAAAATCCCAACATGAGAAAGAGGAGAAACAAAGTCCCACGCCTAACCAAGCATCTATTTGTAACTGATAGCTGCTGGGAGAAGAAAAATCAGTTTTCTTCAATGAAGAAAAGGATTGTTCTCCCTTTTGAAGAAGACTCCAACCATATGAACATGGGAACAAATGTAGCTTGATAAAAGATTGCCCTCTGCTGGCTGTGTTAGCCAAGGTTCTTCAGAAATAGCATCTCAGGATAAACAGGAATAATCTACAAATATGAAATGAATGAAGTCCTGGGGCCTTGCGTAACATGCTCCAGGTCAAAGCACTGGAACTAGGCACAAAAGTTCAACATTGCACTGTTATCACTAACAATGCCTCTCAGGAGAGTATCTGCTTTGACAAATATCTACATTCTTTCTTGTAGGAGGATTATTTAGGATGGTTTTAACAAGAGGATTTCATGTAGCTCAGGCTGGCCTCAAAGTGCTCTGCAGCCAAAGCTTGCCTTAGACTCCTGATCCTCCTGCTTCTGCCTCTCTAGTGCTGACCTTCCAGAACCCCCACAGCAAGCTTACCTAGGTTCCTTTAGAAAGCAGTTCTTAAACTGCACATTGTAGGTTCAAAACAGCAACCATGATGCTGAGGCCACCCTGCCTTGGTTTTCATCTTTCCCAGGTGTTTGGGAAGAAGATATACTTCTCTCCAAAAGAGAAGTATATATGTGTTTTACTAGAAGTCTGGTAGCAAAAAACTACCAATTAAGAAGCTTCAGCAAGAGAAATAAGTTGTTTGTTTGTTTTTACAGAAACCCAAGATTTGAGTGTTAGGCTCAACCAGATGGCTGGTTCCTTCTAAGGCCTTGAAGGAAGGAAGGGCACTAGCATCTCTCTACAGCTTGTGGGCATTCCAACCATCATTCTTCCCCTAGGGAGGCAAAAACAATGTCTATCCCTCCTTATGAGGTCACAAAGACATCCCAAAATATGATTCCACCAAAGTTCAATGTGGAAAACCAGTGAATGTACTATGATTACTCATAAAGCACTGAGTAAGGGGTTACTGGAAGGAGTGTGGGCCCAATGCAAAGGCACTGCAAAGTCTTCATCCAGCATGGATGGAGGATTCTTCATAGCTGTATGGATAGAGCCTCTTGTCGTTAACCTTATACAACCTATTATAGTCTAGTCCCTCCCCCAATACCAATGTTGCATGCAATTAGGGCAGAATTACACACACACAGGGCTAAGGGGAGCTGCTTGAATGTCCCCACCCCTTATATGAAGCCCGATCTTGATGAGGTCCTAACAAGTAGGCACAGGTGATCAGAGAATCCTACTGTACAATGTCATTTCCCTCTGTGTCCCAACATCCCCTTTCTTTAAGTGAATCAGTAACAACAGATATGGGCCCATCCTTATGACCTCATCTTAACTTGAGCACAACCATAGAGACCTTAGCCACAATGAATGAAGTTACGCTCTACAATAGCAGGAGTTATAACACCAGCACTAAGGGGAGCACAATTTAACCTGTAATAAAGGATAATTGTCAGAAAAACAGTCACAGACAGCTAGAAAATTTTAATGAGTTAGTAAGCCCTTGCTTTATGACCCACAAACAGTTAATGAGTAAGTCTGACTACAGCTAGAGCATTGCACCATGCACAAAGCATGGCTGTGAAGAACTCAAAGGCATAAATGTCCCCTCCCTGGAGGTGTTCAGTGTAGTTGGGGAATCTTAAGTGAGCCATGCAGCAGGTAAACAATTCTGATTGCAAAACTGTTATTGTACCCTTTTAATTAGACTCAGTAGGGCACCCATCCAAACGAGCTATCCTTTCATGAGAACCCACGCCTGTTAGTTTATTTTTGTGGGGTTCCCCAGCCCCACCAGGATCCCCTCCTTCCCTGTCTCCCAGCAACCTATCTATCACGTGCTAAGGCTGTTTTGAGCAGCAAGAAGCTACTTAAGTAGCCATTGCCTTCAGGCCTCTGCCCTGGTACTCCATCTAGTGGCAAGAATGTTTTTTGCAAGACAGCTGTCCTGCATTAATTCTAGCTGGGAAATCTCCACCCACCCACTCCCTCCTGCCCTCCTCAAAAAAAAAAAAAAAAAAAAAAAGAAAAGAAAGTTTTCCAGAAGGAGAGAGCTCTGGAAAAATGAAAAATGTAGGTTTGGGACAAAAATAAGGATATTTCAATTGGGGAAATGGCAAAGACATTATGTATATAAAAACAAGCCCACATAGGTTCTTATAAAGGACAGAGAATCTGAAATCAGGGAAACTGGGAAACTGGTAAACTGGCAATGGAGAGTGATCCTTGGTAACAGGGATGACTGTACTGATCTGCTGAAGGCTGTAGGTAAGACCTACACCCAATGTGCCACCAGCTTTTTGATCATATGCTATGCAGGAGCCTGGCATCCATAAGTTCCCTTTGTTCTCATGGTACACTTATTTTCTACAAGTGCACAGCAAGGTTGAAGAATGTCAAGTGCTAGGCCTCCAAGGCCATAGCTGCTGAGTAGAAAAGCTGCAATTTGAAGCAGATGGGACCAAAACTAAAGGTCACACTTCTTCACAGAGCAACATAAGAACAAGGTCTTAGGGAAAGACAAAATAGAGACCAGGTGGGGAACAGTATAACAATCTATATTTGGATTAGCAGGTGGCTTCAGAAATTAAAATGGGACGGAGGTTGATGAGGTGGCTCTGTGGTACAGATGCTTACCACCAAGTCTGATGACCTGAATTCAATTCCTGGGATCCACATGGTATAAGGAGATAACCCACTGGATGGCTGAACACACATGTGCTCTGGCACATGCAACCACATAAATAAATGTAATTGTATATTTTTTTTAAAAAAAAATTAAAAGGGCTCCAGTGACCAGGTAGTTGGGACCGCCAGGCTCAGAGACAGACAGGCATAATATCGCTTCGGTTTCAGGCAGCTTGTGTGTAACCTGCTCCCAGGTGCTGGGCTGATCTGCAGTAACCAGCGCGCCAGTTCCGCGGTGGGACCTTCTGCCTGGTGGAGGGACCCCGCGCAGGGAGGGAGCCTGCCAGCTTCCCTTCCGCGACCTCTGTTCCCGCGGACTGCGCTGGAGAGACCGGTACCCAGGCTCTCCCCCCGATATAACATCACTTGGGACACGGCCTGTTGGGGCTTCCGTCTGTGCCCGAGGGCGGGTTGGCGCTGTGGTCGTCTGGGTGCCAGATCGGCGGGCCATCGTGACCACAGGGTGAGCGGCGCCACGGAGACTGCCCTCCGCCATCTTTGCTCCAGTGACCAGGTAGTTGGGACCGCCAGGCTCAGAGACAGACAGGCATAATATCGCTTCGGTTTCAGGCAGCTTGTGTGTAACCTGCTCCCAGGTGCTGGGCTGATCTGCAGTAACCAGCTCGCCAGTTCCGCGGTGGGACCTTCTGCCTGGTGGAGGGACCCCGCGCAGGGAGGGAGCCTGCCAGCTTCCCTTCCGCGACCTCTGTTCCCGCGGACTGCGCTGGAGAGACCGGTACCCAGGCTCTCCCCCCGATATAACATCACTTGGGACACGGCCTGTTGGGGCTTCCTTCTGTGCCCGAGGGCGGGTTGGCGCTGTGGTCGTCTGGGTGCCAGATCGGCGGGCCATCGTGACCACAGGGTGAGCAGCGCCACGGAGAGTGCCCTCCGCCATCTTTGCTCCAGTGACCAGGTAGTTGGGACCACCAGGCTCAGAGACAGACAGGCATAATATCGCTTCGGTTTCAGGCAGCTTGTGTGTAACCTGCTCCCAGGTGCTGGGCTGATCTGCAGTGACCAGCGCGCCAGATCTGCTGTGGGACTTCTGCCTGGCAGAGGGACGCCCCCTCCCCCCCCCCCCAGGAGAGATCACACACCCCTGCACAGGGCAGGAGCCTGCCAGCCTCCCTTTGGCGACCTCTGCTCCAGGAATCCACTAGGCTGAGCCTTTAGATGTGCAAGGCCTCCCCAATATAAGATCACTTGGGGCAAAGCACATTAGGGCTCCAAAGTCACTCAGGAGCAGGCAGGCCCCAGAAATCGGTGCCAGGGGAATCCTGGTAATCCAGGGGGGGCAGAAATAGCTTTGCAGGCTCACAGGAGGTCCAACCAACAGCCAGTGGCAGCAGGACCAACTAACACCAGAGGTATCCAGATGGCAAAAGGCAAACGTAGGAATGTTACTAACAGTAATCAAAGTAATGTGGGACCATCCGAACCCAACTCTCCAACAGCAGCAAGTCCTGGATACCCCACCACACCCGAAAGACAAGATCTGGATTTAAAATCACTTCTCATGATGCTATTAGAGGATCACAAGAAGGACACAAATAAATCTCATAAAGAGTTACAGGAGACCATGAATCAACGGTTAGAAGCCCTTACAAAGGAAACACAAAAATCGCTTAGAGAAATGCGGGAGAACATGGATCAAAAGATGGAGGCGCACAAGGAGACAACACAAAAATCGCTTAACGAGATGAATCAACGGGTAGATGCACTCACAAAGGAATCACAAAATTGGCATAAAGAAATGCAGAAGAATATGGGTCAACAGACGGATGCCCATAAGGAGGCAACACAAAAATTGCTTAAAGAAATGAATCAACGGTTAGATGCCCTTACAAAGGAAACACGAGAACTGCTTAAAGAAATGCAGGAGACGATGGATCAACAGATGGAATCCCATGAGGAGGAAACACAAAAATCGCTCAGAGAAATGCAGGAGAACGTGGGTCATCAGGAAGAAATCCTGAAAGAGGTAATGCAAAAATACCTTAAAGAAATACAGGAAAATACAAACAAACAAGTGAAGGATCTCAGCAAATCCATCCAGGAACTAAAAAAGGAAGTAGAAACAACTAAGAAATCACAAAGGGAGACAACTTTGGAGATAGAAAACCTTGGGAAGAAATCAGGAGTCATAGATGCAAACATCAACAATAGAATACAAGAGATGGAAGAAAGAATCTCAGGTGCTGAAGATTCCATAGAAAGCATCGACTCAACAGTCAAAGAAAATGCAAAATGCAAAAAACGCGTAACCCAAAACATCCAGGAAATCCAGGACACAATGAGAAGACCAAACCTAAGGATTATAGGTATAGATGAGAGTGAAGATTTGCAACTTAAAGGGCCAGTAAACATCTTCAACAAAATTATGGAGGAAAACTTCCCTAACTTAAAGAGAGAGATGCCGATGAACGTACAAGAAGCCTACAGAACTCCAAACAGACTGGACCAGAACAGAAATACCTCCCGTCACATAATAATCAAAACACCGAATGTTCTAAACAAAGAAAGAATACTAAATGCAGTAAGAGAAAAGGGCCAAGTAACATACAAAGGAAGACCTATCCGAATCACATCAGACTTCTCACCAGAGACTATGAAAGCCAGAAGATCCTGGGCAGATCTCATGCAGACACTAAGACAGCACAAATGCCAGCCTAGACTACTATACCCAGCAAAACTCTCAATCACCATAGATGGAGAGACCAAGATATTCCATGATAAAACCAAATTTTCACAATATCTTTCCACAAATCCAGCCCTGCAACGGATAATAGGTGGAAACCTCCAATACAGGGAGAGAAACAACACCCTGGAAAAAATGAGATAATAACCTTCTTGAATCAAACCCAAAAGTAGATAACCACTCAAACATAAAGATAGAGTCAAGAATGGCAGATGGCAATAATCACTATGCCTTAATCTCTCTTAATATCAATGGTCTCAATTCCCCAATTAAAAGACATAGACTAGCAGACTGGATACGTAAACAGGACCCAGCATTTTGCTGCATGCAGGAAACGCACCTCAGTGTCAAAGACAAACACTACCTCAGAGTAAAAGGCTGGAAAACAATTTTACAAGCAAATGGCCCCAAGAAACGAGGTGGAGTAGCCATCCTAATATCGGATAAAATTGATTTTCAACCCAAAGTCATCAAAAAAGACACAGAAGGACACTACATACTGATCAAGGGAAAAATCCACCATCAAGAACTCTCAATCCTGAATATCTATGCTCCAAATGCAAGGGCACCCTCATTCGTAAAAGAAACTTTACTAAAACTCAAAGCACACATCGCACCGCACACAATAATAGTGGGTGACTTCAACACCCCGCTCTCTGAAATGGATCGTTCAGGAAAGCAGAAACTAAACAGGGACACAGTGAATCTAATTGAAGCCTTGGACCAAATGGAACTAACTGATATATATAGAACATTTCATCCTAGAGCTAAAGAATACACCTTCTTCTCAGCTCCTCATGGTACCTTCTCCAAAATTGACCATATAATTGGTCACAAATCAGACCTCAACAGATACAAGAAGATAGAAATAATCCCATGCCTCCTATCAGATCACTATGGAATAAGGGTGGTCTTCAATGGCAACAAAAACAAAAGAAAACCCACGTACACATGGAGGCTGAACAATGCTCTACTCAATGATAACTTGGTCAAGGTGGAAATAAAGAAAGAAATCAAAGACTTTTTGAAAGTTAATGAAAATGAAGGCACAACATACCCTAACTTATGGGACACAATGAAAGCAGTGCTAAGAGGAAAATTCATAGCCCTGAGTGCCGCCAAAAAGAAACGGGAGACAGCATACACTAACAGCTTAATGGCACACCTGAAAGCCCTGGAACAAAAAGAAGCAAATACACCAAAGAGGAGTAGAAGGCAGGAAATCATCAAACTCAGGGCTGAAATCAATCAAGTAGAAACAAATAAAACCATACAAAGAATCAACAAAACGAGGAGTTGGTTCTTTGAGAAAATCAACAAGATAGATAAGCCCTTAGCCAGACTAACCAGAGGGCACAGAGATAGTATCCAAATTAATAAAATCAGAAACGAAAAGGGAGAGATAACAACAGAAACTGAGGAAATTCAAAAAATCATCAGATCCTACTACAAAAACCTGTATTCAACACAACTAGAAAATCTTGAGGAAATGGACAATTTCCTTGACAGATACCAAGTACCAAAATTAAATCAGGATCAAATAGACCATCTAAACCGTCCTATAACCCCTGAAGAAATAGAAGTTGTCATTGGAAGTCTTCCAACCAAAAAAAGCACAGGTCCAGATGGTTTTAGTGCAGAATTCTATCAGACCTTCAAAGAAGACCTAACACCAATACTCTTCAAACTGTTCCACAAAATAGAAACAGAAGGAACACTACCCAACTCGTTCTATGAAGCCACAATTACACTAATACCAAAAGCACACAAAGATCCGACAAAGAAAGAGAATCTCAGGCCAATCTCTCTTATGAATATCGATGCAAAAATACTCAATAAAATTCTTGCCAACCGAATCCAAGAACACATCAAAACGATCATTCACCACGATCAAGTAGGCTTCATCCCAGGGATGCAGGGATGGTTCAATATAAGGAAATCCATCAATGTAATCCACTACATAAACAATCTCAAAGAAAAAAACCACATGGTCATCTCATTAGATGCTGAGAAAGCATTTGACAAAATTCAGCATCCTTTCATGCTAAAGGTCTTGGAAAGATCAGGAATTCAAGGCCCATATCTAAACATAGTAAAAGCAATTTACAGCAAACCAGTAGCCAGCATCAATCTAAACGGAGAGAAACTTGAAGCAATCCCACTAAAATCAGGGACTAGACAAGGCTGCCCTCTCTCTCCATATCTTTTCAATATAGTACTTGAAGTTCTAGCTAGAGCAATTAGACAAGAAAAAGAGGTCAAAGGGATACAAATTGGAAAGGAAGAAGTCAAACTATCACTATTTGCAGACGATATGATAGTATACATAAGCGACCCAAAGAACTCCACCAGAGAACTCCTACAGCTGATAAACGACTTCAGCAAAGTGGCCGGATATAAAATCAACTCAAGCAAGTCAGAAGCCTTCCTATACTCAAAGGATAAGCAGGCTGAGAAAGAAGTAAGAGAAATAATACCCTTTACGATAGCCACAAACCATATTAAGTATCTTGGCGTGACGCTAACCAAACAAGTGAAAGATCTGTATGACAAGAACTTCAAGTCTCTGAAGAAAGAAATTGAAGAAGACCTCGGAAGATGGAAAAATCTGCCATGCTCATGGATTGGCAGGATTAATATAGTAAAAATGAGCATCTTACCAAAAGTAATACACAGATTCAATGCAATCCCCATCAAAATCCCAACTCAATTCTTCATAGAGTTAGAAAGAGCAATTCAAAAATTCATCTGGAATAACAGAAAACCCAGAATAGCTAAAACTATTCTCAAGAGTAAAAGAACCTCTGGGGGAATCAGTATCCCGGACCTCAAGCTGTACTACAGAGCAATAGTGTTAAAAACTGCATGGTATTGGTACAGTAACAGACATGTAGATCAATGGAACAGAATTGAAGACCCAGAAATGAATCCACACTCCTATGGTCACTTGATCTTTGACAAAGGAGCTAAAACCATCCAGTGGAAAAAAGATAGCCTTTTCAACAAATGGTGCTGGCTCAGCTGGAGGTCAACATGCAGAAGAATGCAAATTGACCCATCCTTATCTCCTTGCACTAAGCTCAATTCTAAGTGGATCAAAGATCTCCACATAAAACCAGACACACTGAAACTAATAGAAGGGAAACTAGGGAAGAACCTTGAACATATGGGCACAGGGGAGAATTTCCTGAACAGAACTCCAATAGCTTATACTCTAAGATCAAGAATAGACAAATGGGACCTCATTAAATTACAAAGTTTTTGCAAGGCAAAAGACACCGTCAAAAAGACAAAGCGGCAACCATCTAACTGGGAAATGATCTTTACCAACCTTACATCCGACAGAGGGCTAATATCCAAGATATACAAAGAACTCAAGAAGTTAAACTCCAGAGAGGCAAGTAACCCTATTAAAAAATGGGGTACAGAGCTCCACAAAGAGTTCTCACCTGAAGAATATCTAATGGCTGAGAAGCACCTAAAGAGATGTTCATCATCCTTAGTCATTAGGGAAATGCAAATCAAAACAACCCTGAGATTCCATCTCACACCAGTCAGGATGGCTAAGATCAAAAACACAGGAGACAGCAGTTGTTGGCGAGGATGTGGAGAAAGAGGAACACTCCTCCACTGCTGGTGGAATTGCAGGCTGGTACAACCACTCTGGAAAGCAGTCTGGCGGCTCCTCAGAAAACTGGGCATGACACTTCCGGAGGATCCGGCTATACCACTCCTGGGCATATACCCAGAGACTTTACCTGCATGCAATAAGGACACATGCTCCACTATATTCATAGCAGCCTTATTTATAATAGCCAGAAGCTGGAAAGAACCCAGATGTCCCTCAACGGAGGAATGGATTCAGAAGATGTGGTATATTTACACAATGGAATACTACTCTGCAATTAAAAACAATGAATTCACGAAATTCCTAGGCAAATGGTCAGAACTTGAAAATATCATCCTTAGTGAGGTAACCCAATCACAAAAGATCACACATGGTATGAAGTCACTGATAAGGGGATATTGACCCAGAATCTCAGAATACCCTAGACACAATCAGCATATCAATAGATTTCTAAAAAGATGGAAGGAGAGACCCCTGGTCCTGGAAAGACTGGATGTAGGGGAACGCCAGGACAGAGTAATGAGAGGGGGTTGAACGGAGAAAAGAGGGAGGGAAGGGGGCTTATGGGACTTTCGGGGAGGGAGGAAACGGGAAAGGGGAAGTGATTTGGAATGTAAATTAAAAAAATAAAATAAAATTAAATTTAAAAAAAAAAAAATCAAGTGTTAAATGTGTACTTAGGTGACACTTTAAATTACATTAAACTATAAAGAGCTTCAACACAACAGTTATAGGGAACTATGTTTTTATTACAATTTGATTGACTACTAAACCATCTATCTACCTCTGTCCTAGAGATATCTAGAATACATGTAGCAGAAAACAACTTTGTTGTTCATTGACTGCTTGCTACACCTTCCATTCAGTTGTCACTCAAGGCCTAAAATCTACTTTCTGTGGTATGGTTTCACCAAGGTCTTGATTTTTGAGTTATTTCATCATGTCTTCATCTTTGTTCAGTTTTAAAAAATCATCTTGGACATGGTTACACTAATTATAACTGGTAAATAAGTTTCCTTTAAAAGTTTGGTTAAGGGTCAGCACACTGGCACACAGCTGCCGTTCCAATTTACTCAGGGGACTAGGATTACATAAGCCTAGGAGTTGAGTCCACTTGAGCAACATAGTGAGACCCCTAATTTAAACATTGCTATTGTTAAGAATTGTGGGGGGCTAGGGAAATGGTTCAGCCAGAGGACCCAAGTTCAGTTCCCAGTACCCATGTGGCAGCTCACGACTGTAACTCCAGTTCCAGGGGATTGGACATCCTTATAAAGATATACTTGCAGGCAAAGCACCAATGCACATGAAATAAAAATAAATAAATCATTTTAAAAATTAAAAAATAAAGAATTATGTTGAGGAGAAATGTCTCAGCAGTTAAGAGCACTTACTACTCTACCAGTGGGCCAGAGTTTGGTTCTCAGTACTCTCAATAAGAGGCCCACAACTGTCCATAACTCCCACTCCAGAGGATCTAGTTCCTCTAGCTTCTGCAGGCACTTCACTTTATGTGCACGTACCCACATGCACGTACACACCCATACATAATTTAAATAATAAAAATAAATCTTATAAAAATTGTGTTGAGGCAGTAATAGCTCCCATAAAAAAAAAAAAAAATTAAAAGATGGAGGCTAGATAGATGACTCAGCAGTTAAAAGCACTTTCTGGTTTTGCAGAGGATGTAGGTTTGGACCCAGCAACCACAGAGTGGCTCACAACTCTCCTTTACTCCAGTTCCAGGAGCTTTCACACCTTCTGAGGGTGCAAAACATACATATAATGTACACATGTACATGGTGGCAAAACATATACACAAAATAAAAATAAATATTTGTTAAGAAAAGAAACTAATAGGAAGGAGTAGACCTTGGTAGCAGCCGAGATGGTCAGAGCAAAGAATAGAAATGACATGCAAAAAGTTCAGAGGAGACAAAAAGAGGGAGGCTTCCCTCCATATAGCTCAAAGGCTGACTATGATATTCTTAGTCTCAGTGGTAAAGTGCATTTGCTGCTCTTGAGGAGGAGCATTAATTCTTGTGGAGGACCCAAGTCCAAACCACCGCACCCTTGCTGGGTGCTCTACAATGGCTTTATAACTTCAGCTCCAGGAGATCTGAAGCCTTTTCTTGGCTTCTACAGACACAGACACCTGCAAGTATGGCTATGCATGTACATGCATACGCGTGAGCACACACACACACACACAAAATATGCTGCACAATGGCAGAGTAGATTGGTAACATGGCTTCATGACTACAATCTGTGCAGATTGATTACTTCAACTACAATGGAAAGTACAGGATACTCTAGCAAATTCCAACATATGGAAGTGTGAACAAAACAAGTCGTGAAACTCACTGTGGAGGAGGCAATGACTGCAAAATGTCGATCACAGTGGAGAGCTCAAAAAGGGCTTTTCCTGGATTAGGCAGGGGGCAGGGTTAGGGGTGTGGGTCTTGACTTCAGAAACAAACACCATCAGGGCAGCAAGCAATGCTGGCTAAATAGATGGATGCCTATTTGTGTAGCAGGCTGAATACTGTATACTTTCTGGGGAGTAGTAACTAAGTCACTATTGCTATTAAAGTGTGGTTTTGATTTTATTAGTTCCTTTAACCCTGCTGCCAAAATTCTAGTATTTGAAAGGATACAAAAATGAAACCAAGTTGAATAGCTCTGGCCCACAGTGTAGCTGAAGCTGGAGCAGGCTCAAGAGAAGAACTGGAGAGGAGCCCAAGATTCTTGTACTTGACACTGTTTGCAAGGTCAGCACTTTCAGAAACCATTCAACTTCAGGAAAGTTATTCCTAGTGGATTCCAGTGGACATGCACAGGAGCTTGTAGCCACGTGGCCTGTTATAAACATACAGGCTAACTACTAGGCTTTCCAAAGAGGCATGTTTCCAGGCACATGTTCTCTTGTTACCTTAGCTACCATAGAAACCATAGCAAGATGAGGAAGAAAAAAAATGCCTTGGACGACTCACCCTGACTGTCTGTTTCCTGTACTGAGAATCACAGAATGGCTGCACTGCAGGATATGGTAACTTGGTTATATTTGCTTTTGTCACTACAGATGATATGCAACTATCACCTCTATCAAGAGATTCTAAAGTGTTATTATCAGAGTGAGAAACATTAAACAGGAGGAGAATGCTTTCAGGGTAATTAGCTTGATTCCACTATTTTATAAAGTAGACATATTTCAAAATATAATTGTGCATACACTAAATATAGAGAACTTTTACTTGCCTGTTAAGAATACATTGATTTTTGTAGGGCTATATACTTCACAGTAAAATGTGTAAAGGGTCAGTTTTTCCAACCATTTATCTTTTATCCTAAAAAAAATTCTGTCAAAAAGGTGCTGCCAACTGACTTTGGGTACAATGAACATAAGTTTCATGGAATGAGATCATTCTGAAAATTCTTATACTTGAACACCATAAAGCAAGGTCCTGTTGAGAAATTTTCATTTGACTGCACAAAATCTCCATTCAACAGTTCTCCTTATTGTACAACAAGAAATCCGAGGCACTAAGAGAAGTAGCTTGCCCCAAATTATTCATCCAGGAACTATGTGAACCCATGTTATAAGCTAAATCTGAGGTGCCTCTTGGTTTTTTATCTCCGTTTTCCGTGGAGTAATCCCTCACTTATTCCAGTACACATAGATCCTCAAGACTGCCAATATATAAGGGTGTGTCCAGGAGCACAACTTTTTAACAGGCCCCCAGTGGAAAATATAAAATGCTTCGGTAAGTTGAATATTAGATCAAGAGGAGTGCGAGCCCTTTATTGTTACACACACACATACTGAGAGAGAGAGAGAGACAGACAGACAGACAAATGAGATACAGAGAGAGTGGGGAAGAGGATGGAGAGTTTACTTAGTGGTTAAGAGAACTTCTTGCCTTGTTGCTCTTGCATAAGACCTGAGTTCAATTTCTAGCACCCATCACCTACATGGTGACTCACAACTGTCCCTAACTCTAGTTATATAGAATTTTACACCCTCTTCTAACTACTGTAGGTACCAGGCACACACATAATGTGCAGCTATACATTCTGGCAAAATAATCATATACGAAAAATAAATATATCTAAAACATTTTAAATGTATGTATATATAACCCATTGATGATCTGATTCAAACTGATCTAGTTGTATGGAGTCTTGTTTTGTTTTGCTTCTTTGAGACAAGGTCAGATTTTGTGACTCAGAATGACCTGAAACTCATGCGTAAAAGTCATGGCAACCTTCTTGCCTCATCCACTGGGATTACAAGCTTGATTACCTGCCTGGCTCTTATTGTTGGTTTTGTGTGTGTATGTGTGTGTATGTACATATGTTTGTATATATGTATTCAATCGTTGTTCATTTTCCATTTCCCTTAAGCTCTTCTCATTCCCACCCTCACCCTGGATTAGATTTTAATGCCACATACTTGGGCTTCTCTCATAGGCAATTCTGTGCATGCCCAGAGGGCACTTGTACAATGAGATACTATAAACAAACAATCTCTCAAGATTGCCTGAATAATACCTACTGCCCATCCCTCTCCATTTTGTCCAAGCAGAAATTACATATAGGACTCTATAGGCTTAGAGCATAAGGAAATTCTACTAGCTGTAAAAACCACAAGTTCTGAAAGCAAAAAAAAATATTTATGGCAGAAAAGTTACAAAGAATTATTACCTTTTTTAATCCATAGGCTGATGACAAATTGTATATATGTACCAGGCTGCCCTCAACACAGTTATTTACAAGGTAAACTAAAAATACTCATCCTTTAAAGAATGAGAGCTTAAATTAAGAAAGGTTTTATTTTTTTAAAGACAAAACAAATGCATTAACACACATCCAAATGCCACAGCAAGCACTCATTGGGTTTTGTAAAAGAGGAAACTGTACTGTGGTGTCAAATGAAAACAAAACCATTTTAAGAACAACCACTGCTTATGGTGATGTGGATACACAGACAACTAAGAAGCCTCTGCATGTTTTCAGCTGTGTGGATATGCATGAGCAAGGTGAAATAATGGAAGGTGGAGTGGCCACAGTCACACTTTCAGACCCTTTTCCACACTCTATGTGTTCTTGTTCTACCCTGTTGATTTAGTCAGCAGGTAAATGTACAAAGAACTTAGTATCAAAGAACACTTCCAAAAGTCAAAAATAGACTCAAGGTCATGGCTAAAGTTACCCCAGAGGTTGGGGGAGGGGGCTCTTAAAAGTCATATTTCACAAAATGCCAGGCACTAAATCTAGTCACATGTGCTTGCAGTAGAAAAAGAAACACTGATCTTAATAGAGGCTGGTCTTCTTCATGATGCGCAGGAACTCTTGCTCATTGACCTCACCGTCTCCATCTCGATCAGCTTCATCAATCATTTCCTGCACAGAGGTAAGGGTTCATCTTAGATTAAGTCATAAACTAAACTAAAAAGGGATTAGATAAGAAACTTCAAATAATGCTATGAGAAAAGATGACTATGGTCCATTCAATGTGAGTATACCCCTTTCTGTGATAGTTACTTGAAAACCAAATCCCAATTACTGTCATATGCGTCCATTGAATAGAAGCTGGAAAATCACCCTGACCTGAAACCCAAAAGAAGGAACTTCAATTGTGCATGTGTATTCTAGAAACAGGGTCCATGGGTATGAAATTATTACCACAGGTATGAGGAATACTAGCTTTCCTTCAAAGAAGGCAAATAAAGAAAATATAACCCAGGAAAGCCATAGCCCTCTTCTCACCTGCAGCTCCTCATCTGTCAGGTTCTCACCCAGCTCTTTGGCCACGCGCTTAAGATTCTTGAATGATATTTTCCCAGTCTCATCATCATCGAACAACTTAAAAGCTTTCAGGATTTCTTCTTTGGTGTCTTTCTCAGACTGGAGGAGGACACAAAACTGATAGTTACTCATATCCAGCCATTCTGCTACTCTCTGGTCATCCTTTCGTCTCTAAAAACCTGTCTTGAGCAATGTTAGGAAGCCAGGTCCTTTGATTCGTGGTGGCATGTATTCCCTTTCTACTTCCTATCCCATCATCTATTTCATAATCAAATCTGAACTTAGTAGGAAAAGATGCCTGCTTTTAGAAAAGCCAAGAAGTTCTGAAAAATAGACATGAGAACTTGTTTGGGGGAAGGGGACAAAGTATCATGTGGCAAGGACAGGTTCCTGTTGTAGCTGAATAGTCATATACTGTTTTCACAGGTAGAAGACAAGAGCCTCTGGAGTGAGCTGGGGCTCATCTTTCCAACACCCAACACTGGATCTTGCCAGGTATCTACACTGTCTCTCCTATGCTTTGTCTTGTACAAAACTCTGCCCAGTTCTAATCCCAAGAAGGGAGTTGAAGGAAAACTATCTTCTTAGATTAATTCCCTGGCCCTGTTCCACATCATCATATGGTCCTGGTGATAGCTGCCATGATATATGTCCTCGGTCACAGTCAAACAAGTATAGTCCATTGTAAAAAAAGAAAACAAACTTTTTTCCCAGTCTCATCATCATCGAACAACTTAAAAGCTTTCAGGATTTCTTCTTTGGTGTCTTTCTCAGACTGGAGGAGGACACAAAACTGATAGTTACTCATATCCAGCCATTCTGCTACTCTCTGGTCATCCTTTTAAGTAAAGTTAACATAAATTCAGGGGTTACATAGGAAATATAATTGTCAAATAATGTACAAAACAAGCAGACACTAGATTCATTTTTAAAATATAGAAGCAATGAGTAGGGTTGTAATCAGGGAAATATATTGCTTATGGTAATAGAAGACAGATATACTGATAAAGGCAGAGGAAGAGAGTAGTATTTTTTACAATGGCCTTTAAAGAATTACTGGGGTCCTGAGTACAACAGAAGAGTAAAATTTCTGAAAGCATTCAAACCTCAAATATTTCAGGACGGTTCTTGCCAGGAGGTACAACTTGAGCGAGCCCCTAGGAAGAACAATCTAGGAACCAATTTTGAGTGTGAACCATTTGTCTGAAAATGTCAGATTAATACCTGATTTATTTGTATGCTAATTTAATTTTTAATAATAATAAATGAAAAAACAAAAATGACTAGCATTTGAAAACTCTCTATGTTAAAAGGTATTACTGCTTGTGATCATCATTTGGCCACCTGAAAGAAGGTAATGCTAGTACCTTAAAGAAAGCCACATGAAGCTTAGGATCCTCTCAATTAAAATTACAATCTTCTCCTATGTGAATGGGATAGATTTTGTTGGATAAAGTTATTTTTATGTCTAAATTCTCATATTTCTACCATTATGGGTAGAAAGTATGCTAATTATCTTAGCTAACTTACCATTTTCTGAGTCATCACTGTCAAAAAGTCACTGAAGTTCATTTTTCCTGTTCCTTCTTTATCAATTTCATTTATCATTTTCTTGATTTCTTCTTTCTTGGGTTCAAAGCCCAGGGCCCTCATTGCCACCTACAATGAAAACAGAATCATCTAAATAGATACATGTAAATGATGTAGAAACAAAAATGACTGTTGAGGATATTAACCTAACACCTGATAAAATGATGAAAATGATTAGGGAACAGTGTAATGCTGATTTAATTGATATTTGCAATCAACTTTATCAATTAGATCGTTTCAGGTAAAATATACACAGGGCATGCTTTTCTGTTACTTTTTACAGGGGAAAAAAAGGAGAATAAAAGTAACAGGTAAAAGACAAGCAATAGGGAAACACAAGGTAACAAAGCAAGGATGTGTGCAGCTCGCCTTTAGTTCCTTGATGTCTATAGTTCCAGTCCCATCAGCATCAAAGAGATCAAAAGCTTCACGGATTTCCTGTTTCTGTTCTTCAGTAAGTTCAGGCTTAGGACTCATCCTTTTTCTCTGGGCACTGGATGCCATGTTTGTCTTCTTAAAATTAGAGGCCTTCACATATTATACAAACACAGAAGAACAGTATTACTAGCCATAGTCCTTGTTCTATTTATGATAGCTCTAAACATACATCTTTTTCATTTAGGCGCCATCGTTTGTAATGTACAGATGTCATTACATAAACTTCTGCAGGCCAGTGAGATATCTTGCTGCCAAGCTTGACAACCTAAGTGGGAACCAGAACCCAGGCTTCAATTTTCATTATCAAAGATAAAAAGGGAAACAATGTTCACATAGTTAAAGGAGAGAACCAACTCTTCCAAATTATTCTCTGACCTCCACACTCAGGCTACAATGTACTTCTCCCCCAAGGAATAAGTATAAAAACTAAAATAATATAACCCCAACTCTAAAATAGAAATAACACAAACCTCTGAGAAGAAAAAACTTTCAACTTAAAACTATTTTAATTTATATATAAAAATTATATATAAATATATAAATAATATAATATATATAAATTACAGAAATCTCAGTTTTTACTAAGTTGTAAAAAAGAAAATTGGCAATAATGTGGTTATTTTCTAATGTAACTGTAAATTTGTGTTAATGTGATATCTCACACAACTAAATCCAACTATATTTCATTGGGGAGCCACCATGTAGAAGGAGTTTTTTGTTTTAAAATAGTATATTAGCATTTTCCTCCTTGTTCTTCTATAGATCAACATAGAGCAAGTGAATATATGAATATGAATTTCTAGTGTTAGCCTTCACTTTATTATGAATAGATTGTCACAAATTTCCATATGCATAGCAATTAGAATGACCTGGTGTGGTGTCAGTTTTCATTATCAAAGATGAAAAGGGAAATGATACCTGTTCTAATGCCACTACTAACTCAAGACAACAGGGTAATTAATGAAAAAACAGTTTTTACCAACCACTTTTAAAGATCTGCCGAATAAACTGATAACAAGGTTTGCTGGAAAGAACAATTAATCCTTCCATGAACCCTCTGCCTCTTCTTTTTTTTTTCCTTTTTAACTATTGATTTTAGAAGCCAGGAATTCTCTCATTCTTCATTCTGAAAGAGCTAGCTGGGAAACCAATTACAGATATGGATGATCAATTGTACATGATTTCGGGAATCTCAGTTCTAGAAATGTACTTAAAACATCTACTTGTGCTGGTTCCCATGAACTCTGCTCCTCCAATAAATTCTGCCTAAATTTGGCTAAATGTAAACATTCTAAGATAAATATTATGCCAGTATGAAATGATAAAAATCAATCTATTTGGCACCTGCGTGCTTTCTCTGCAAAGCTCACAGCATCTCCTGAAAGCCTGAACGCATTTGCGACCATCAGAACACAGTAAGCCTCTTTAGCACCATGCATAAACTTTAACTGGCTGGCAGCGGCCTGAAGGCCTGAGTTTGACTGAGGCGGGTGTCTTAGGGAAGGTACAGAATGGTAACCCTGCAGTTCCCTGAAAGCCAGCGGAGGTCCAGAGACGGTTGGGGGACGGGGAGGGAGTAACTGAAGGTGACTGGGGCGGGGAGGCGTAGTGGGAAGCGCAGGCGAGGCAAGCAGCCGGCGGCTGTGCTTTCTTTCCTACCCTTCCGGTACACAGCTCCAAGGAAGAACTAGTGCGCCAACGCCAGGAACGGTGCAAGAAAGGTTGCAAGGCTGCACCAAGGCCTAAGAAAGGACCGGGGACGCCGCGTGGGATCCAACGAATCCCCAGCACTTACCATCACCAAACGGACTCTGCCACCGGTTGTTAAGGCAACAGCTTACTAGAGGCCTCGGCGGCTTTCCCAATGCTCCGCGCGCGAGCAGCCAGCTTCCCATTGGTTTGGGAATGAAGAGGTGGGGCTACCCTGGAAAAACTCGCCCGAGGACGAGAGGGCGGTGCGTAGGCAGCCAAAGACTGGCCTCATATGGGCAAAATCACGCTGCGAGCGTCAATTGGCTGCGCCAGAGTCGAACTAGACCAATCAACTTTATGAAGGAAGCTCTGCTGATAGTGGACTTATCTCTCGCAGTAGAAAAGGGTGGCCGGTGTCCAGCTGGAGTTCACTGGTTGCCGGTTGCTTGAAGACTGAGGTCGATCTTTTGAGTGTCTAAACTGGGTAAGAGTTGCGGACTTGCCCTTGGAGGCTGCTGCGTATGGGTGACAGAGCCGGGAGGAAGTGCCAGGGAATGGGTGGAATGTTCTAAAACCGAGCTGGGGACACAGCATATCTGAGGGGCAAAGTTATGACCTAATGGTTTGGAGGGGTAACTGTGCCTGGGGAAGCTGAGACCTCGAAAGTTGGATGGGCATGTATCGTGTCAAGTGGTTCACAGTGCTGGGGCTTAGAAACCCAATCCACGTGACTCTTTATCTTTGCCTTTAGCTCTACAAGAGTCACTTTAGCTCTCAGGGGAATGAGCTGGGGACTTTTGGATCTTGAAAACTCATCAAAATGTGCCCTGTTAGACGTGCAGACACTCAAATCACATTGGGAAGTAGCATTCCTGAATGAGACTCCCTTGAAAACAAAGCCACAGGAGTTTTGGAAGTGTGGAGTGTAAAGAGAATTAAAGGGCCAAGTGCACAAGGGGGCGGGGTTACCTGGAGCTGTGCCAGGAGTAATGAAGGGCCAGGTCGAACAGATGCTATGTTTTATGTCCCTCAAAGCACAGAAAATCAGTTTAGGGACATTAAGGGCACAGCATCAGTCTCTCAAACTGAGAAAGGCCTGAGACTTAACAGCTCCCCATAAATGTAATATAGGCCTTTTGCTCTCTTTCCTTTAAGCCATGAACAAGATTCAAAACTTTTGTGTCCGATTTGACTCCTTTGTTCCCTGCAGGAACAATCCCCAATATCCAGCCTCTGCATTCTCACAGTTCTGTCCTTGAAGTGTCTTCTGTTCTCTCTGTCCCTCCTCAGCCCTTCCTCAGTGGTATAAGCTATAGTCTGCAAAGCCGGCCATGAAACTCCTCCTCTTCCCGTCATACCCACACTGTTGTCCCCTCTGGCTCACTTCCACCCAGGACACTATTTTTGTGGCTGTGTTGACCTTACCCAGTCCCATGAACTTTTTTAAATTTTGTAATATTTTGATTAATTCTTTGAGAAAATTTCACAGATATAATTTTTTTGGCCATCACTGTTTTGAGATAGGGTCTCACTATGTAATTCTGGCTGACATGGCACTCACTGTGTAAACCAGGATGCCCTCAAACTTCCGTCTGAAGCTGCCTCCTAAGTGCTTAGATTAAAGGTATGCACCAGCAGCAAGCCTAGTATTGGTCTTCAGCGGTTGTCACCTTCTCTGTAAGGTTACTGTAATCACTCTCTTTACTCAGTACCCAGGCCCCTCATATTGCTCCATATTTTTATAGTAGTGCTTGTCACCTCCTAAGCCACTGTAAAGTTAACCTTTTTTCCTCTTGGTTGCCTCCACTAGAAGGTAGGCACATGAGGACAGAAATCTTATTTGTGTTCACCAGTACCTGGAAAAGGAAAGACTACATGTCAGGTGTTCAGTGAGCCTTAGTCTATCAGGTAGTCTGTAAGTATCCCTTAGTTTTTCATAATTCACCCCTCTGCCCACATATGCGTATGCTCCACTAGATTAATCTTACAACATCTCTGATTATGTCAGTCCCCTTTGGTATAGAAAGTAAACTCCACTGAGGCCTGCTGCCCAGTTTCATCCCCACAAGCCTTGACTTCATGTTTCTCCATAGTCTTTGCTAAAGTGAGTCAAAAGTCTCTGTCTTGAAAGCTTAGTCCCCACCCATGATGTTATTGGAAGGTAATGGAACTTGTACAGAATGGGATATACTAGGAGGCTGCTAGGTCACCAGGGCCATGCCTTTGGAAGTGGATTGTAGGGTTCTTATTTTTCTCTTTTGCTCCCTTGCTACTGAAAGGTGACCAGTCTCCAGCATCCTCTACCACATACACTCTCTATGATGTACTACTACAGACCCAAAGCAACATAGACTAAACTTCCAAAACCATAAGCTGACATAAACCTTGCATCTTTTAACATAATTGAATAGATGTTTTATTCTGGTAATAAAAAAAACTACTCTGCTTCCCGTCAGTCTTTGGGGTGGCAGCCCAGCTGGGTAGAAAGGACAAACAAATTTCTTCCTGGGTTATGTGCTAATTCTGTAGCCCTAGCCAAGTTCTTTGACCTGTCTGAGCATAATTTTGCTTTGTTCTGTGTACATGCAACTTATCAGTTATTAGGACATGTTCTTCCCACCCTTGAATGTGATCTCTCTTTTAAGCCTCTCACATCCTCTCTTTAACTCACTTCTCCTAGGGCATTAGAATTCAAGTTTTCAGATAATCTCATGTGACTAAGCATCCTACATTAGTTCTCCATGGGCTTGGCCTCCTTATGATCCAAACACAGCTCTATCATTCTTTGAAGCTTTCTGGTTTCCACACAAGCTGATGGTTTTTTTGAAGACCTGAACTGTGTTTAAGTTGGCTTCTGCCTGACAGTGGCTGCTATTTGGCAACTTGTGAATATAAGAATAAGTAAGTGAGTGAGCAAGGTGAGACCCAGGGGTTGTTTTACCAGTTGCAACCCCCTTTTCAGTCCTGCTTTGAGCCCCCATAGCATCTCTGAGATAGGCAGGAAATGTGAGTGTTTTTTAGATCCAGCTTCTAAAACAACAACAGGGTAATTCAGTAGAAGTCACTTGAACTCAGGAAGAAAGCATTGACAACAGGTGCTAAGGAAATAGATGGATAAAGGGAGAATTTACCTTAAATATGAAAGGAACAATAGAAGCTAGGCTCGGGCTTGGTAAGGGGCTCCTGAGTGGCCCACAGCAAATTCAAAAGTAAGTAAATATGAAAACGTGAGAGATGTGGCATCTCTGGTCTGTGAAAAGCCAGAGTCCAGTTGGATGGCCCCAGGGAAATAATGGCTCACCTGCAACCTCAGAAAGCAAATGTCCTTCTAAACACATTCACCCTGTGCCATGTCTTTGCATTCTGCAGGGAGAGGTCTTACTTTGTTTTTTACAGGACCCCTGCTTTGCAATATTTACTCAAGGTAATGTATCCATTGGGGGTAAGTAGGCGCCAGCTTCATGGGAGTCGTTCTCTTTCCATTAGATCATCAGACTGGTCTTGTACAGGTTACAGGGTGCTAAGCCTGAGGTAGGTGGTGATGAGACAAAACTCAGGGGCACATATCAGGATTCCTAACTCCACTGATTGACTTGTCTGAGAAGTGTATTTTGTCCTTGGAGTCTATTTCTTACAGTGATCAGCACAATCTACCCTCAGATAAGGAACTCAAGGTAGCCACAGTCTAACTTCACACTCTGTTCCTTTACAGAGAGCTCACACTTATACTCAGAAAACAGGGGACACTCTCATCTTTGTGGGATTTGGAACACACTATCCTTTTCTTTTGTCTTCAGCAATCAATGGTCACAAACAGTCTCTACCTTCTTGTATTTTTCACAGTGTCTGATGTGGTGGTACATCTTGGCTTTTAATGGATTCAAAGTCCCACCATTCTAAATGAAACAGACGTGAGGCTTCTGGCATGGCAGTTGTCACAGCCCACTAGTCCCTAGGACTTTGCTCTTTGAGGTTCACTTTTCAGTAGTTCAGAGCAATTCTATTTTTCTCTGTAAGTGTGTGATCAAATATACGTATCAGAAAATGCAACATTTTGACCATTTTTGCACTCTCTTCCTACTGTAGGGCAACTGACACCAACTCTATTTGATATTTTCATTCTGCAAAACTGAAACTCTGCATTATTAGTCCTTCCTCATCCACCACTAACAAGTACTACTAGAAACTCTCAGTTTCTGTGAGTTTAAGTACCTGGTAGCAATGGAATCAGACAGTGCTTATTCTTTTGTGCCTGGCTCATTTCACTTAGCACAATATCCTCAGAGTATATTCAGTTGGTTACATGTATCAGAATTTCGTTCCTCCTTATGCCTGCATAATATCCTGCTGTATGATTTAAATGGACCACATTTGGTCAGCTCATGTATCAGTGTAAATTTAGGGTGCTTTTACCTTTTGGCTACAGTGAACAATGCTTCTGTGATGACAGATTTAGGAAAGTCAACTCCCGGTCCTTGCATACAATTTAGGAGGTTTATACCAAATAAAACTGCTGGATCACATGGTATTTCTGTAAGGAACTGCCAAATTTCCACAGTGAATAAACTATTTTCTATGACCATTAGCCTCACATAAGTATTCCAGTTTTCTCCATGACCTTACTAACATTTATTTTCTGGTTTCTGACTTCTAATAGTAACCCTCTTAATGGGTGTGAGAACAGGAACTGTCTGGGACTCTGTTGCCTGTCTCTGGGACCCTTTCCCCTAACTGAGCTACCTTGTCTACCCTCAATGGGAGAAGATATGCCTATTCATACTGCAACTTTCTCATTTTTTAAATAAAAAATAAGATTTCTAAGTTTCATTTTGTTTTGCTTGTATTGTATATATGTATACCATGTATGTATAGCATGCCTAGTGCTTGCAGAGAAGAGGGTGTCAGATCCCCAGGCACTGAAGTTAAAGACAGTTGTAAGCCACCATGGGGGTGCTGGGAACCAAACTCAGTGCCTCTGCAAGAGTAGCAACTGCCTTTAACCACTGAGCCACCTCTCCATTGCTTCCTCATTTTTATTGAATCCAGGTTCCCAGCCCATGGAATAGCACCACCCATGTTAGTTTAAGTCTTTGCATCTCAGTTAAACTCTGGAAATGCTCTCACAGACATGTCTCAACGTCTCCTAGAAATCCTGTCAGTTTAACAAGATGAATAATTATAACTGATAATTTCCATTATGAATTCAGAAAATCTCCGTATAGGTGAGCCATCAAACATTGAGGGTTATAATATCTGTTTCAAGGACATTTGGGCCATTGATATAACCACAAAAATCAATGAATTCATCAAATCATGTCCCATAGAGACATATGATGGCATGCATTGTTTGAAAGTTTCAGGCTCTGGAAACTGGATTGAAGACATCATAAGACCCAGTCAGTACTGGGTGCCTGACAGTTCTTTCCCCAGTGACATTCTTTGCATCTTCTTTCATGGGTACGCTCTTATTTCTGGTACAGTTTTCCATTTACAAATACTACATCAGAAACATCTATACATACAAAATAATAACATAATTTTTTAATTTGTGTTTGCAACTTTGTATTGTGGGTAAAGGAAAAGGGGAGTACATGATGAGGTCTTCACGGGGACTGCATTTTTTCTGTTTAGAAGCATCATTGTACTTGATTACTCTGTCTCCCACTGTAAAGTTCTTGGTTCCCGTCATTTTCTAACTACTACCCAAAGGCTTTTGATATAACTAGTAAAGGAGGTCATTTACCTTGCTTGCTGTCCTGCCTCTAATCCAAGTGCTCTGTAAGTTAAAGACTTCTCATACATTCTCTAGCATGGGGCAGTTTGGCTGGTAATGTATAATATCTATGACTTAGCTATTTATGAATTCTCACCTATAATGGCTAAAAGTGTTTTACTTCACATACTATTAATGTCTTTCTCTAATTATGTCTTTAGGAAGAAGAGTTGATTGCAAACGAAACCATACATTGAGCCGTAATGGAACAAGCTGTTCATGGTGAATCAAAGACAGGCCAAGTCATGGGAACAAATTTGACATATGACCTTTCCAAAGTAGGTACTAACATTAAAATGTAGGGGAAAGTCAAGCTATTGATATTTACCTCTGCATTTTTAAATTTATTTATTCTTTTCTCATATATTATGTCTTAACTACAGTTTCCCCTCCATCCTGTCCTCCGAGTCCTTCCTCCCCCATCTCATCTCCCCAGATCCACTGCTCCTCTGTTTCCCTTCAGAAAAGAGCAGCCCTCCCAGGAATATCAACCGAACATGATGACCTAACAAGCTGCAATAAGACTGAGCACAAACCCTCATATCAGGCTTTATCTGTACATTTTCAAGTATACTTAAACCATTTGTTTTTCTGTATGTATACCTTGATTTAAGATATGCCAGTTACTTATTTCTGTGTATCAAAAAAATAAATTAAGAGTTTTAAGAAGCAATAATTAGAGCAGAAACATGACTCAGTGGTTAACAGCACCAGCTGTTCTTCAGAGAACCTGCGCGCAATCCCCGCATAGCGACTTACAACTATCTGTAACTCCAGTCCTAGGGGATCCCCCTCTCCTACCTTCTGAGGATACTGACTCTGGTTTGGGTTGGGAGATTTTACACCGGTCTTCCATGGGCTTGTTCATGTAGCTGCAACCATGCAGGCACCTCTGGTATGCATGTTTACTGGTGGACTAATGCATTGATGGTAGTGAATGTTGGCTATCAGCTAGACACATTGGCTTGTCTTCATATGACCTCCAGTATGTTAACTTAGACTTCTTAGTGGAATGGTAGAAGCCTTTCCAAATGATAGCAGTAGCCCCTAAGATAGTATCATGAGTCTCAGAAGATACTTGAAAGAATTGTTGCCCCATCATTGTCAAGCGTTCTGAAGGTTCTTCACCATGGATCTTCAAGTTTACTGTCATGTAGTTCACTCTTGATAAACATCACATTTCTAAATTGTGTCTATCAAACCAAATTAGATATTCTCCAAGATAATCCCAGGCCTCCAAATCACTCTAGTTTTGGTGTAGAGTTCAAATAAGTTTTCATTCGGACACCTTTGATTGAAGTCCTGTACTAGCTCTCTATCCTTTTTGTGTAAACAAAGATTTTATTGTTAACAGCAACCTTAAAAAAACATAGCAAACTGCTAGTATCATCAGGTTTGAACCTTCTTTAAATGCTTTGGAATACACTGTTTTCCAGTGGGTGACTTTCTAAGAAACAAATGCCTACATTTAAGCTACTAAGAAAGAATACTTTTTATCTTATATACATAGTCTACATAGGACTGCTCTAAGATGAAAATCATCCTGCTGAAGAACAAGCAAAACTAGAAAGAAAAGAAAACCCAGAAGCCCCAGCCATGCTCTTAAGATTATATTACAATTGAATTTAATTCTTTTGTGGTGCTTAGAATCAAACATATAGCTTAATAGATGTGCTCTATCACTGAGCTATATACCCCATCCCAAGCTCATTCCTCTCCTTTTCTTAGCACTATCATCTCTAAGGTGTTCATTTTATCCATTTGATCCATCCTGGAGTCTCACTACCTGAAATTTTATTTTTATTAGTACTTACTATGTTTTTGTCTGGTATGGCCACCAAAAGTTAGTGATTACTTCACCTGGTCTCTTCTAGCCACTTAATCTTAGATATATGATTAAAGACGTTAATAAGCCTTTACATGTTGGACAACTCTGGGCAGAGTCTAGTTTGATTCCCATCACTATAAAACTCTACTGACCAGCCATTGTCTTGGTTGTCCCAAGCAGTATCAGTACAATATGTCTATAGGTTCATGGCCATCCAGAGATAGAGAGAGAGAGACACTGATTTGATACATACATACATACATACATACATGCATGCATGCATGCATACATACATACATATATACATACATATTATAAAATCAGGAAATGAAATTTCACTGGAGGACACAATAGCAAAATTATGAGGTTATTTATTTGTCTGATTGATTGTTTTGGGGGGTGTGTGTGTGTGTGTGTGTGTGTGCGCGCGCGTGCATGCCTGTATTTGTGTGGTTCATGCAAGTGATTGTACAGGTGTTCACACCCATATGTTTACACAAAGAGGCTAGAGGAAGACATTGGGTGTCATTGTTGCACTCCACTTTATTTCTTTAAGACAGAGTCTCTCACATTATTTTTCCATTGATGTGATATAATACCATGACATAGTCACCTCTTAGAGAAAAGGGTTTATTTGGGCTTATGATTCCAGAGGGATAAGGTTCCATCATCATCACTGCATAGATGCTTGGCAGTAGGCAGGCATAGTGACTAGAGCAACAAGCTGAGAGCTTACATCTTGAACCATAAACGTGAAGCCAAGAGAGAGAGCACTAGGAACAACAGGAGACTTTGAAACTTCAAAGCCCCCAGTGACCAGACTATAGCTCCTAAACCTATCAAACAGCATCACCAACCGGGACCAAAGTATTCACATGCCCAAGATGATGGGGGACATTCTTATTTAAGCCTCTACTATAACCTATAAACTAGAGATTGCTGTTTTGCCTAATATGGTGGGTCAGCAAGCTCTTAGGCTTACCTGTCTCTGCTCCTTAAATCTGGGTTATAAACATGTGCAGCCATGCCTGGCTTTTCACATTGATTTTAGGGATTTGGACTCATGTCATACATTTGCACAGCAAGCACTCTTAACCACTAAGTCATTTCACCAGCCCCTAAGTTGTTTTATTTAAAAATAATTATTAGACTATGAGCCATATAGAATCCCTGAAGTTACAAGCACTAGAGAACATCAGCGAGAGTGCTGAGGACTGACCAGACTTTTAATAAACCAAGAAAAACCAGTGTGGGTCTAAGTGAATACAGTGTAGCTGAGGTAGAAAGAGATGGAAGGAAGGGGCTGCCAGAGAGGCAATTGATGGGCAGTGATGAGGCTGATCATGTCTACAGATTATGTAGAGCTATTTCAGGATGAATACCCAGATTAAGACAGGTAAATCTGCAGAAGGTACCTGGCTTTGACAAGCCCTGAATATGCCACATAGCTTAATTATGTCAGTGCTTGTGTCTATCAGTGCAATGGCTTGTGACAGGTAAGCCTGACCTCTTGTCCTCATATCTCTTATCCTCTTGCCATTCTTCTCTTTCTGCAGGCTAAGAAGTGCACAGTGATTGGAGGCTCTGGGTTCCTGGGGCAGCACCTGGTAGAACAGTTGCTGGCGCGAGGCTATGCTGTCAATGTATTTGATATCCGCCAAGGCTTTGATAACCCTCGGGTGCAGTTCTTTATAGGCGACCTGTGCAGCCAACAGGTAAGGAACCCACTCAGCTTCAGTGCTCTCTCACAAGACCCCAAAGGGAAATCAAGTGCTCAGAGACCAGGATAATGTAAAAGTTATAGGAAATAATTTCACACACCGTGTCGTCATTAATCAGAATGAACAACAGTTGCCTGTGTCACAGGGATTTCGTTGTGTCATAGGAACATGGGAACAGCCATGGGCTATAGTCCAGTGAGCAGACAAGGCTGTGTGCCAAGCAAACTTTACCAAAACATTTTATCAAACATATTAGAGGTTGCAACATGCCAACTGCTGCCCTAGAGTATGCAGATGGTAGGCCATATGGTATTTATTCCTTTCAATTGAGATACAGTTCACATGCCATAGCATTCATATTTAAAATATATTTTATTATTTTAGCTATGTATATATGTCTATGTTGATATGTGATTTGAGTGCAGATGTCTGCAGAAGTCATAGATGTTAGAAACTAGCAGCTCCCCAATCAGAGACAGAGTTAAAGGTGGTTGTAAACCATCTGGTATGGGTACTGGGACTTAACTCAGATCCTCTGGAAGTGCAGTGCGTGTTCATAACTGCTGAGCCACCTCTCCAGCCCTGAACTTCACATTTTTGAAATGTACTCTGAAATAATTTTCAGCAGCTCTTCAAAACTGTGCAGTCATTCTCTGCTATCTACTTCTAGAATATCTTCACTCCCAAAGGAGATCCTGTACCTGTTGAGTTCCCCCCAGGCCTCAGCACCACTCTTCCACTTTCAGTTGTTCTGAAAATGTCCTTTAACACAATGCTTTCAAGTTCCATCCATGTTGTATGGAGTATTTATATTTTGAATCATTGTAGGTATTGCTAAGTCTCTCAGCAAAGCTCTTGGGTGTATTTATGGTGACCATCCACAGCCACCCCTTTCTCCCCTTCCCAAGTGACTTGCTTCATTCCACAGTGGTTTCAGCTCCTTGCTGAACGTGGCCTTATCAACATTTCTGGTAAACTTGTACTACAGTGGGACCAACTCTGGGCATTTTACTGTCACTCTCTGTATAACTTTCATCTTCTTGTCACTTGTCAGCTAGGATTCTCCAGAAAAACAATCCATAGTGGGAAGGAGAGGGCAGTGCACAGGGCAGGAAGGAAAGAAAGACCAAGATCAAATTCAAAGAATGAGTTTATGTGATTGGGGGCAGGGGAGAACATGAAGTTGGCAGGACAGACAGGAAACTTGGGCAGAACTGACAGGGTGCCCTGATTAGGACCCCTGCCTCTGGTAGAAACCTGGTTTGTTCTTAAGGTCTTCACCAAGAGTTTCAAGGACAGTATTCTTTTGTCTGAACCAGCTGATAATTAATATTCCCCCACAGCCAGTTCTGGATGTAGTCACTGGGGAATAGATATGACATATACCAGGTGATTCACCAGAATCTCCTTCGGATTATAGCCCTAGCACTGGTAAAACGATCTGTCTTTTCCTTCTGCTTCTCTGGGAAATGAGTAAATTCTGACTGCTCCTTGCTTTTATCACTGCCATAGCCCTCACCCTCCCCTGGTGCCATTCAGCCTCGCGATCACAAGCCCGCACACGCCTCCATCTGATTCCAAAGGAAGACTTTCACAACACAGCATATTCTCTAGTTACAATCAACCTCTCAGGTACAAGCAACGAGTATTAACCAGGGCAGGAATTTGCCAGACAAATGTGATAAAAGGTCAGAGGATTAAGGCGAAACTCAGAGTTAAAGGTGGTTGTAAACCATCTGGTATGGGTACTGGGACTTAACTCAGAGTAGATCCTGAATTCTAAGCTAAGCAAAGAAAGGTGGATATAGTTAAAGACCATGGCAGAGGAAACTTCCTTTTGCCTCAGCCTCCCAGTGCTGGAACTACAGGCACCTACTTATGACAGCTGAAGAACCCCCTCTCATTGCACTCTCTTTAGCTCCTAGTTCTACTTTCCAAACAGCCAGATGAAAAAAGATGCTTACCAGCTTCTGACTATTATAAATAAGGCTGCTATGAACATAGTGGAGCAAGTGTCCTTATTGCATGCAGGTAAAGCCTCTGGGTATATGCCCAGGAGTGTCATAGCTGGATCCTCCAGGAGTGTCATGCCCAGTTTTCTGAGGAACCACCAGACTGCTTTCCAGAGTGGTTGTACCAGCTTGCAATCCCACCAGCAGTGGAGGAGTGTTCCTCTTTCTCCACATCCTCGCCAACAACTGCTGTCTCCTGTGTTTTTGATCTTAGCCATTCTGACTGGTGTGAGGTGAAATCTCAGGTTGTTTTGATTTGCATTTCCCTAATGACTAAGGATGTTGAACATTTCTTTAGGTGCTTCTCAGGTGAAAATTCTTTGTTTAGCTCTGTACTCCATTTTTAATAGGGTTATTTATCCCTCAGTGGAGGAATGGGTACAGAAGACGTGGTATATTTACACGATGGAATACTACTCTGCAATTAAAAACAAGGAATTCATGAAATTCTTAGGCAAATGGTCAGAACTGGAAAATATCATCCTGAGTGAGGTAACCCAATCACAAAAGAACACACATGGTATGCATTCACTGATAAGTGGATATTAACCCAGAATCTCGGAATACCCAAAACACAATTTACATATCAATTGATTTCCAAGAAGAAGGAAGGAGAGGCCCCTGGTCCTGGAAAGACTGGATGTAGCAGTGTAAGGGAATACCAGGACAGAGAAGCTGGAAGGGGTTGACTGGGGAACAGGGAGAGGGAAGAGGCTTATGGGACTTTCGCAGAGGGGGGAACTGGGAAAGGGGAAATCATTTGGAATGTAAATAAAAAATATAGAAAATAAAAAAATGCAAAGGAAAAAAAGAAAAAGATGCTTACCAACTGAAAGGACGTAGGGGGAACAAAGTAATTCCAGATCTATGATATTTTTTAAAATTTTATTTTTATTTTATGCGTATGGGTGTTTTGCCTGCATATGTGTCTCTGTGACACATATATACTGCACCAACAGAGGCCAGAAGAAGGTGTCTGGTCTTCTGGAACTTGAGCTACAGACAGATATGAATAAGTATGTGGATGCTGGGAATCAATTCCAGGACCTCTGAAGAGCAACCAGGGCTCTTAAACACTAAGCCATCTCTCCAGCCCCATATCCCGCTTTTTTAAAGAGTTGCTCCTCCCACCCCCAACTTGTGGTGCCTTTTGTAGCTTTTGTACTTCAGATTATTGTTTTTTGTAAGCCATCTGGCTTTTCCACTTATAGCTTTAGGATTTTTTTTAAATATCCAGGCCTCAGTTTTGGTCTTTTTATTATATTCTCCCTATATCATAGCCCATGTCCTGTGTTCCTTCTTTTTCTTTATGCTATTATATAGATTCTCTCCTTTGTATAACTTCTCATGGCCATGTCATCTATACCCTCTCACATTATTGTCTGTGTTTATGAAGGTGTGGCCAGATAGACATTCTTGTGAAGGCCAGAGGTTGACATCAGGTGTCTGTAGTCACTTTCCACCTCATTTTTGAGACAGTATCACTGAACCTAGAGTTCATTGACTCAGCTAGGCTAGCTGGCCAGAACTCCAGGAATCTACATGTCTCTGCTCCACCAGTCCTGGGATTACAGGCAAACCTTTGTGCACAGCTTGGTTTTTGTTTGGTTTTTAGTTGTTTTTTTTCATTCTTTTTTTATTGAAAAAGGAAGTAAAAACATGATAAAATTGAAGATTTACATGGAAAATATTTCTAACAAAACTGAAGAAATATATAGAAAAACACATTAAAATTGACAATTTTCATGGAAAATTAAAGAGTAAAATGGTAGACATAAAAAACATTGTTAAATTAATTGAAAAAGGAAGTAGAAACATTTTATGATAGAATTGAAGGTTTACATGGAAAATATTTCTGATAAAATTGTCGAAAAATATAGAATAATGTTAAAATTAAAGATTATCATGGAAAATTACACAGATAAAATGATAGGCATAAAAATATTTCTAAGTTGATTGAAAGTGGAGTTATAAACATTTTCTGATAAAATTGAAGATCTACAAGGAAAATATTTCCGATAAAAAACAAGAAATATATAGAAAAACATGTTAAAATTGAATATTTTATGGAAAATTATGCAGATAAAATGATAGGCATAAAAATATTTCTAAGATGATTGAAAGTGAAATTATAAACATTTTCTGATAAAATTGAAGAAATATATAGAAAACATTAAAATTGAAGATTATCATGAAAAATAAATAATGCAGATAAAATGGTAGACATAAAAAACATTGCTAAATTAATTGAAAGAGGAATTACAAACATTTTCTGATAAAATTGAAGATTTACATGAAAAATATTTCTGTTAGTCTATGTCTTTTTATTGGATAATTGAGTCCATTGATATTAAGAGATATCAAGGAATAGTGATTGTTGCTTCCTGTTATTTTCAATGTTATTTTTATTTTTGTGTGGTTACTTTCTTTTGGGTTTGTTGGAAGATTACTTTCTTGCTTTTTCTAGGGTGTAGTTTCCCCCCTTGTGTTGGTGTTTTCCATCTATTATCCTTTGTAGGGCTGGATTTGTGGACAGATATTGTGTAAATTTGGTTTTATCATGGAATATCTTGGTTTCTCCATCTATGGTAATTGAGAGTGTTGCGGGATATAGTAGCCTGGGCTGGCATTTGTGTTCTCTTAGGGTCTGTATGAGATCTGCCCAGGATCTTCTGGCTTTTATCGTCTCAGGTGAGAAGTCTGGCGTAATTCTAATAGGCCTGCCTTTATAGGTTACTTGACCTTTTCTCCTTACTGCTTTTAATATTCTTTCTTTGTTTAGTGCATTTGGTGTTTTGATTATTATGTGCCGGGAGGACTTTCTGGTCTGGTCCAGTCTGTTTGGAGTTTTGTAGGCTTCTTGTATGTTCACGGGCATCTCTTTCTTTAGGTTAGGAAAGTTTTCTTCTATAATTTTGTTGAAGATATTTACTGGCCCTTTAAGTTGGGAATCTTTGCACTCTTCTATACCTATAATCCTTAGGTTTGGTCTTCTCATTATATCCTGGATTTCCTGGATGTTTTGGTTTACAAGCTTTTTGTATTTTGCATTTTCTTTGACTGTTGAGTCAATGTTTTCTATGGTATCTTTAGCACCTGAGATTCTCTCTTCTCTCTTGTATTCTGTGGTTGATGCTTGCGTCTATGACTCCTGATCTCTTTCCTAGGTTTTCTATCTCCAGAGTTGTCTCCCTTTGTGATTTCTTCATTGTTTCTACTTCCGTTTTTAGATCCTGGATGGTTTTGTTCAGTTCCTTCACTTGATTGTTTGTGTTTTCCTATAATTCTTTAAGGGATTTTTGTGTTTCCTCTTTAAGGGCTTCTACCTGTTGACCCATGTTCTCTTTTATTTCTTTAAGGGATTTTTATGTTGACCCTGTATTTCTTTAAGGGATTTACTTATGTCCTTCTTGAAGTCCTCTATCAGCATCATGAGATGCAATCTTAAATCCAACTCTTGCTTTTCCGGTGTGTTGGGGTATCCAGGAATTTCTGTTGTGGGAGAACTGGGCTCTGATGTTGCCAAGTAGCCTTGGTTTCTGTTGGTAGGGTTCTTGCACTTGCCTTTCGCCATCTGGTTATCTCTGGTGTTAGTTGGTCTTGCTGTCTCTGGCTGGAGCTTGTCCCTCCTGTGAGTCTGTAAACCTGTGTCTGTACTCCTAGGAGACCAACTCTCTTCTAACAGGGTCTGCACAGTAGGCTGTGGAGCTGCCTGGCTCCCTGGTGCAAATGGCGACTGAAGGCTCCTGTCCCAGCTGTTCCACTGATTGTAAGCCCTGTGCCCTCCTAGCTGTTCCCCTCCAGAGAGGAGGTGGAGATGTCAGCTCCTCGCTCAGAAGTGAAAGCACTGCTGGGAGATCACTGTTTCCTAGTGGGCTGTGCATAGAAGGCTGTGGAGCCGTCTGGCTCCCTGGTGCAAATGGCCTGGTTTTGTTTTTAACTTGAGTCCTGGGGACTCCCAACTAACCACCTTTTCAGCATGTCTGACCCCCCACCCCATTATTTTCAAGCCAATCTTCAACATATCAGTCTATCTATAAACATTTCAGGATTTGTCTCTAAAGCATAAAAATCATTTTTAATAAAAATATTATACAATATTATCTCAGAAGCACCGTAAATACTTCCTTAATGCATAATTGCTTTCCCAAATAAAGAGTTAAACACAGTCAAGATTTCACTGTGTATTTGATAAATATGTCAGTCTCTTAGTTCCTAAGATGCATTAGTAGGTATGTTGACTTAGTGGTGTTTAGCTTGTTCATGATCAGGTAGCATATCCCAGAATCTGGAATTTGCTAATTGCATCTCCAGGTAATCAGCATGTCCCTGTGCCATCTGCTGTTTTCTGTAAACTAGTAGATCCATTGTCAGTAAGGCACCCATGGGCCACTTATGGAAACCAAGCACTTCAATTAAGATAAGTCAACAATGAGAGGCACTTTAAAATACATATTGAAATTCAGAGACTAAGTACAAAATCATTAAGTAGCTCAATAATTTCATGTTGATTATGTCCAGGTACTACAAAATCTAGACTTTGATAGGTTTACACACACACACACTTTTTTCTGAGACAGGGTTTTGCTTTTTATTGTAGGCTAGCTTTGAACTCACTATGTCAAGGATACTAGCCCCAAACTCACAGTAATCCTTTTGCTTCCAACTCCCAAATAAGTATGAAGCAAAGACTTGATGTGGTTCTGGTTCCCCCAATCCTGCTGCATCATGACTACAAATCCCTATGTGTATGTATGTGTGTATACACGCATGTGCACATGCACACACATGAGAGAGAGAGAGATTTTAGGGATATTAAATACATTAGAGAGGAGAGTATTTGTCTTCATCCACATTTCCTGGTTCACTGCTGCTTCTTGAGGGCAGATTAAAGAAACTGCTACTCATCATCTTTCGAAAGGTGAGTCATATGTGCTTCTCCCCACCCAGTGTCAGAGGGATCCATCCCCATACCCAGGAGGAAGGAATGCTACACAGAGCAGCCAAAAAGAATCTGGCCAGACAGGCCTTGCTGGGTTTTCTTATTAACTGTGCTTATGCCTGTGCTTCAGCTGTGCTTGTGTGCTGAAACTGGAAGCTTGTGCACCCAGGGTGGGCATAGAAGCTCTGTACCACTTCCTCAATACCTTACCCTGTGCATCTCTTCGCCTGTACCCTTTGTAATTCCTTTATAGTGAGTCACTAAATGTGTTTACCTGAATTCTGTTAGCCTCTTGCACAAGTTAAACAAAGCCATAAAGGGAATCTGGGAATGTAGTAACTATGGGTGCATAGATTCTTTTTTATCTAACACATTATTAAAGGAATCTATGCGTCCATAGTTCCTAAAAAGAAAATACAAGTAGACAGAGGTCTACTTAGCAGAGGAATGTCAGCTCAATAAATGTTTAGGGCGCAGTCAAATGATAATGTCACCATTTGCTGAGAAATGCTCCAGGACAGAAACATCAGTGGGTGTTGTAAGTATCACCCCCACAGATTTGGTAAGAATCTGGCAGGCAGCTATCACCTTCATTGAATGATCCAACTTGATATTACCAGCAGTGTCCTGATAAGGATACACCAGCACTGATGTGGAATGCTAGCCAAAACCATTAAGCCTGAATACAATCATGAATGAACAGACAAGTGCAAATTGAGAAGTCCATAAAATAACCTCTCTGATCCTGTGAAATATTAGTGTTGCAGAAGGCAGAAAGCAAAACTCAGGGAACTGCTCCAGATTAAAGTAAATGGAAAGAAGAGAAGGATCACATATACATGGTCCATGTTTGTATCCTAAACCCCCCAAAATTGTCAGAATGATTAGGGAAGTGTAAATATGGAATAACTGTTACTTAAGAGTTCCTAGGGGCTGAGGAAATAGCTCAGTGAGTTCCAATCCTCGGAACCCACAAATAATAAAAAGCTATGTATAGTCATACAAGCCTGCAAACCAAGCATTAGGGAGGTAGAGATGGGTGATTTTCAGGAGTTTGTTAACCAGCTAACATACCTCAAACAACAAGGTGTCTTTTAAAATATAGACAGTAGAGAAAGGTGATGCTTTCTGAGTTTGAGGGCAGACTGGTCTACATAGCAAGTTCCAGACCACCTGAGGATACATAACAAGACCCTGTCTCAAAAAAAATAATGGAATTCTTTTTTCCTCAAGAGTAAATAAGTTTATTCCTCTCTATTTTCTATTTTCACTAATAACTCTTATTCTTACTGATGACCAAACTGCCTCTTCTTTGACCAGTAGGAGTCTCTGCGTGTTGGTTCTTGAGTCTTTTTAGTTTCTAGTAGGCTTAGAGAGCCTTACTGATTCCTGGTTCATTTAGTATGTTTACTACCCCAGATCTGCAGCCACCTGTTTGTCTTAGGAGGTCCCTTCTAGAAGTAAGTGAAACCTGCTCGCTTTGTAAATCTTCTTCCTGTCACTGTATTGTCTGGCTTCTAGTACTCCCATTTTATTCAGGACAAGGTAATAGGAAGGGAATGATTAAAGGAAAACTTGTTTTTATCCAACATGCTTTTGTGTAGTTTGAGTCTTTTACAAAGAGTATGGTTTTTGTGTTGCTTATATAATGATAAAAAGCCAAAAGACCTAGAGGCCACAGATGACAGAATGTGAGAAGGCTATTGACCTGCCCTAAACTGGAATGATTCTTTTGTCTGTGTGTGCTTTTCCAGGACCTGTACCCAGCTCTCAAAGGTGTAAGCACAGTTTTCCACTGTGCGTCACCCCCTTCACACAGTAACAACAAGGAGCTCTTTTATAGAGTGAATTTCTTTGGCACCAAGACTGTCATTGAAACCTGCAAAAAGGCTGGAGTTCAGGTAAGGGGAATGCTGCGGTAACGAGTATCAGAAGCATGTGCTTGCCTTTTCAGAGGGAGGGGAGGGGGAGTAGTTCTTGTTACTGTCTTCCTGGACCTATCCAGGGTTGCCTTTTACATGTTGAAAAGATACTAAAAATTAAGCCCTGGGCACCAGTTGATATCACAGAGGACCAGTTGGGGTTATACTCTTCTAATACAGATAGGCCATCTGAATGCTCAGGTAGAGTAAGGCCTTCCTGAACCATAAGATAATTTTGTGCAGAACTTTTTAAAAAGAATCATCACATTGTTTAACAACCTTGCTTATATTAAAAAATAAGAAAAGGACTGTTGTTTATATCTGATAGAAACCCATCATGACTTAGGCTAAAGGACATACAGGTTTTAGCCTTGTATCAGCTTACAACACTGTTAGAAATCTGCTTCCTAGAATGACCCTAATGGAACCCCAGCTTCTAGGTCCAGCATCTCACTTGCTTACAGTGAGTGCTACATGCCACAGATACTCTGAACTGAGAAAAAGGGTACTTCTCCTGATAATTTCCTGGGTACTTTTGGCCAGTTCCCAGTAACCAACTGGCCCAACAGGATTCCCATTGGTTAAAATTCCTATCTGCCAATTATATTAATGCATAAGCAGGAAGTAGAGAGAGATGGATGTCAGTATTCAGTTAGCTTCATCCTTTCTTCCTGTTCAGGACCCCAACCCATGATCCCCTGCATGGTAGCTGTTCCTCTATAATTGAAACCTCTGTGGAAGTGCCACATAGACACACCCAGAGATGTGTCAACTGTCATACTCAGCTGTGCTTTCCCCTTGACAAGACACTTTGCCCTGCTGCAGTTGTCACCTACTTTTTCTCTTCTTTGGTAGCCACGTACCTCTGGTATAAGGTATTGACTTGCATGTCGGACAACTTTATAACAATTCAAAGTGTCACACTGAATGTCTTTCTGAAACTTTTTTCCACCAATACTAAACTTTTCAGCTTCATATGTCTTGATATATGTAGGTCTTATTCATCCTCTGAGGGGGTAAACAACTTGGTGTATAGGAGCAAAGAAATTGGTATAAGGATATAATGCATTTTATCTCAAAGTTTTAAAATGTTACTTCCCATACTTAAGGCTAATTAACCAGGAATCTATGATTATATGCAACAGGGTCAAGATTGATTTTTTTTGCCAAAAACAGTTAACCAGTTAAACATGCTGAGGGTTTAATCCAACATTTGTACAAACATATGCCTCCTACAGCATACTCTGGGCATCTTGTCCTGCAGGAGTCTGTTTCTAGGTTTCTGTTTATTATACTTACCTCTTTTCTCATGGCTGTAGCATACATATCAGTATTTGGTAGGGCACACTCCTTGACCAACTTCTTCAAAGATCCCTTAGCTGCTCTGAGACTTTTGTTCAAATTTTCCCATCTACTATATAATCAGCTTGTTAAGTTCCTTGATGAAGCTGCTGAGATTGTTACTGCAATTGCATTTATGTTCTAGAAAACTTTTAAAAGAGCTGATTTCTTTCTACCATTTAGTCTTCCTTTCTTTTTCTTTTCTTCTCTTTTTTTTCTTCCTTTTTTCCTATTTGGTTTTTTAGAACAGGGTTTCTCTGTGTAGTCCTGGCTGTTCTCGAATTCACTATGTAGACCAAGATGGCCTCAGATTCAAAGATCTGCCTGCCTTTGCCTCTCAAGTGCTGGGATTAAAGGCCTGAGCCACCACCACCTGGTAAGTCTTCCTTTCTATAAATATGAAATATCTCCTAATCTGTAATGCCACTCAGAGATATTGTACTGTACTTCACAAAGGTTTTATACATCTTTTGTTGAATTTATTCATGTGTACCCCATCATGTGTTAATTACCAACTTATACTATATTTTCAATTTCTACTGATGTTTAGGAATATGACTAATTTTCATAATACACATATACATATATGTGTTTATATGTAGTTTTAGTTTGGGGGTTGTTTTTATTTGGGGTGTGTGTGTGTGTGTGTGTGTATGCACACATGCACACATGCTCACATGCAGGAGCTTTCAAAGGCCAAAGGCATCAAATCCTATTGGAACTGGAGTTACACAAGGTTGTGAGCCATACAACATGGGTGTGGGAAAGCCAACTCAGTTTTTCTTCAAGAGCACTAAGCGCTCTTACCCACTGGAGAGCCATCTCTCCAGCCCCTAATTTTCCTATATTTATTGTGAATTTAACTAGTTTGCTGAACTGTTAATATTGTCCATAGGCTTGCCCATGTTTTCTGTATAAGCATTTTATTTTCATTTCTATCATCTACTAATGCAGCCATTCTCAACCTCTGGGTCATGACCCCTTTAAGGATATCCTACATGTCAGATATTTACATTACAATATATAATAGTAGCAGAATGGCAGTTATGAAGTAGCAATGAAATAATGTTATGGTTGGGGGTCTCCACAACATGAGGAACTGTATTAAAAGGTCACAACATTAGGAAGGTTGAGAACCACTGCACAAATGAGATTAATTTGGTTTCTTGTTTTTTAAACATTATAAATTAGTTTTTGTCTTCTCCTACCACTTTGGTTAGGACTTGTAGAATGATTTATAATAAAAGAAGCAAAGAACATATATAGCTAGCTGCTTTCCTTTCTTCCTTCCATCTTTTTTTTTTTCATAGTGCTGCTGTGGACTGAACCTAGGGCCTTACACATGCTAGATGTTTGGTTCTACTAGCAAAACATGTAAAGCATGACTAAAGTTATGTGTGTATGCGTGTATATGTGTTTACATGGCAAGATTGGTTCGTAGCAGAGCATCCAGTAGAATTTTGCAAGCAGAAATTTCCCTACAGGTTGGTGGTCCATCCTTCCCTCCATGGAGATGCTCTCCTATAGTGACCTGCCATGACTAGTGTTAGTTTTTTTCCCTCAGATGTGATAGGATGGAAAAAAAATAAGATCTACTCTTTTTGATTGGAATACCATAATGTGTTTAGATTTCCTATGGCTACAGCAAGTGACTTGGAAATGCCTTAGATAGAGCTTGCTCATGCACTTTGAATAGCAATAATTCCTGACTTGTTTCCTTTGATTTTTTTCTTCCAGAAATTAATTTTAACCAGTAGTGCCAGTGTTGTCTTTGAGGGTGTTGACATAAAAAATGGAACTGAAGACCTCCCTTATGCCATGAAGCCCATTGACTACTACACAGAGACCAAGATCTTGCAGGAGAAAGTATGTACTTTAAAGCCAGTTAAATGAGCAGATACCTCAAGTGTCTTCATTCATAAGAAAAAATATCCATGAACATGGGAATGTTAGTATTTTGAGGCCCAAGTGCCCAATATGAGATGTAAATTCATGTGTGAAGTTAAATTTCAAGAGGACTGGATACCTTAATGTGGCCAGATACTGTTCTCAGTATTTTCTGGGAACTACTTCTTTTACACTCGAAAATAATTTCGCATGGTAGGTACTCTTTCTTATCATTTCCAAATTACAGGAAAATATCCTGATTCACAGAGGGATCCAGAGTCTTCATCAGGGATCCCATAATTTCCATGTGATTGGGTTGAGCACTGAGGTTTCGAGGACAATGGGGATCCCACACTATAGACTAGGCAGCTGTGGACTTCCATCTCTTAGTCCTTTGCAGCACACCACACACTGTAGTTCACTTTCTAAGCTGGTACTCATAAACTGAAGCTCTACATTGAACAGGCATGGGTCTTACTGTTCTGCCTGTCCTCACATTCAGCTCAGTACAGGACACAGTCACATAGAAATCACAGCAGAACCTGTTCTCAGCTAATTAAGAGAGACCAGATGTGGCCTTTGACATGTTAAAGTCCTATATCCATGCTATGTCCTCCTGCTCCATGGAGCTAGGCTTAAGGAAGACCAAAGCTTACAATGAGCCTCCTGATATTAGTTACCTCAGAGACCCTGTGCAGCTGAGTAAGCTCATGACCTCCAGAAGGAAGCCTGGCCTCAAATCATGAATGTGTCACTGGCATGGACTTTTGGGTATTCAACTGGAAGTCATAAAAACTGGAGGTGACTCCAACAGTAGCTTAATCTTGTTTTCCAGATCAACACTTTAAACCCTCTTAATAATAATAATAATAGGTCATCTGTATTAGTCAGGGTTCTCTAGAGTCACAGAAACTATGGGTATTCTCTATATAGTTAGGGAATTTATCGATGACTTACAGCTTGTAGTCCAACTTCCCAACAATAGTCAGCAGTACTTGTGGATGGAAGTCCAAGGATCTAGCAGTTGCTCAGTTCCACGAGGCAGGCCAGGAAGAGTCAGAGTAAATCTTCCTTCTTCCAATGTACTTATATAGATCTCCAGCAGAGGGTGTGGCCCAGATTAAAGGCGTGTGCTACCACGCCTTTAATCCCAGATGACCTTGAACTCAGAGATCTCCTAATCTTAATCTTCTGGAATTCATAGTCACTATGCATCAAGATCTCCAGGTCAGAAATTTGTATCTTGGAGCCTCCAGATTAGGATTATAGGTGAGCCTTCTAATTCTTGATTAGTTCATTCCAGATTTAGTCAAGTTGACAACCAGGAATAGCCACTACAATCATCTTTGGCATTAGTCCAGAAATTCTTCAAATTCCATTATCTTTAACACTACAGGTATTCATGACAAAGGCCATTTGAAGGCTTGCTCATTCCCTTCAGCACCTGCATACATATTTTGCCATCTTGTTTTTACTAACAATAATAACAAATCATTTGGGAAATCACTTATGAGGCAAAATCTGTTTCTTCATATAGTCATGCATCATAAGGATGGAGACATGTCTAGAGAAATGCATCATTGGGTGATTTATCATTGTGGGAACATAACTCAGACAGCTATGGTACCTCTAGCATATGAGACCACCAGTATGTGTCTTTGTGTGTATATGTGTATGTCTACATGATACCAGAGATATATGGATGTATGTATATTTGTATTGAGGCAGGTATCATCTTCTGGAATGTTGTCTACCTCCTTTGAGACAGGGTCATTCATTGACCTGGAACTCACCAGTTAGACTAAACTGGTTGTCCTGTAAGCCTTGGGTATTTTCCTGTGCCTGTCTCCATAGCCATGGGATTGTAAGCATGCACCTCCACATATTTTGACATGGGTTCTGGGGAATCAAACTCATATCCTTGTGCTTGCAAAGTAAAAGCTTTGCTGACTGAGCCAGCTCCCCAACTCTACGTATCTGCTGTTGACTAAACTGTTTGTTACATGGTGTGTGAGTATGCTTGAAGCTTTGCACACGTCACTGAATTCAGGAGCTCTTTTGATGGTAGCAGCCTGGCTGGAGGCTCAAGACTACCTCACTAACTAGAACTCTCAGACCCTTTCCAGCAATTGAAGACAGGATACACCTTGTGGCTACCTGAGCTTTCTGATTTCATCCTAGCAGGTATTAGCCAGTTTTCTCCTGCCTTGTTGGCTTTTCATGGACAGATGGGATACAGTATGCTGTCCCAAGGTAGACAACTCTCCAGTGGCCTGCACACATACCAGATATGTCATCGGTCTGCCTCCTAATGGGAAGTACTCCACACATAGTAAAGTACTATCTTAGCTCAGGAAAAGTCTTACAGTGGCTCCTTTCTCTCCTGCTCTCTTTCAGGCAGTACTGGAAGCCAATGACCCTAAGAAGAATTTTTTAACCACAGCCATTCGTCCTCATGGTATTTTTGGCCCAAGGGACCCCCAATTGGTCCCAATCCTAATTGATACAGCTAGAAAGGGCAAAATGAAGTTCATGATTGGGTAAGGCAGCTCCCGTTGCTCTCTGTCCCCTTCTGACTGTGTGATCACACATGCAGAAAATAATTTGAGAGTGCCAAAAGTATTGTATAACTGTCTGATTCTATTCAGGCTTCTTTAACAAAATTTTATACTCTGGGTAACATCACAAACAGGAGTAACTCACAGCTTACAGTTCTGGAGACTGAAAAGTCCAAGATCAGCTGTTGGCAAAACTGGTATCTACTAAGAGATCTTAGCAGTGTCTGCTAATGACTATCTACTCCTCTTACCCTCCGTGTATCTTTATGTGGCTCCTATTCCTGAGCACAACACTCTCCTGTTCTAATTACCATGTAAAGTTTCTACCTCAGAACACCAGTACATTGAGGATTAGATTCTAACATGAATATCAAGGGAACACAAACATTTAGACCATACATGTGAGCTTCTCTGTTGTCCTCCATGTTGATTTCCTGAAAGTACTATATCAAATTCCCAGTTCTTAAAACAACAAAAATTGATTCTCATTTATGGAAATCAGAAGTCTAAAATGCAGCTGTTGGCAGGACTAGCTCCTGGATGCTGTGAGGCGCCCACAGGCCGCTGAGCTTGTCTTTGCTGCTCCTAACGTACCACTGTATCACTCATACCTCATACCTCTGATAAAAACATCAGCATTGAGCTAAGACTTCTGCTCTAGTCTTACCATAACTGATTTCATCTGCAGAGACCCCATTTCAATATACAGTCACTCCACAATTTCCAGAGTGGTGTAAGCTTTGAAAGGATGCCATTTAGTGTTGTACACTCCTGCAGGTACACTGGGAAAAGATGTTGATGCTGGTTACAAATTAAAGAAGCTAAAGCTCTGGAGGGAAGCAATGACCCTTGACTCTTTGCATATTGAAGGCATTTCTTCTGTTTAAAAAGTGAAGGATGACAGTGGATGTGGCTGAGTGCTAAACATCCTTGTCTTTCCTTTTTTCTTTTGTTTTGTTTTGTTTTCTTTGAGACAGGGTGTCTATGTGGCCCTGGCTGTCCTGGAGCTTGTTCTGTACACCAGGCTGGCCACAAACAGAGATTCTCCTGCCTCTGCCTCCTGAGTGCTAGAATTAAAGACATACACCTCTGTGCCCAGTACCTCTTCTTTTACATTTCTTTTTTCCTCTTTATCCCTGTGTCTTGTCTTCCTATACTTACTAAATCTCACTGATCCTCTGACTTAAAATGTTGAGGGATTACAGAGGTGGGTGCTAGAAAACTGGAAGTCCATTGGCGGGGCGTATCCTGGGCAAGTGTTCAAGATACATACCCCAAATATGAGCCTAAGAAGACACATTTGTGCTGGTCCTGATGGGACATGCAGGACACCATGATCCCAGATTCAATATTTCACTGTTCCCAAGGGCCCCAGTAGTTCAGCATAGTCATGTTTCCTTACCTGCTACAATTATTTAACTGTACCAGAGGCAGGCACTGTTGAGATAGAAGTGGGTTATTTCATTGAATGTCTCAGTGCTGGGACTTTGTAGGGCCAGCATCCAGACACTCAGCACAACTTAAATACTTCCTGTGTACCCACAGAAATGGGAAGAACCTGGTGGACTTCACCTTCGTGGAGAATGTGGTTCATGGACACATCTTAGCTGCTGAGCACCTCTCCAGAGATGCAGCTCTGGGTGGGAAGGTAAGATACTTGCTTCTCTCAGTACTTTAGGATCCACTAGGAAGTTCTATACCATAGCAGCATCACATTACTTTGGAGCTGACAGCCAGGATGGACCCAAGCTTCAAGGCTTTTTTTCTCTAGAGCTCCCATGCTCACTCCAGGCCTGGGCACATGCACATTGGGCAGATGCCTACTCCTCGTTTTTCTCCTTCTTATAGTCCAGATCTTCATCCTCCCTCCCCACCCACACATGGCTCATATTACTTCGGCTGACACGCCTCTAGCAAGTGATGCATATGAACTTCCTGACATTTGGTATCCAGAAGTCAGCAGAGTTGAGAGAATCTACTCTGTTCCTCCCACCTTGCCTCCTACGTCTCAGTGTTAGCTCTGTAATCCCTCCTGAGTACTCAGTACTCTTTTCTCCCCCTTGAACATTTTCCATTTTCCCACATTGGGGGTGGATGGAAATGGGGTGCTTATTGTTTTTGGTTTAAAAGATCTAATATAGATCTTACATCCAAAGATAAAACCAAATTTAACTTTCTAAGCACAAGCTAAACTTTACTTAAAGTCCTGGCCTTTTTGTAGAATTTGTATCACCTCCCCTCTTTGCCCTTAAACACTGCCCATTCTGAGAGTCTAAGACAGACACACTGCTGCAGCTAGTACACCTGATAACACAACCTCACCATTTAGTGCCCCTGCAAAATAAATGGGGCAGGCAGGACAGTATGCCTTTGCTTTGCCACTGAAAGAGTTAGAAGTGGAGCCAGCAAATTGAGCTTGGGGACCCATGTGTGGCCCATTCACTTTAGCCGCTGGGCAGGACTCTCTAACTTCATGTTCTTTTACCAGGCATTTCACATCACCAACGATGAACCAATCCCTTTCTGGACGTTCCTGTCCCGCATTCTGATAGGCCTTAATTATGAGGCCCCCAAGTACCACATCCCCTACTGGATGGCCTACTACCTTGCTTTTCTGCTATCTCTACTGGTGAGGGTGGTCAGCCCTCTTATCCACATCCAGCCAACTTTTACACCAATTCGGGTGGCATTGGCTGGAACATTTCACTATTATAGTTGTGAGAAAGCCAAAAACCTCATTGGGTACCGGCCACTGGTCACCATGGATGACGCCGTGGAAAGGACTGTGCAGAGTTTTCACCACCTGCGGAAGGACAAGTGAAGCTCCCCAGTGCCCTCACCAGTAACTTTTTCCTCTCTGTTCTGAAGAATAAATATCCTTAAGTGAGTTTTTTCTAAGCTATGTGCCCCTTGCTGGTTAGATGGTAGCATACCTGACTCCCTCCATGACATTTCTCCCAGGACATTCTCCCAGGACATCAACAGGGGACATTTCTCCCAGGACCTCTCAGGTAGACTCATAGTCTACCTCTTTGATCTTTCTCTCTTCTCCACCCCCACTTCTGACTCCTGGGTTCATTATCAGAAACACAACACTAAAGTGAAGACTTCGTTCAGGGTCTTAAAAATTGAAACAAAACCAGAAATTGTAAACACAATAAGACTTCAGACATACATTTTATATGATCACAGTACAATAGCTAGAAGTATTGATGAATATAATCCCCAAATCCTAAGGATAAATCCACTGCTGGTTCCTTGCTCCCTCACACACTGTCAAGGTCTCTTTCAAAGATGGTTGCAGTGTCTGCCTCCATTGTTTTCCCATAAAGCATTTCCATTTATCCACAGAATCTGGTGTGGTGTTTATTGCTCAGTGGTGATGCAGTGCAATGGTACCGTGTGTGCTGTGTTAGCTGGTCAGCTCCTAATAAATAGGGGATTTTGGGCTACTTGGCAATAAGCCAAAAAGAATGGCCTCCTTCATTGCCATGATGTTTGAGTAGAAACTCCTCCATGAGATGATCAGAATGGGCTTCAGTCATCTCTGCAGCTCACTTCACAGAAAAGTATCAGGCTACCTTCCAAAAAATACAGGCCACTAACAATCCAGCTATCTCTGTTATCTCAACTCACTGAAATGTATTCTTGAAAAATTCTAAGTTCCTCTTCATCACTGTTCAAGAGTAAAAAAGATGATTGGAGGAAAATACAATAAAGAAGTAAAAGCCATATAGTTTGTATTACTGGCTTATTAGCTGTGCCTGGGCCATGCTAAGCTGCCAAGTCATAAGATGCCATGTTTGCTTGCAGTAATTGAGTTATAATCAGAAACCCCTGAAGTATGATAAAAAAACGATTGTTTATGCACTTTATGTAAGACAAATTGAAGTGACATAGTTTCTTCAGAACAGGTGATGCACCGAGGTTGGACCTTGAAGGATGGAGAGATGGTCACTGAGTGCGTTTCTGACTAAAGACATCAGTCTAATAGCAGCATGTGCTTCTTGGCTGTATACAACTTCAGTTCAGTAGAGAACACAAGTGGGAAAGCCAGCTTGGAAAGCAGTAGGGCATTGGTTAGGCTAAAGAGAGAGGCAGGGAATGACCTTTAGTCTGTAGGTATAGACAACCTGTGATGGTTCATACAATTAAAGATCTTCTCAATGGAGATGAAAGATCAAGAAAATCTTCCTGACTACTCTACATGGGAGACCAGAGAGTACTAGCATAACAATGAGCACTGAATGGAAGTACACAGAAACAGAAGATGCACCTCATGTGGGAACAAAGCTTGAGAGTTGCTCAGAACTGCTGGATGAGAAGGCAGTAGGCCTAGCTAACAAACACTGAGACCCAGATGCTTTAAAACTCTCTCAAATCCGTTAACAGCACTTGGACCAAAAATGACCCTTGTCAAGTTCAGTTGTCCCTTCCTTCTCCTTTGTAAGCCTCTGTCACTATAACAAAATACCTGATATAAACAACTTGAGAAAAGGAAATGTTCTTTAAAGAACTTGACTGTGGTTGGTTGGCTCTGTTGAACTGTGGTGCCCTATCACATTCAAGGGTATAACCTCAAAGAACTAACTTCCTCCCACTAGGCCACACCTGTTAAAGGATCTACCACTTCCATGGGATAGAGTCCAAACCTTCAACATTTAGGCCTGAAGGGAATATCCAAGGCTCAAACTATGGCTTTTGTTTACTTGTGTAGTCCACACATTTGCACAGGTGCTGCTCTGAGCTTCTGCAAAGAGTACAACATAGATCCTGCCTGTCTGGCATGGACATTGTCGCAGGATCACACAACTTATATATGACTGAAAACTGTTCAAAATTCCAAAATGGAAAAATTGGAGCTAAAAATATAACTCAGTGGTAAAGAGCACTTGTTGCTCTTACATAGGACCCAGTTCAGTTCCCAGTACCCATAGGGTGGCTCACAGCTATCTGTCACTCTAATTCCTGGGGGTCCAATGCCCATTTTGGCTTCTATGGGTACCAAGCATGCATGTTCTACACATACATACATGCAGGCAGGCAAAACATGCATAAAAGTAAAAATAAATCATTTTTAAGGGAAAAGTAGGAGCTGGAAAGATAGCAGTTAAAAGCATTGACTCCAGGTTCAGTTCCGTTACCCACATGGTAAGACTGTGACCTAATAAAAATTGTAAGCTAGAGAGCTGGGGCTCAGCAGCTGTAGGGAAAGCGGCTTTGGAGAGAAATACAAAAGAGATAAACCAAAGGGCAGTAGGCATCTCTGTCTGCAAGTCTCTGAACTAGCTGTTCCACTGTGGAGTCCATGACTTCAAAATGAAAGTCATGGAACCCATGCAAAGGGCAGAAATGGCCTCTTGCCCTTCAAAGGTTCCAGGTTTGTCGCGAAGCAGCACATGCTGGTCCCCCTTTCACACCGTCTCCCTCCCAACTCTACTCTTCTATCCCCAAGAGTGAAACTTGTGCCATTCCTCCACCCACTTCCTCAGCAGCCGCATCCTATATCCAACCTCCAGCTCACTGTGGGGGAGGCAGCACCTGATTCTCTTTCAAAGTCTATCTCCAGCACAATTTCTTCCTTACAGCTCCCTCACTTTTTGCACATCCATCTAATTATGTCCTCAATCATATATTAGCCTCTCCCTTATAGACTGATTTCCTAGTTCCTTAGAGACCGAGGGCTTTCTAGTCCTTACCTATTCCAGGGAAGATACCCACTAAGTATGCCAAGACTTAAGGATTTATGGAAAAGAAAGTCAACAATTCCCACATTAGCCACCTGAGGGAGCCCTAAAGATCTTTTCAGAACCAGAATGGGGACCACTTGTTTTGGCCAATAAGTACCACCTTTCACATTCATATTCAGCTAGCCTAATCTAGCTAAGAGTTCCTAAGTCTACAGGATAGCAGGCTTCAATCTGATATGTTTGTAACCTGACGGTTTCAAAAAGCACAAATAGGACCTGGGGAGATGGCTCAATGAATAAGAACGATTGTTGTACAAACATCAGGACCTGAGTTCAAATCCCCAGAACCCACATAAAAAGCTGGGTATGGGTGTATGTGCCTGTAATCCTAGCACTTGGAGTAGAGAATGGAGACAGGAGGATTGCTGAGACTTGCTAGCTGCCAGCCTAGCCCAAAACAATGAACTTTAGGTTCACTGAGAGACCTTGTGTCAGTAAAATAAGGTGGAAATCTATTGAGGCAAATACACAAGAGAGGAAGATGCCTGATGTCCTCTTCTGGTCTCCACACATGCACTCACAGGAGTGTATACCTGAACATGGGTGTATACACATACACATAAACACAAATAGGAACTGTGAAAAGGAAAAGACATTAGAATCCCCCATTCTCATATGCTCCTCTCTTCAGCATTGCTTAGCCATCGACTGTGGCCAAAATAGAGGGCTCCCTTTGCCAGGTATCCCTCCTCCATGCTCATCTCCAGGAAGATGCTACACATCAGCTCACTGAGTTCTGTGAATTTCTGTAGAGAAAAATTTCAGCATGTCCTGAGCAGAGATAGAAAGGAGGGAAGAAGGTGAAAGCAGCCTATCTCCCATTGACTCCTTTGAGATATTTTTCCGTAGCAGGAACTAGGGAACACACACATCACCAGCTTTGCTCTTCGTGGGAAGAGGAGAAGAAACTGGGAGTAGTAATACAACCCTTGCCCTCAAGGAATCCACAGTCCGACCAAAGAAATGAAATGCCAAAGTTAGCCCAAGTATTCTTCCTCTTAAAGTCAAGGATGAGCTAACTATGAACCTGGGCTCAATTATTGCTTGACACCTGCTTTTATAGCATTTATTGCTATTTATTTTATAGCATTTATTGGTGCACAACTGCAGTTATTCACTTATATATCATATAGGCACCTTTTGCTACAATGGTAGAATTGAGTTTAGCCCAAGAAAACCTAAGATATTTTTGGTCTCCCTTTCACAGTAAAGATTTATAAACTGCTGCTTAATTAAGACTGATAGGATAAAAGACACTTGAAAGGATACTCAATGAGAGGCAGGGTTGGAAGGATCTGGGAGGAGTTAGGAGAGGGGGGGAAACAATCAAAATATATGAAAAATCGTAGCTAAAAAAATAAAAACAGACATTCAATAAAAACATCCATTGTTTAAATCAACATCCGCTCACATGTATAAGGGCTGCTGGTATATTTTTTTAAAGTGGATGAGAGTGATAGTTCATTATTTGTGTTTCAAACATGAAGATGTGAGTTCAAGTCTAAGAATACACACCTTAAAAACTAGCGAAGTATGCTGACATACTGTTACCCTAGATCTGATGAATTAAAGACAGGTGGATTCCTGGGAGTCATTGGCCAGCTAGTCTAGCCTGATTGGTGAGCTGCAGGCCAATGAGAGACCCCTTCTGGAAAAAAAAAAAAAACGAGGTGGACAGCAATAGAATAATCATGCTATATATGTACATTTTTATGTATGCACCCCACATACATGTGTACCTACACACAGAGAGACATGTACACATGCACAAATATAGGATGTTTGTGAGCTTGTGGAATCTTTATGCACTGCTGAATTACAATATAATCCAACAATGCCACCTCCAGATATATACCCAAGAAAATTGAAAGCAAAATCTTAAAGAGACATTTGTAAACCCAGGCTCATAGCAGCATTAATTAAAATAGCCCTGAAGCAGAAATAGTCCAAGCGTCCATCAATAGAAGAATGAATAAACAAAATATTGTATGTATGCTATACAATGATAGGCGCCTTTAAAAAGAAGAGAATTGAGACATGGTATGACACAGACAAACTGTGGGACACTATGTTGAGTGAAATAGTCATGAAAGGACAAGTCACCTATGGTTCGACGTATAGAACAGCAGTGATACTGAGTAGAATATTGCCCCCAATGTGCTGGTGAAGGAGATTTGGGCAGTGGCAAGGAAGAGATCAAATTCAAGCCCTGCCAAGTTTGCTGAACCTCAGAGTTTCTAGATATAAGAGTCTAGAAGACAAGAGATGTAACTGCAGCACCTTGGCTTGTTATTGCAACTTGAAGCTGTAGGAGCTAAGAGGATGATGGACCTTGAAATTTAAGAGATGAACCAAAGTCAAAGGAACCTAGGGAGAAGGTGGTCAAGGATACAAAGGTGTGAATAAGAAGTTGGGGCTATAGACAGCAGGTCCATCCACTCCCAAATACTCAGAAGGACAAATGGCCATGTGCTCTCTCCTCTGATTTTCCCAACAAGGTCCATTACTATCCCCACTTTGCTCAAGGAATCCTGAAGCCTCAGAGAGGAAAAGCAGACTTTCTTACACGTACAACTTGTTAGGGTACAGCTGAACCTTGATCCAAGGCTGGCAGCCCCCAACTCAGTCTTTTGCTAATAACTGGCTGTTCTCTCAAGTAAACAAAGATTGTCTTTGTATCACCAATGATGTTTGGATCTCTATGTTTGGACTCATTGAAGATGTGTGTGCCCTTGCCCTGGGATGAGAGCCTTGGATGAATTTATTTCCTGTGGTTGCTCTACCAAATTACCACCATTTGAGAGAGAGAGAGAGAGAGAGAGAGAGAGAGAGAATGAGAATATATATATATATATTCTTGTTTTTCTGAGGACAAAAGCTGTGACCGTTTTAAAATTCATACTGCAGTGGCTGCTCCATGATGGAGCAGAAGTGGGGAGGAACAGACACGGGTTGCCATGGCAATCCCACCATTGACAGCCACTCCTGCTCCTCCCCCTCCCCTGCTTGCCTACCCATTCCCTTACCTGGAGAGGCAGGCGGGTCCTCCAGCCACCTGCAGCTGTGAAGTGCTCCAAGCCTGCCTGACTGTCAGACACAGAAAAAAAGAAAAGAAAAAAAAAACTGCGTCAATTTAAAACTCAGGCTGCCCGGGCTATCCCATGATTGACAGAACATTGTACTGGCAGAGGGGAAGGGGTGGTAGGAGCAGATACAAATTGCCATTTTGCCTTTTTGTTTTTAGCATATAGTGATCATCTGTTTTGTTGGCTTGTGGCCCCTTGTCTTCAAAGCATATTACTTCAATGTTTATACTATTTTATTTCTCACTTACTCTTATGAAAATAGGTAAGATCATCCTCATGACCACCGATATAATCCAGGATTATCATCTCTTCATTTTAAGGCCCTTAATCACCTCTGGCTGGTGGGGTTGCAGGGCAAAAGTGTTCTGATCCTCTAATCTTTACATACCACAACCAATCCAGCTAAACTCTACAAAGGTAGAGACAGAAACAACTCAAGTGAGTGGGACCAGGCAGCCTTGAATCTAAAACCCTGAAACCTTGGAGAAGCACAGAGAGAAGATACCAAGCCACCTGCTGAGGCCTGAAACATGCTAGAGCTCAGTTTGGAAGCTAAGTTCCACCTGGAAGAGAGGTCAAAGGACAGGCAAGTCCTAACAGGTTCAGTTGCCACAAATCTGGGGTAGGGCAGCCAGGCAAGTTGGCTCAGAGAAGAAACTGCTCAATTCTCCTTCTTGCCCCACAAGGGTGCCTTGCTAGGCTTCCACTGGGCCCAAGACCTTAAGAAAACTGTTAGATACCTTCATTCCTGAACCAGAACCATTCAGATCATTCCCTGGACTAGTATGTCACTGATGAGTGCAAAACCTACATAGAGGTCACCAAGAGGGTGGTGCTGCGAAAGAAGTGGGTGGATCTTCCTGAGAATCCAGTGGCCTAGGGTGGGCAAGTGCTCGTTCAGCACCGTTCCAAGCTCTGGACTGGAACATCTGCTAGTTGGTCTGGGGCTCTGGCTCTAGCAAGTATGGGACTCAGAGACTTGGGCATACCACTTTGTACTTTCTGTGAGGCTGTGATTAGCATGTCTGAAAAGGAAGCTGACAGGCTGAGCTAAATGCTTTCAGCCAGCAGCCAGCTACTCATATACCAATGAAGGGGTTTCTAGGATGGGTCTATGTAACTCTTCAAAGAAGACTGCAAAAGCTGGGCCCTGCACCAATGACAGCAGTAAGACCCGAGGTGCCAAAAATCACTGTAGACTGTTCAAATGAAGGAAAGAGCAGCAAGGCAAGAAAATATACAGTCAGATAGACACTGTAAAGCCTGACTCCATGGTCTTGGTTCCATGTCCAAGTCCTCATCCCTGTAAGGTGACCTTTTTAGTAAATAGTCTGTGTAGATAAAATCAAGTTAAGATTACAGGACCCGTATTCAAATATGATAGTTTTCTCAGAGAAGAGAACAGAGTCACATACTATGACTGAAGATGGCCATTTGGAGAAAGAAACAGATGGGAGCCATGTGGTCACGAGCTGAGGAACACCTGGGACTACTAAGACTGGAGGACACAAGAAGGACCATCCTTAGAGGTTCACCGCCAACATTTCAATTTCAGACTTTTGCTTTTGACCTTCAGAACTGAGAAAGAAGCTACTCCATCATTTTAAGCACCCTGGTTTGTGGTTCTTTGTCCCAGCAGCCCCGGCACACTAACCTTACCCATGTGTCTGCAGAGGTCTAAGTGTTGCATGTCTTCTAAGTGAGTGATCCTCTCGCTGCCACCTCAACAGTGAATAAACAGCACTCCTCCCCTTCAAAGCACCTTGGGAATACTAATTAACTCTCACTTAATTAGGTGAAATAATGTGAAGCTCTAGTGACATCATCTCCATCCTGTGCCCAGATCTAGTCACAAGCACATTCTGGTGACTGTTGGGCTCTGAGTCTTGTCTTGTGGTAACATGTTGAGCCTTTCCCAGCTGTCCCACAGAACATGGCTGGGGAGGGCCCTCTACTCATCTCAGTTCCACAGACTTAAAGATGGCCAGTTATGTGCATACTTAGTCAGCATAGGCACACAAATGGTTTCTGTGAGTGAGGATGATGGCGACTACACTTGCCACACATCATCTGCACTAGGCCACACATCATCAAGATATTACTAGTGTTTCACCTACAAAAATGTATATCCTTTCATTTATTCTACACTGTGAGCCTAAGCCCTATGGCGCTGTGGCCCTGTGGCCCTGAGGACCTGCATGCCTCTTGCCTAATAGAAACAAAAGGAGAAGAATCACTCTAGTGTTTGTGTTCAGAATCTCAGCAGGCAAAAATTACTTAAAGTGGGTAAGTAGCTACTTGCAAGGTCTGGAGACAAAAGTCTGCTGGAAGTCAGAGGTATTCTAGGACAAAATTAATTAAAGAAGATTCAGTCAGAGGAGACTCAGATTGAAGCCCATGGACCCTGATAAGGAGTGGGGGCTGTCCCCACCATGTCAGAATCATTAGTGGTCAGGAAACTGACATCAGAGTACTGCCTTTAACTCTGCCACTAGTTAACCTGATGACAGCAGCCACCCAGTCCTAGGCTGCCCAGACTGAAGCCATAACCCCTTTATCCAACATGCATTGGCCTAGATCACTTTGTACCAGGCAGATCCTCTCTTGACCCCATCTACTGAAAACTTCACTTGTGTGTCCCAACAGATCGACCTGAACATCATTAGTGATACAAAGACTGTCTTTGTTCACAAGCAAAAAAAATGAAGGCCATCCTTGCTGAATTCTCTTCCAATCCTTAATATTACAAAAGGAAAGAAAACCTTTAACAACTCAAACCTCAAAACCATGTTTTCTTGTTTTCACTCTGTATTAAAGTATATATTTAATTTAAAACTCAATCAGATTCTTGCCTTCTTGGTGACTGCTCACAAGCATGGCCTTGTAAAAGCACACAGGCATGGAAGTGCTTTTTTTTTTTATTATACTTTTAGAGATTTCTGACCATGAGTGTTTGGCTCCATTAGTTTGGGCCTATGGTGAAGCAGCCATGGGAGTTTGTAACAACACAAAACCATTCACCTTGTCACTAGAATACAAAAGAAAGGGAAAGAGGCTGGTAGATCCTATAGTCCTTTTCCTAGGCCCTCCCCACAATAACAAAGACCTCCCATGAAAACACATCTTCTAAAAACTCTCATGACCTCCTGGCAGTACCACCCCAGGGAGTAAGCCTTTAAACACATGGTCCTTTTAGGAACACTCAACGTCAAAACCAACCATAGTCTGCCCAAGAAAACATAAAAGCCTATCAACATTTTCTCTGTACTCCATCCTGTGTAGCTTTTTCTTTGAGTGGTTCCTGAGTTACATTTTTACATTTTTTAATAGTAAAAAATAATAGCAGAAAAAGTGATTCCCAGAGTTCTGTAACCCATTCAAGTAAACTATTAAACTTGAGGAAGGGCTGATAAGAACCCTGAATTTATAGTCAGGCATCTGGAAGGGCAGATGGCAATTTAGGACTTGAACTGGCATCTGAAGTGGAGGCAACCCTGTGGGAAGTAGGCTAACTCTAGGTATATTTGTGTCAAAGGTGGATCTCATTGCAGAACATGCAGTTAGTATCTGGAGATTTAGAGAATAAATTGTTGGCCAGAAGCAAACACCTACACTTTTGGGCTGGGTGGGTCAGTATGAGTCAAAATGGTTGAGACCCTAGTTATTCAATAAAGCATTAATCTGGGTGCTACTGTAAAATACTCTACAGTAGTGATCCAAGTCCATCATGAATTAACTCTAAAGTAGGGAGATGATCCTAGATCCTCAGCCTTAGCCAATCAGCTAGGTTGTGGTGGTTTGCAGCATTGGTCTATATCTAAAATGCCCAGCTCACTATTCTTTATGGCTGCACTCTGAAATGTAGACCTCTTCAGGCAGCCCCCACCATCACATGAGCCACTTCCTTTCAATGGATTATTAAGATGAATATGCACTGATGTTTTTCTGTTGGAATGGATAGCTAACTCATTCTCTCAACAAAATCTTCACACTTAAGGAAATGGGTAGTGAATTCTCTCAACCATTTGTCAGAATCTAGGAAAGAAGGAACATTCCCTAAAGGGAACAAAAAATAAGAAAATGACAATCCAAACATAAACATAGATGCCGAAAGTAAAACTTCACCACCTCAACAGTCATAGGTAACGAAGGTATATGGAACATAGTCTTGTATCAAAAGCAAGTTGGTGTAGATGCAGGGGTACAATTACTTAGGTAGCTCTCATTAATATATAGCAGGATATAATTCAGCTCAAAAAATGGCAAGTAAACTATCAAACTTTTAGAAGCACACTTGACAACAATGGCCATGTGCTTTGATTACATCATAGCCTTATTTGACATCTTTCCTGCCTCAGAACCCAAAGCTAAGACACCAGGTTGAAGAGGATCCCTGGTTCAACTGAAGTCCTGCATCACTCTCCTCTGCTGCCCAAATCTACGGAGAAGCCTGATTTGCAGCACTGGTTGCTACAAAAGTGAATTGTGTCCTTAGAGCAAGTTATTTAATCCAGCACAATTGCTTTTCTGAAGGGCTTCAGGAGCTTTGGATTGCTATCTGGGTTCAACCACTTCAAAGCTATGTGGCTATATGCCCTCACTACTCTAAGCCTCAGTATCCTCCTGTGGCTCATACCCCAATGACAGCAGCAACTAGTAGGGAGCACAGGAATATATTTTGGATTATATCTGTCTGCTTAGACTCTTAGTAAGGGCCACAGCAACAGGCAACTAAGGTTACAGCCCCCTGAAAGAAAACCAGCTGGTCATGAACTATTCCCTGCTGGGGTCTGGTGAAAGCTTCACTCCCACTACAAGCAGAAGAACATTTACATTAAAGTTTACAAGTACAAGTTACCTCTTGATCTTTCTAGAAATACCCTACTAAAAGGCCAATCATGTGACTTCTGAAAAGCTAGAAAAGGATCATACCTTCCCTTTGGGATATGGTCCACAGGAGGAGGATACTGAGGATTAGATTAGTGAGGGCATATAGCCATATAGCTTTGAAGTGGTTCACCAATTTTGGCACTCTGTGTAAAATGTAAATAATTATCAGTACATCACAAAGTGGTATGAGGATGGAATAAAATTATTTCTGACATAAAAAGTATTAAATAAACATCAACCAACTATGCACAAGAGAATCACTTGCCTTGATCCAGCTTCATCAACGTGGCCTTGTCTCTCCAGTAATGTCATGTCAGGCAGGGATCAGAAGTCTCTGGTCTCTTGTATGGTTATAGAAATTTGGATAAGATTGATCAGTTGTCAGTTGCAGGCTTGTGGTCACTGTTCCCCCAGGCAGGGCAGCTTCCTATAAGAGAAGGTCTACCCTTGCCATGCAGGTAAATCTCAACCAAGGTGACTTCTGAGGCCTTTAATCAAACTTCTTCCTTGTGGAAATCCTCTCATGAAACTGTGGTTCCTTTCTGGCCTTCTCTGGTCATCTTGACATATTCATTCTTTCTTATGCTATGTCCACCAGGAGCTTCAAGGGACCAAGGCAATCTGCCTCCATCCTTATGTAATTAGGTCTCTCTGGGTCGCAGTCATATCATTGCATGTCAACTTCATCTTCTCTGGGTTGTCACATAAGCTACTCAACCCTACTATGGATACCCACCCCTCAGCCATTTAGTCCTGAAGACCAGACAGGTTCCCTAAATTGTCTCACATGGCATTTCTGACTTCTAAGTAAAAGATGATTGGTGGAAGCAGCCGATGCAAACAGGCTCTGAACCCCAAGCCTCCCTGGTCAAAGTTGGGAAGTGGAGTTGGGAACGAGGACATGAAAGTGTGTGCCAGCCACACAGGAACATTGTGCTGCTCCAAGAAACCTATATCAAAGTGACCACAGGGTGAGCTAATAGAAGATGGAAAAATGTGACTCCGCATTTATTGCCCTTTACATAAAATCCAGACTTTACAGGGAGGGAAGGGCTGGGATTATAGGTGTGCACTGGTATTTCTAATAGATGTGGTGCTGAGTCTCTGGGGGATGACTTCTCCTTTCAGCAGTGACACTATAGTTTCTGGCTTAAGCAAAACCTGCCATTGGCTCTGGGTCTCACATGCTCCCTGGAAAGAGTGCTTTGGCATGGCTGTGTTTGCTCCTTGTAAAGTACTTGGAGGCATCAGAGTCACTATTCAAGCTGGATCTGAAGATTCTGAGAATGGTAAAACTAGCCTCGATGCAAAGAACAGCTTTCTTTTTTGTTTTTATTAGTTGGTTTTATTATGAAAGTAGTGTACTGTCATAAAAAAAATCAAAGAACACAGAAGGGAATAAAGAAATTAAAATGTCCTCTTACTCTGCCCACACAAACCCACTTCCAGAGGCAGCCACTATAATCATTTTTTGTGTGAAACCTTCTAGATACTTTGTATGTGGAAATATAAGATAAATGGATTTTTGGAAATTGCTTTTTAAAAAAGACTCTTAGCATCATTTTTAGCAACTGTGTGCATGTGTGTGCACACAAACACACACATGCACAGGATGTACTGGGCTCATACTCATCCCATCTCCTACTCCCCCACTCCTGCTGATCTCTGCCTAGCTCCTCCCTCTTACCTATATATCTTTTGAAATCACTAAGTTTAATAGGATCACTTGCATGAGCATTGCTAAGAGGGCTTTTTTATTAGAAAGTGGGCAACTTACCACTGGGTAAACCACAGATGAAAGTGACACACCCCCACCCAGAACCATTAACTGACAAGTTCCCCAAGGAGGAGTAGGGCCTCCTGATCTGTGTTGGAATATCAAAGGGCCTAGTTTTGTATACATCTTGAACAGGCAGGGATAAGTGTTGTGTTCTCTTCTTCCTTCTCTTCCTCCTCCTCCTTCTCCTCCTCCTCCTCTTCCTCCTCTTCCTCCTCTTCATCCTCCTCCTCTTGTTCTTCTTCCTTTTGGTGTGTACATATGTGCTATGTGTGTGGAGGGTATGTGTGTGGTGTGTGTATGTGGTATTCATATGGGGTATGTGGGGCCATAGAAAAAGGGGTAGAAAGAATTAAGTGACTACAAACCGTGTGAGTTCTTTTGTGACTGTGTTACCTCACTCAGGATGATATTTTCTAGCTCCATCCATTTGCCTAAGAATTGCATGAATCCATTGTATTTAATAGCTGAGTAGTACTCCATTGGGTATACATACCACATTTTCTGTATCCATTCCTCTGTTAAAGGACATCTGGGTTCTTTCCAGCTTCTGACTATTATAAATAAGGCTGCTATGAACATAGTGGAGCATGTGTCCTTATTACATATTGGAGCAGATTCTGGGTATATTCCAGGAGTGATAGAGCTGGGTCCTCAGGTAGTGATATGTCCAATTTTCTGAGGAACTGCCAAACTGATTTCCAGAGTGGTTTTACCAGCTTGCAATCTCACCAGCAATGGAGGAGTATTCTTTCTCCACACCCTCTCCAGCATTTGCTGTCCCCTGAAGTTTTGATCTTAGCCATTCTGACTGGTGTGAGGTGGGTTCTCAGGGTTGTTTTGATTTGCATTTCCCTGATGATTAAGGATGTTGAACATTTCTTTAGGTGTTTCTTAGCCATTCGGTATTCCTCAGTTGAGAATTCTTTGTTTAGTTCTGTACCCCATTTTTAATAGGGTTATTTGATTCTCTTGAGTCTAACTTCTTGAGTTCTTTGTATATATTGGATATTAGCCCTGTATTGGATGTAGCATTGGTAAAGATCTTTTCCCAATCTGTTGGTTGCTGTTTTGTCCTATTGAGAGTGTCCTTTGCCTTACAGAAGATTTGCAATTTTATGAGGTCCAATTTGTCAATTCTTGATCTTAGAGCATGAGCCATTGGTGTTTTGTTCAGGAAAATTTCCCCTGTGCCCGTGTGCTCCAGGTTCTTCCCCACTTTCTCTTCTATTAGATTCAGTGTATCTGGTTTTATGTGGAGGTCCTTTATCCACTGGGACTTGAGCTTTGTACAGGGAGATAAGAATGGATCAATTTTCCTCCTTCTACATGTTGACTGCCAGTTGACCCAGCACCATTTGTTGAAAATGCTGTCTTTTTTCCACTGGATGATTTTACTTCCTTTGTCAAAGATCAGGTGACCATAGGTGTGTGGGTTCATTTCTGGGTCTTCAATTCTATTCCATTGATCTTGCTGCCTGTCTCTGTACCAATACCATACAGTTTTTATCACTATTGCTCTGTAGTAGAACTTGAGGTCAGGGATGGTGATTCCTCCAGAAGTTCTTTTATTGTTGAGAATAGATTTTGCTATCCTGGGTTTTTTGTTATTCCAGATAAATTTGGAAATTGCTCTTTCTAATTCTATGAAGAATTGAGTTGAAATTCTAGTGGGGATTATATTGAATCTGTAGATTGCTTTAGGCAGATGGCCATTTTTACTATATTAACCCTGCCAATCCATGAGCATAGGAGAACTTTCCGTCTTCTGAGATCTTCTTCAATTTCTTTCTTCAGAGACTGGAAGTTCTTGTCATACAGATCTTTCACTTGCTTGGTTAGAGTCACATCAAGATACTTTATATTGTTTGTGGCTATTGTGAAGGTTGTCATTTCCCTAATTTCTTTCTCAGCCTCTTTATCCTTTGAGTATAGATAGGAAGGCTACTGATTTGTTTGAGTTAATTTTATATCCAGCCACATTGCTGAAGTTATCAGGTTTAGGAGTTCTCTGGTGGAATTTTTGGGGTCCCTTAATTATACCATCTGTAAATAGTGATACTTTGACTTCTTCCTTTCTAATTTGAATCCCTTTGACCTTTTGTTGTCTAATTGCTCTGGCTAGGACTTCGAGTACTATATTAAACAGGTAGGGAGAGAGTGGGCAGCCTTGTCTAGTCCCTGATTTCAGTGGGATTGGTTCAACTTTCTCTTCATTTTGTTTGATGTTGGCTACTGGTTTGCTGTATATTGTCTTAATTATGTTTCGGTATGGGCCTTGAATTCCTGATCTTTCCAAGACTTTTATCATAAAGAGGTGTTGGATTTTGTCAAATGCTTTCTCAGCATCTAATGAAATGATCATGTGGTGTTTTTCTTTGAGTTTGTTTATGTAGTGAATTACATTGATGGAATTCCATATATTGAACCATCCCTGCATCCCTGGAATTAAACCTCCTTGATCATGGTGGATGATTGTTTTGATGTGTTCTTGGATTTGGTTGGCAAGAATTTTATTGAGTATTTTTTGCATCAATATTCATAAGGGAAATAGGTCTAAAGTTCTCTTTCTTTGTTGGGTCTTTGTGTGGTTTAGGTATCAGAGTAATTGTGGCTTCATAAAACGAGTTGGGTTGTGTTCCTTTTGTTTCTATTTTGTGAAATAGTTTGAAGAGTATTGGTGTTAAGTCTCCTTTGAAGGTCTGGTAGAACTCTACATTCAACCCATCTGGTCCTGGGCTTTTTTTGGGAGACTATTAATGACTGCTTCTATTTCTTTAGGGGTTATGAGATTGTTTAGATCATTTACCTGATCCTGATTTAACTTTGGTACCTGGTATGTCTCTAGAAAATTGTCCATTTCATCTAGATTTTCCACTTTTGTTGAGTATAGACTTTTGTAGTAGGATCTGATGATTTTTTGGATTTCCTCTGTATCTGTTGTTATGTCTCCCTTTTCATTTCTGAGTTTGCTGATTTGGATACTGTCTCTGTGCCCTCTTGTTAGTTTGGCTAAGGGTTTATCTATCTTGCTTTTTTTTTTTTCAAAGCACCAGCTCCTGGTTTTGTTGATTCTTTGTATAGTTCTTTTTATTTCTACTTGGTTGATTTCAGCTGTGAGTTTGATTATTTCCTGCCTTCTACTCCTCTTGGGTGTATTTGCTTCTTTTTGTTCCAGGGCTTTCAGCTGTGCTGTGAAGCTGCTAGTGTATGCTCTTTCCAGCTTCTTTTTGGAGGCACTCAGAGCTGTGAGTTTTCCTCTTAGCACTGCTTTCATTGTGTCCCATAAGTTTGGGTATGTTGTGTCTTCGTTTTCATTAAATTCTAAAAAGTCATTAATTTCTTTCTTTATTTCTTCCTTGACCAAGTTATCTTTGAGTGTTGTTCTGTTTCCATGTGTATGTACCTGAGGTACCTCTTCCTCTGCTTCCTGCAAGAGATGGTGCCATTCAGAAGTTCAAGTACAGGCTGCCAGCCCTCCTAGTGCAGAGCCCATTAATACCAGGGACCCCATAGAAGTCAGTATGGACTATGCCTTCTTCCTGTTTCTGAGCAGTTTGCAACTACCAGATATTTCCTCTTCCAAGTACTGGTTCACAATACCCAATAGGCATCACTCCTATGAGAGGGTCCCAAGAGCCTGAAACACTTCTGGAGCAATAATGGGGCCTCCTGGGAGCTGGTTTGGGATGATCTCCAAAAAGAAGCTCCCAGCTAAAGCCAGACAGCCTCTGGACTCCCAAGGCTGACAAGCCCAAACCCTCAGCATGGCCCCATGCTGGCCAGCAGTGGCTGAGCTAACTCAGGAGATGAGGGGGCGCTAGGCAAGGAGCCCACTGTCTCTCCTCATGACTTTCCTTCCTCCTCATCCCAGGAGCCTCCTTGCTGTCCAACTGTACTAAAACTCCGGAAAACCATGGCGGGGAGGTTTTCCAATTAGAACATTCTTTTTCCAATCTGTGGATGATTCTTAAAGCAGCAAAAAGCTATTCTTCAGGGCATGTGGGGATTATCTGCCAGCAAGACCTTGGCTCAGCTTGTGCACTCGTGCTCTGGAGGCCTGGCCTGGGGCAGCTTCAGAGCCAGAGAGAAAAAGCAGAGTCTGTTCTGGGGCATCAGGTCCTTCAGACAGAGACTACTGGTATAAAGTGTCCTGCTTATTCAAAGCAGTGTATTTGCAAGACAGCACAGCTCCAAGTACAGGGCTGGAGGGCATTTGAAAGTGGCCCATCTCAGGAGGTGCTTGACATTCCAGTCCCATTACTGGAACATAAGCTCAAGACTCCCAGCAGGGTTGCATCCTTTGGAACAAACAATCCCTGGGCACAGAAGCTGCTGCTCCTCAGAAAGGGATTGTTCTGCCTGGGCCACGAGACTGAGAGCTACCTTTTCCTGGGCAACATAGAGGTAGCAGTGTAGTGGAAGCTCTTGACAAGTATGAGTGTTTGTCCATGCTGGAGAAGAGGCAAAACCTCATAATGGAGTTGTAGGGGGTCACCGAAGGCAAAACTTTATAGGTAAGGAAGGAACTCACCCCCAAATGCTGAGAATCTGGGTCACCTCCTGTCAGGTGAGCTGATTACAAACACCGAAGCCTAGGATCACAAACTCAGGGCTAGTAGGTCCATTCCTGGGTGTGTCTCTGCCTAGCTTGGGGACCCCTAGCCCCAGGGGACCACCCTGCTGAGAGTCAGCAGTCACCCAGCAAGTGTAAACTAGTTGAAGAGCTTAGCAGGATGAGGCAGCAGGGCGGAACCTGAGGAGGGAGTGGAAGCAGGGGATTAGGGTACAAGCAAGAACCCGGCACTCCCTGTACACAAACTTTGAGCACCCCAGTTTCTATCAGTTGGACATAGTCTACCCAAAGCCTCTGGAGTCCCACAGCAGACTATTTGTGGGATCTTTAGGTACAATTCCTCTGCCTGCTTCCGTTTCTGTGTGTGTGCAGCTGCAGGGTTCAGGTCATTTGTCTTCAATATACTCTGGTATAGGAATCCTGCCTGCTCCACCTCTGGGTCCTGTTAGCTTTCAGTGTACCACCTGTTGTTCCTTTCCAAGCCTGGGAACTCTTCAGCTAAAGAGGCCTGTCTGAGCTCTGCTTCTAGCTTTGCAGATGAGAAAGGGCTACCCTGGGGAGTCTAGTAATCCTGCTGGCCCATTCTCTCAGACAGCCACTTGTCCTCTGGCCCATCTGTTGGCTTCAGTCTGGCCTGCCAGAGAAGCTGTTTTGGTTACCTACTCCTGAGTTATGGTCCCTCTGAACAGGAATACCACCTACTATGCCATGCCTTTCCTGGTAGTCCAGCCTGCTCCTCGAGCCTTCTACACTTAGAACCAGCTTCTGTGCTTTCAAAGCAATGCCTTGTTGGTGGCATTCCTTGGGGGCTGCTGCCCAGCCCTCTTGGGCACTACTACCCAAGCCGGAAGGATGCCAGAGCCAGAAGGAAAGGATGGAGGGGGAAATTGCAACTCTGAAAAGGTTAGCTTCTTGGCCAGTCTTGGAGCTGAGTGAGGGCTGAGGCACAATAGTGGAAAGGAGGGACAGGGACAAGCCCAGGCCAGGCACAGGCACAGTTGAGAGACAGTAACCACCAAAACCTTGGGGTAGAACTTAAGGGGAGTCCAAGGAAAGGTTCATGGAGACAACAGCTTGACAGCTGAGAATGGATGCAAGATTACCAAATGTCCCTAAAGAGAGATGCCATCTCAAACAAAGGGGCTTGGTTTATCTGAATGCATAGCACTTGTACATACCTGTATCCTAGCACTTAGGGGATTGAGACAAGAGGATTGTTGTGAATCTGAGGCTAGCATGGACTACATAGCACCTCTCCTCCCCCAAATGGTGCCTGGCTAAGGTGACTGGAGGTAGCCCTGGAAGAGGTGGGGGTGGAAAGCATCATTGGAAGATTCTGTTGGGGCAGTGAACAGGTGGGCAGGGCAGGGCACGGCACCTACCATTCGAGTCAAACCCGTTTGCAGGCAAGATCCGCTGCAGGGCCTGGCAGCCTAGCTAGGAGGGAGGAGTCCAAAGCTGGTCTCTTTGGCTAGAGCTGCCATGAGAGATCTGTCATGGGCAGAGCCTGAGTCACTTTGGACAAGGAAAGAGCTTGAGGTCTGGTGTAGCTCTTAATGCTGGCCACTGGCCTGGGACTAACAGAATTGGAAGGAGAAAAACACCTGTTGGCAGGAGACAAAGATTAACCACTCCACCAGAACACACAAGGCACTTCCTTTCTGTCTGATAAACCCACAAAGAACCCTCCTTTCAGAGTTGCAATCCCATTCTATCCCTTCCTTTTGCAAATGCCCCAGATCCTCTGGGTTGGTCTCTGTGATCCAGAGATAATCAGACAGGATGCCAACCTCTCAGTGCTCACCACTGAGAATAAAGGGTTATGCACTGTCATCTGAGGGAACTGGGAGAGTGAGTGCACAGAAGGAAGTGATCAACTTGACTAGGTGGCAGACAGGAGAGGATGACATCTGAAGAATGGGTGAGTTCAGTGGCAGAGGGATATAGGAAGGGTACTGAATACGGTGTGAGTGCAGGGACAAAGGTCTGAGGTATGAGGGCACAGATGTACTCAGAAGACACGGGGAAGCCAGGGAGATTACAATGGAGTGCTGGAGTGGCTGGTCTTACATACAAAGGTTGAACACAGTCAAACATTAGGCCTTCTAAAAGCAACTGCTTTCATCCCAAGAGCAACAGGAAGCTGTAGGAAAGAGCTCTAAGCAGCTGGCATCTGGTCATATACTCAGTGAAGCTGCTTACTGTGTGATGGCTGGAATGGAAAAGAGGATAAGTCACAGGCAAGGACACCAGTGGGTAGATTAGAGGGCCACTGCTGTAAAATTGGCAACTGGACTCCCCCCTTTTCTTCCTTTCTTTCTTTCCTTTCTTCCTTCCTCCCTCCCTCTTCCTTCCTTCCTTCCTTCCTTTCTCTTTTTGTTAGCCTATCATCCTGATAGGTTTTTGCTTATGCTGGCTTAACTATCTCCTCTATTGGAAGGACTTCTCTGACTTCACAGTGAGGGTTAGGAGCCTTTAGTTAGATGTTCTATTCTTAAGTTCGACACCCCTACTACATCCTCACACTTAGTGCCTTGCACACATTAAGTATCCAAAAAAAGGTGAATGAATGTCATTTATCAAACTGAATGTGTGTGTCTTCCGGCCTGCCCTGAGAGGTGGTCCTGTTTTGCCTAGACTGCTCCAAGAATGACCTTCCAGGGTGCAAGTTTTCCCAGGCGCCAGACAGAAGCTTCTCGCTCACTTTTTTCTCCTATGCCTGACTTCCTGCATGATCTCAGCCATCAGTCGGCACCCCCCAACCCCCGCCCAGCCTGGTCCTTTCCCCGCCCCGTCTGGGATCTCCATCTGTAAAATGGATCTAGGCACAGTAGTTCTCCACAGAACTGACCCGCCAGCATCTGCGGAAGTCGTTGGCCCAGAGCCCGTGCCAGATCTCTCCGGGCTCAGGCAGGGACGCCACTAGTCAGCGGGGGCCCTTCACTTGGTGGAGTCCTCCTGGCCCCAGGGCTGGGAGCCCAGAGGAATTAGCCTGGAAGTTTTCCATGGCGGCAAAACTTTTTGGAGCTCGCTCTGAGCCGGGTGAGGGGAGCCCAGCCTTGATTTCTCCAGCAGCTCCGTAGGGCGGAGCAGGGAAGGGGTGGGAGGACCAAGGACACTGGCGGGAGAATGTGCGGAATGTGCCAGGCGCATCTACCTACCCCAGGAGAAGGCAGAGGAAGGGGGCCGGCCGAGGGGAGGGGCGAGGGGCGAGGCTCCAGGCAGCCGGGGAAAACCTGTTTGTTCTTGGGCGGGCGGAGCCCAGTCTGTGTCTCCTCGTTTCCCCGCGCGCTTCCCGCTGCGACCCGCTCCCCGCGCCCGTTGACGCGGCCCGGCTGGGTCCAGCGCTGCCCACCCGAGGGAGCCTGCGCACCACGCCTGCCTGACCCTCTCTCTGTCCGTCACACAAGCTGGGCACCTGTACCAGGTAGGATTGTTGAGTCGCTGTCCTAAAGAAGTGGCCCGACCATCGGGAGGCAACAAGGAGCACCCAGTCTGTGTCCTTCTGGACACAAACCAGGGCCTCAGTTTCCCAACCAATAATAATAATAATTCATACTCGCTCCAAGCATCCCCCTTGGAGTTCCCGTCAGGGAGGCAGTGCCCTCGGTTTCTGCTTTTCATCGCGAGTGAAGAAACAGGCAAAGTTCCTCAGAGTGATCAACAAAAGCAGGTGGCTCTCTGACTGGCCTAGTCCCTCTGTCCTACACATTTGTGGATGAGACCGATTGTTAGTAGACTGCCACCAGGGAGGGGGCAGGGTGATCCGGGAGTTGGTGTGTTGCAAGCATCACAGAATCCCACATCCTTAGTAAAATGTGCCCATTTTGTAGATGAGGAAACTGAGATACAGAGGCAAGCTTACTCAAGAATCCCCTCACTGGCCTGAGCAGTGGGACTTGATGGTGGTTTGTGATATCGGGCACTGGGTGACCTCAGGGCTGGGAAGGGAGCTGCTCATACTCAGACAGAAGGCGCCGAATCAAGTGTCACTGTGGTGTTATCAGAGAAATCTGCCCTGCACGGTCTCTGTGACTAGATTGTTTGTGCCGGGGCAGGGGGGAGCCAAGAGCTTCATCCTCTTTGGAACTGCTTAGTGATAACTTGACCTCTGAGAAAGGCTCTGCTACTTCCTTCTGCACTGTGGTACCTGGCAGCGCCACTGATGAAAGGGAGAAACCTACCAGGCCCACCTTCCCCTCTAAGGCTGTGGAGTCCATAAAGTGTGGTGGGAGTCGAGTTCTCCACAAGCCATTCGTACTGAGTCTTGACATTAAGGCAGGTGGTGACACCTGCTCTCATGGTTCTTTGGATTTCTAGTCATGGTGCTTAGACTGGGGCAGGAAGCAGGTTTCCACAGGCTGAGAAACCTGAATAGTGGCGAGGGGCTCAGCATCGGAGAGCTGCAGTGGGAGGCTTAGGAAGGTCTTATCTTCCCATGGCCTCAACTGGCTCTTCTGCACAAACAGTGCCAGCTTGGGTGCCAACAAGGCTCCAGAGCACAGGTGCAACTTGCTGGAGGGCTTTGGAGAATGTGCTGTTCTCCACCCTCAGCCCACTCACTACAAGATTGGAAGGAACAGAACCATCCCAACTGATCTCCTCCCATCAATTATCAGTGCTGGCTGGGGCTCTGCACTCAGTGGAATGGAACTGATAGAAGGTGGCTAGGTCAAAGCCAAGTACACAACAGATGCTCAGAATCTGTTCATCGTCCTCCTCTGGGCACTCATGAGTCAGTGACAAACATGCAGCTTTGAGAGTGAAAAGCATTAATAATCTGGATCAGGGATGCAACCCAAGCTGGAAAGACTAGGAAGGCTCCCTGGAGGAGGGAAACTTGGAAAGTTGAGCAGGTCAAGAGGGATAGGAGAGAAATCAGCTATACATTTTACCAAGAAGTCTGTAGAGAGATAGGCTACTCCAGAAGGAGCTGCCATCTGGATCATAACAGGACAAACCCTCCCAACTTGAGAGTAGTGGTCCCAGGAACAACTAGAATGTAGCAAAGTCCTTCCTCAAACTGTTTTGGGCCTTCTAAGACCTGATAGGGCAGGGACTCAGGTTTTCTAGCACTCAGGACCTGTTTTCAGTTGTGTGCCAAGAAAACACCCCCAATTCTGGCTTTCATCAAGAATACTGCTTGATGAAAGCCCGAAGCCTGCCCTTCTCCTTTCTCATTGAAGCCTCCATATGTGACTGATCCCTTTAGTTTACATGTTGCCTCAAGCCATAGCCTATATCATGCTGGGTCACACATAACAAATTTTCTTTCTGCTCGCTAAACCCCTTCATTGCCAGCCCTACAGTGACATGGAACAGGATCATTACTCGGGGTCTGGGGAAGCTGCTCTTTAGGGATGTGGTGCTTGGAGAAACTTCTCCTATTACACTACAGACTTTGGGCACCCATGGTTGGTACTGGGCCTGGGTGCAGACAACTTGTCTGGCTTCTTTCTCCCCAAACTAGGCCCCACTTCACCTCTTCCTCCCATGACCATTGAGGAGGAAAATACCATCCTAAGTTAAACACTCTCCTTGTATCAAGGTGTTTGAATACAAGGTGGGAAATCAAAGCCATAAGAGGTTGGGTGGTATCCTCAGGTCTGTCCAAGTAGATGGTTGCTGAGCTGATCTCTGAACTCAGTGTGGCCTCTGGGCCTTTCTCCTACCCATGGTGCTGTAAAGACACTATCTTTACTGACCACACACCCCACTACAGGCGATATGTTGGATAGTTCCTCCACCTGATCTGCTGTCAGTCCCCTTAGCACACTGCCCTGGTCCTGGTATCAGCTGGTTCTCCATTGGCATAGCTGCTGTCAGTTCATTTTTTCCAAAGAGAAACTGAGACACAAAATGGAGGCTCTTTACCTTCTCCTATGGATCCACATGGAAACATTTGGCAGTTCTTTTCAGCTCACTGTCCCTGCTAGAATGACCAAAGTAAGAGGGTGTGGGCAGGGAAGAGGGAGGGGGTCTAGGTAGAAAAGAAGCTGGAAAATGTAAGACCTAGAGGCCCTGTGCATGTTGTTCTCCAGGGCTGATGTGCAAACTCAAACTCAGAGGTGAGGAGGGTGGAAGAAATCTACAGCTTAAGCAGATGTCCCTGGGGAATTTATCTGCTAAAGAAACCAAAAGGCTGCTCTCAGAAACACTGTCTGGTCTTTTCCTGTGGGCAGTGCTCACTTCATGTTTTGAGGGGAAGCTGGGAATTTGAGGAGTACATACAGCATTTTACCTACTTGTTAATGCCTGCTTTGTAGCCCTCTTCTTGCACAGCTGCCCTTGAGGTTACTGCTGGTGGCCTATGGAGCGCTGGAGACACACCCAAGATTCAGAGAAGCCTTGGCCCCTGGGGCCAGTGGTGAGCAAACCCAAACTACTGGTGGTGGCTGTTGGTGGTCCCTGTCTTTAGTTCCATATGTGGGCACACCTCAGGCATGAGGTTCAGCCCCCTTGGGCTGATCCCTGTGATGGTTGGCTCAGAATACCACTTTCTGATGACTAAGTCACTTTCCCAGAGAGCTTGATGTGGCAGAAGGTTGCTATGGAGAGAGGAGGCACCAGGATTCCAGTCACACGAATGGGGATCCCTGTTGAAAATGCTGACATCAGGCATTGCCTGGTTTAGCCTACAAAGAGAAAAAACCCACAAAACCCAAAAAGCAGACCTTGCTTCACCATTTCTGACCATGCGCACACTCAGCTCCTACTCATTCTTTCATAGTTTAGGATCTGATCCAAGGGCGCCTCCTTGGGAAATGCAGCACTCTGGCAGGGCCTGTCTGTCTGTCTTCCTCTGACTCTTGTCTGTCTCCCCAGTACTCAGCTTTCTATAGGCACTTGCTGCAGAAAAGAAAATGTGACCTTGGGCAAATGCATTCTCCTCTCCTGGCTTCTATATTCTTATCCCAAAATGAGATCACTTTCAAGACGGACAAAAGCAATTTGGCCAAAGTTAGGAGCAAGTGGGGCTGAGTTCCTTTCATCATATGTGCTCTGGAAAAGGCCGAACAGGTGGCAGCTGTGAGGACTAGGGATACTCATGAAGGATGGAGGGATGTTGGTTCCAGGATCCCCAGCCCCTCTGACCTCATGACATGTCCATCTGCAGATGGAGATAGCATTTCTGAGAGAGTAGGTAGGGCTGGCCTGAGACCTTGGATTTCAGGTTGCAGAAATAACCGTTGTGATGTAAAGATATGAGGGAGGTGCCTAGGACTGTGGAGGAAGGTGTAGAAGTTCCTCTGTGCCCTTTCTTGCAGGATAGCTGCAGAGGTAACAATAGTAACAATGTAAATAGCTCATATGGGGAATTGGAGCCAAGGTCTTGTTGGAAGTAAGATGGTTTCCACTATCCTCAGCAGGCTGCCTCACCCAGGTCTCTCAGAGGCATCTCTAAGAGCTCTTCCCAGCCGCCCTTAGTGATCCTGTAGGCCAAGCCACCCCCGAAGTTGTCCAGTATCTTCAGACATTTTTTAATATAGCCCTCTGAGAGTCAGAAAATGGATACATGAGAGTCAGGGGATTCTAGGGTCTTAGGAATGGCAGATAGCTTAGAGTACCTCTTCCCCCTTGGGGTTTCAGCTCCCTACCCTATTGAAAAGGACCTGGCCTGCCTCAGATATCTTCCTCCCAGGATTCTTCTAGCACAGATGCCAAGAAGTCTAGAATCTGTGGTTTGGGGATGGGATGGTGGGAGGTGAAATTCCAGACTTTCATGCAGAAGTCATTTACCTGTAAAGCACATTTACAAATACCACCCCTCCCACCATGCTTGCTTTTTTTCCATATTACTTTTTTTCCCTCTGCAACCCAAGTCTCTTCCAACTCTTTTTTCCACATAGTATACCTCCTTCCTGCTGCCTTGTTGGCTTGCAGGCGGGAGCTCCAGGGACTAGAGCATTGCAGACAGGCCACACACTCCTGCCAGAGGGGCCCAGCCTTCAATTCCTGGGACCTGTAAACTGAGCAGCAGACTCGGGAGCTCAGACTAGAGCCAGCTGCTGCTCAGCCTTTGCTCTGTCCAAGCCAGCTCTGTCTAAGGTCTCTAAATCACTTGCAACTACATCTCAGCACCTCCCGGACCCGCGACAGTTAGTGTCTCTGCTAGCTCCTTACAGTTGGAAAGAAACCCATTTGCTGACTGCTGCCGAGACTCCAGTGCAGGGCAGTGGGAAACCGAATGTCCAGGGTTACAAAACCTGGCCACGGGGAACCTGTTTCACAAATGGAACATTTCATCATTCCAGTCCTTTTGGCCTGGAAAGAGAATCAAGTTGGCAGCTTGAGTGATAGTTTAGGTCAGCCTAGGTCCAGTTTGTGGGCCAAGTGCATTCCTTGAGAAGGGATTGGACTAGCACAGCTAAATATGCTGAATGTGAGTAGGGGGTGGGGGGTTGAGGTCATGGTTCCTGAATTTTAGGATTTCTTAGCCCCTCATACTCCTGTCAAGGATACCTGCTCATCCTTGCACTTCCCTATGAAGCCTCTAGAGGGAGACTGCCTCAGCCAAGATTTTCATTACTATGCTGTCCTTCTACCACATACAAAGCAGCAAGCTCTTCTTGGGCTCCATTGATGAGCAGAGAAGCTGCTCTAAAGCCTCTGCTTTTCCTACAGGAAGAAACAGATACAAGAGCTCTGGTGCATTTTGAGAACAGGGCTTCCCTAAGGCCATCCTTCATCTATTGGCATAGGTTGGATTGGGCAAGAAGGGAGGGGTGGAAGTACTCTGGCCAAGGATCTCCCTAATCTGACTAGGCCGGCTCTGGGGCTCAGGAAGTTTGGATTCTCAGAGTTGTAGAGCCCAAACCAAGCTCTTGCAGGACAGTCATAGAAGATAGCTATAGCATCAGGGGTCTGTTTCCCTTGCAGATTTTGATTTTTGTCAAGTTTGGTCCTGCACCACCCATACATGGTAGTGAGGGACCAAGGTGCTATGTGGGGAGGAGGGTTTGCCCACGGTGATTGAGCTAGTATGAGGATGCATTGTTCTTCCCACAGACCAAATGAATCTCTGAGACTGCTCCTGACCCCAAGCAGTGCCCATCTAAGAGATTGGCATTGGCTGCCTTCATCATGCATCTTTGATAGCAAGTTTCTGGGAGACTGGGGCTTAGCACCACTTTGGTACTATCCTTATGACCAAGCCTCCGCCTCTGTGAGAGCAGGTGGAGCCTTTGCCTCCAAACAACACAAAAATATTTGCAGGAAAAACTTTTCTATAAGATGTCCCCATGTCAGGCTGACTTTGGGCACCTACTGTGGGAATACCAGCCTTAATTGGATTCATACAGATGTCACTTGACCCATCTGCATTTACCCACTGGGTCACATACTCTTCCTCTATCCTGTTGGGTTTTTTTTTCATGCTTAGCGAGTCCATCCAGGGCTGAGATATGGACTCTGTACTAGGAAACAGAACTGTGGTGTGATTTGTAAACCTGTTTGCTCTCAGGGACCCTGCCTGACAAAGATAGAGATTGATCCCTGCAAAGGGTCTGCATACTTGGAAAAGCAGAGTTGGGCTTCCTCTCCACTCCTGGGCATAAAGTATCACAGTTTACCTTTGGGAATGAAGCTCTTCTCCATCCTACCTCTTGCACTGAGACCAGTGCCTAGCACACAAACATGGAAACAAACCTCATCACCTCTACAGCCTTAAGCAGCCTCTCGTTGTCACACTGCACTAAAATAATCACTGATTTTTTTCAGTTGGTGGAGTGTTTGCCTACATTGAAGCTCTGGATTTAGTCCACAGCACTGTATAGACCAAATGTAGTGGTGTACATACATATTCCCAGCACTTGGGAAATGTAGGCAAGTGGACAGAAGTTAACCGTCATACTTGGCTACACAGTGAGTTAAGGCCACCAGCCTGGGAAAATGGATGGATGGATGAATGGATGGATGGATGGATGGATAGATGGATGGATGCCAGTCTGAGAGAATGAATGAATGAATGAATGAATGAATGAATGAATGAAAACAAAATAATGTTAAAGGCTTTGCTTCTTTCTCACTCCCAGTTAGTTTCTATTAACATCTAGCACCAACTTCAGTTTCTAAGACTGTGAGCAAATTTGGGGTATCTTGACCTGGCTCTTCCAGTCAGCTGCCCTAGTCTTCATTCTATTTCAGCAGTGATCTTTTTCTTTGTTGTTTCTCAATAGAGAATCTCAAATAACTCAGATTGGACTTGAACTTGCTGTGTAGCCAAGGATGACCTTGCATTTCTGATCCTACTGCCTCCACCTCCCCTGTGCTAAGAATACAGGAATTTACCAGTTATATGGTGGTAAGAATGGAACCCAGGGCCTTGCGGATGCTCAACAAGTACTGATCCAATTGCGCTATGTTCCTAGGCCCTCCCAGGTTTACTGTTATTGGAAGGAGAACTGGATTTCTGAGATGTAGTCAGATCTAAGGGAAAACCGGTGACAAGGAAGCACTAGCCCCAGTTCTTTCTGGCACACATCCTTGCCCCATTGCCCGGGGAGTGTCTTAATTTGAGAAATGGCTTATTTGGTTTTAATGTGTTAGGAAACTTCTAGACAACATGGCTATTAGATCTATCAAGGGGAAAACTCACAAGTTCTGGGTTTGATACAAGGCCTAGCGTGGACGTGGCTGCTATAGTGGGGATGAACTTCACCTGTTTGTCCAGTGCCTTTGTGGAAATCAGTGGCCACAGTCCCTGGGGTCTTGGAAAGGAATATATCCTTGAGGTTCCTTACAGAAAATAAGTTAAGACAGAAAAAAAATGGTGTAGTACAATTTGAGGGGCCAACAGGCAGGGGCACATTTGCTTTCATGCAAAGAGAAGAGGGACTGTCCAAGGTTTTCACATTTGACAGCATGAAAAGACCTAGGGACTGAAGGCTCAGGCTTTAGCAGTCTGCATACAGGCAATGACTGTATCATGCATTCTGCCTCATGTGGTCACTACACACATCTGCTAGGATGCAGACAGTTGGATTTATGAAACCATAAGAGCAACTGAACTCTGATGTGGCAGCTTCAGTGCCATGATGAGGTTCTATTCCTGGCATGTAGAAGGGTCAGCCTGCCTGGACTGCTCACTTGATACAGTTTATGGGAGAACAGGCTCTTGCTGATGTGGCTAATTTATTGAGTCTTGGCTTCCTTCCCTTTCTTTTTTAGTGTGCCCCCGACTTCTACGGAAACATATCCAGGTTCTGCCGGCTGGCACCATTACTGAACTGGTCAAAGCCTAGCCCTGTAAGGACCCAGGGGATGGCATTCCCCAGGGAGAAAGGCCTTTTTGCCTTAGCTCCACCAGGGCCTTACTTTCTGTCCTATCCACCACACCTCTGAACCTCCCAGGCTCTCTTTATGTCCAAAGGAACTGGTATAGTTATTAACGGCAATATTCAAACCCACAGTCTAAGCCTTTCCTCTTCTTCAGCTTTGGGTGTCTCAGCCTGGAGAACAGACTATGAGGAACCTGATGCTGAGGATCCTTAGCATTGGGTACCTGTGAGGAAACAGGATGAGTCAACCTCAAATAGGACTGCAAATACCCACTTTGTCCTGTACTGATTAGAGAACACTGGCTGTCTTTCCTCAGCAAACAGGTTTAAAGTCACTACAACTTGGCTTATGTCCAGCTACCAATGATAGTCCTGACTTTACAGCAGTCTAGAAATGTAGATCATTTCACTTTCACCTTACAGGTGATAAAACTGAGGCAGCCCAGAGAGATTAACTGATTTGCCCAAGGCCTGACAGCTAGTGTAAGAGAGGTGGTCAAGTCCTAAAGCAGTTGGTTCTCTGAGCCCTTGCCCTACCTCCAAGTCATCTGCCTGCCCTCAAAGGTGGTGTACCTGAGATGTGCTTCAATCCTATTGCCTGACTCTGTGCCATACTAGTCTCCATGACACTGTTGAAACTTCCTTATTACCACCAGCTCCCTTCCCCCAGAGTCTTTCCATCAGCACTCTCTGTGGTCTACCCTTAATAACTGACTAGAACAGACATTTCTTGACCACCCACATGTTTTCATATTCTCCAGGTGAGCAGCCATGGCTATATAGGTAGGTGTAGCGCCCACAGTGGAATGTGAGCTTAGTCCTTGGCCTCTTATACATTCTGAATCCACTGATACCTGAAAGGAAACCTGCATGATCTTGGCTACAATCATACCAGGTTCATTTCTCTATTATGATGTCCAGCTTACAAACTCATTTTTATTTAGAACAGTAGAGGAAACTGAACATAGATTGAATCTTAGGTGACATTAAGGAACAACTGTCCATCTTCTTAGCTGTGATTATAGTTTAGAGTTGGTTTGTTTAAGAACATGGCATCAGGTAAGATGACAATACCTGAGGCTAGGTGCTATGTTAGAGGAAATATATTCATTTACTTCTGGAGACTCAAAGGTGTAGTGGTAGCATTAGCTTGATTCAGGTAAGGATCTCACAACTGGTTGCATTACAGTGGCAGGCAGGAAAACCTGAGTTTGTGAGATGGAAAGCCAGGGAGAAACCAGAGCTGGACCAGACTCACCTTTTGATAGCAAACACTCATGAGAACTAACCAGTTTCTCTCAAGACATTTATTCCACCATACAGAAGCTCTCCCAATTATCTCATCCAACCTTATTTTGTGTGAGGGGGTGGGGATGCAAATGGGTGTGGATGTGTGGGTGAAGGGGTTGAGTATGGATGCACATGTGAGTATATGTTCATATGCACATGTTGAAGTCAGAGTCAATATCAGATGTCTCTATCACTGTTTGCCTTATTTTATGAGATAGGGTCTTCTAGACTGGCTGGCCAGCAAGCCTCAGGGATCCTCTTGTCTTTGCCTTCCCAGTGCTAGAACATGGCCAGATCTGACTGAGTCATTTTTCCATTCCTCAAAATTTCACTTAAGTGTCCCCTCTTAATACTGCCATATTGGGACCAAACTTCCAACACAAGAGCTTTTAGGGGACAAACCACATCCAAACTATGATGACCCACAAGTCATTACAATTCATGTATTGACAGATCTGTGTTTGTCTTTGTTCCCAGGAGCCCACTGAATCCACTAATTACAGAACTGAAAGATAAACATCATGAGTATTTCTTCGTTAGGAGGTATTTGGAAAGGTGAGCCTGGGTGCCATGTTTGCCTGAATTATCCTAGGCAAACCCCTAGAGGGCTATGAACACTATCCATGCAGCTAATGGATGACCTCATAACGGGTGGGCTGGCAAGGGCCCTGGGACTAGGGGCTGTAGTTCCCTGTTTAAGGCTTTTAGCCTTGCCCCTGCCAGGGAGGCCTGTACCATCTGGTGAAGAGGAGCGCAATAACATCCTAAAACAGATGAAAGTACGGACTACACTGAAGGGTGACCAGAGCTGGATCACCAAGCATGATGACTCTGAGGACCATACCATGTAAGTCCAGGACAGAAGGCCAGAGGGGAAGGCGGCAATAGTGGGGGCATATGACCCAGCCCTTCCTAGGGATGCCAAGGACATCCCACCATTTAAAGCTCAGTAGGCTGTGTGTCCACTGGCCAGCCAGGTGACATTAAAACTTCAAAACCTGAACATAGCCACAAATATGACAATCCTATGTGCAGAGAGACATGTGTAGTCACATACCTACCTGTAAAGTGGGTCAGGAAAGGGGAAAGTGAGGTGTAATGGTGGCACACATCAGGCTAACTTTGTGATGGAGCCAAAGGCGTAAGAGGTGGTGAGGGGCGTGGGAGCAACTCTCTTGAGGGCCTGTCTTTCTGCAGAGAACCACTCTCAAGTCAACACCGAGCCACATGCTTCTCATCTGTCAGAGACGAACCAAATGTCAGGTAAGAGGTGTTACCTAGCTGACTCTTAAGTGGACCCCAGGAACTCTTCTGCAAAGAGGTATAGATCTCACAGAGGAAACACATAGGGACCATGAATTGAGAAGGGCATGGAGGACCTTTAGTGAGTCATTTGTAATGTTGTTTGAACTTCCCTTTTAGTGTTTCTGCAACTTGGCCATCTCCAAGAATCTGCTAAGAACAAGGTGTATAGCAGAGAATGGTAGAGCTCTGTGGTACCCTTAGACCTGCCCCACTGTTCCAGCCCAGAGCACTCATATGCTGAATAGAACAACTCTCAGCTGAGCCCTTGTCATCTTGCCAGATCTTTGGAGGGGCCCTCATTGCCTACTTTAAGCCTGAGATTGCCCCTCTCTCACAATTTCTACTGTGCTTTCCTTAGTGCTCCCAAATCTTCTGAACCCCATCTGTCATTGACAAACAACAGGCCCCAGTACTCAGCCGCTGACCAAACCTTCTGCTTTCACACTTCCATTGCCTCTTGGGAGTGAGTGCCCCAAGGGCCAGAGAAGGAAATATTCTAGAGGAGGGGGAAGGGAAGGCCATAGGGCTTTACCTCCCATCAACACAACCCCAGGTTGAGGTCAGTCTTGGCTCTGACCAAAGGACTTTCAGTCTGATCCAGGAGAGAACAGACAGATCTCTCTTTCAAGTGTCCTGGTGCCTGGCAGATCAGAAACTTCTGGAACTCTTCAGTTAATGTCCAACCATAAAGTAAGCCTGGCCTGGTACCTGCTGTAAGTTAGGCTATGCTCAGCATGGCTTTGGAGGAACCAGCCATGGCAGTGTTCCTGGAAGAGACTGAAGGAGAGATAGGTGGAGCAGAGTGGGCACCTGGCCTCTGTATTAGGACATCTATCAGCTGCTGTAGTTGGAAATAGGATGGAATAAGTGGTCTGAAATCCATAGTAAGGCCACAATTCCCTTTATGTCTCCTTTTCTCTTGGCAGGTCTCCAAACACAAGGGCTCCAGCTGGTTATATCATCCGGTAAGTGACTTCCAGACTCTACCTGCATCCTCGTACCACTAGGGCCACACCCAGACTTCTCAATACCTTCTGGTGTCTCTTGTAGGGGAGTGTTCACCCGAACAATAGATAGCTCTTCTCACTCCCAGCATCGCCCCTCTAAGACCAACGGAGCTCCAAGAAGGTACATCCTGGCTAGATGGTCAATAGGAAGGCTGGGAGAGCCTTGTCCAGAGCCAAGTCTGAGAGAGGGCTAGCAAAGCAGTAAGGGAATGTCCTGTCTGGCTTTTTCCCAGGGACAGAGGCTGGGAGGGGAAGATCCTCACGCAGGGAGAGGGGCTCTGGACAGAGATGTAGGTTGTGCCCACACATCTTCATTTTACTTACCCCTCATCCCCTTGGTCTCACAGCAGGTACCTTGCACTTGCTGAGGGCATTGTGCCATGTACTTAGTTCACCTTTCCAGTACACCAAGGCATCATGTTACCCAAACACCTTGATACCAGTCAAAACTGGGGCACTATTGGAGAAGATATGGAAGAGAGCCCAGTGGGCTCTTTCCTACTCAGTTGGGTCTCCCAGTGGTCCCTGTCCTGTCTCTGCTGGGCTGAGTTGGTATACCTAGAGGCAAGAGGGGACCTGTGGTTGGGCAGATGGAAATGACTTGCTTTTCTAGTGCTTCTGGGCAGCTGGGAACAGCTAATCCTGGTCGTCCTCTTCAGTCGTCTGGCTATAAGATGACTACAGAAGATTATAAGAAGCTGTGAGTATACAATGATGCTAGATACTGGACCTGCTAAGGGCAGGTGGACACTTACTTCTGAGTACAACCTGGGAAAAGCTATTCCTAGTGGCTTAACAATCCCTGCCACTTATAGATGTGGCCTGGAGCAAAGGATGACAGAACTCTAGAAAAATGAATGGCCATGCCCAATACACTTCTTATAGGAGGCAAAACAAAGATTGTTGGAAGCTTCTGGAGCATATGGGTCTAGACAGTGGACTATGAGTCATAGCTATAGGGACTGCTGTTCACTCTCTGGGTTTCCTAGATGAGCTCCCTTCCCCATTCAGGTCTCAGGTTCTTGGGCTGGGCTGAGCTATGCTTTGGGGCATGATATTTCTTAGGTTGCCACTGTCCCCTTAGACTATTGGTGTGGGTATTTTCTATCTAAAGCTGAGCTTCCCTTGAGGTTCCTTCCAAGGGCCCCTAGACTGGGAGGGGGCTCTAGACAGATGTCCAGATTGTGCCAGCACTTCCCAGGAGTCCACATCTTTATACATCCTTGCCCCCATCATCCTGTTTCATGGCACAGCTGGCAGGTAATTTCTAGGGAAGTAGTGAAACTGCAATTGGCTGTTGAGGGACCAAAAACATGAGAAAAAAGTGCTGGCTTTTAATTGAGAGCAAGTGGCATGAGCTAAGGCTCAATGTTGCAACAGCAATAAGTCAAGATGCTGAGGGTGGTAACCTGTAGCAGGGAACAGGAAGGACATAGAGGAAAAAGACCCATACCTGCATCTCTCCCCCACAGAGCACCGTACAACATCAGGCGCAGCTCCATTTCAGGGATTGAGGAAGAGGAGGTGCCATTCACCCCAGATGAGCAGAAACGGAGGTGATGGTATTCATTATGGGCATTTCCATGGGCAGGGCAGAGACCGGAGTCTTCAAAGATTGCTGAAAGGAATCATATGAGCTAGAGTACAAAATGTATAACACATAAATCATGAGAAAACCCCATGTCTTTCCAGAAGTCTAGGAACTATCTCTCAGTGGTAGGCCAGCTCAGGAGGCACTTCTGAGAACCTTCTAAGGATAGAATCTAGGAAACACAGGTCCACAATAAAAGACTCATGCATGGATTCAAAAGGTCCCAAAGAACTTGAAAAATATTCAGGGCAAAGTGCCCTGGTGGAGGGGCGTCTGCACTGCTTTTTGAGTGCAGGAATGGATCCAGAGTTTCAAATGCCCTTTGCTTGCAAAGAAGGAGCCCAGCTAAAGGCCAACAACTGCCAATCTATATGTGGTTTAAGAAGCGTAATGACAACCCCTTGCTAAAGACTCTGGAAGGCTGTCTGTTCTGTGTAAAAAGACCACAGTTGCACAAGGTCCAAAATCTGGATAGTGCAGGGGCAGGCAAATGATGGTGGCTCCTACTGAATGCTGTTCTATCACCTGCTTCAGTGTACTCATTTAGTCAAATCACCAGAGCAGTGGCCAGGCTCAGTCAGTGATGAGTATATTGGCACCTAGTTGCCTAGGTTGAAAGAGTCAGTGAATCAATGTGAAGATGTCAGCATTGCTGGGCACATGCTACATGCTCCCTAAGTAAGGGTCCTTCCCTCAGTATCCGTTGTCCCTCTGAATAGTTCTTAGAGCAGTGCTACCCTGGTTTATCCTTCTCAACCCCATGGTGTACTCCTGAGTCAGCCAGTGAACATCCCAGGCTAGACTGACAGAGAGCCTAGACTGACACCCATCAAATGTCCCCCCTTATACTACCCCAGGTCCCAGGCTGCAATTGGTGTTCTGAGGAAGACAGCCCCACGGGAGCACTCTTACGTTCTCTCAGCAGCTAAGAAGACCACTAGGTGAGTTGTCCAGGAATGAGGCCGCATGGGCTTGAGCCTGCCTGCCTTGGCCACTACTGACTCCCTGTTCTGGCTCCTTCTTCTTTGCTTGGGACTTCAGCTTTCCTTTGACTAGTGACAGAATGAGTTGAGTACCCCCAGCTTGAGCTCCAGGGCTCTCAGATGCACTTCTTAGAAAGATAAACAGACTAAAATTAGGTAAGGTTCTGAGAATTGGAAAGGTTTGAGGAGTTGGAAAGGTTCGGGACCCTCTTGGGAGAGGGGCTAAGATGACACCTGCCCTTGAGATTTTTCCAACATGTCCCCCATTCTGCTTCCTTTCTAGCAGTCCTACCCAGGAGCTGCATTTGCCATTCATTGCAAAAAGGTAAGTCTAAGTTAGGAAAGCCTCAGGAGCCAGGTGCTATCCAGATAGCAAGCCTATTGTCAGTAGGGATGCTGGGAAAAGGAGGGAGGCTCTCTCTGAGCAAAGAGAGTCATGTGATGCCAACTCAGGTGTCTTTGGAGGCCAGGTGAAAACCTGGGTGACTGGTGACACATGCATCCCTTTTAACCAGTTCTGTGCAGTTAGGAGCCTGGCTGAGAGAATGCTTTTGCTTAGGGCTGAAGGGGCCTTAGCAGATGTCCTCGCTCCTTCCACAAGCTATAGACACCAAGAAACCAACATAGCAAGAGTCATTGCTCTTGCCCTGCCCTGTGCTCTCCTGTCCCAGAACTAGGACCCGAACCACCAAGAGAAACTCCATGGCAGCTGACTGTGATCTTACTGATTGGTCCTATGGAGCAAACAGGGTGAAAGAGGGAATTAGTCCTATGTCATGAGTCTAGTTGAGTGAGGTAAGGGTCTTATTATTTTACACAGGTCAACTTCTGTAGAGATGCAAACAGGGGAAGATGAGGTCATGCTAAATTAGGGTAGGCCCTGAATCCAATGGTAGCGTCCCTTCGAGACCAAGGAAATGTGGACACAGACACAAAGAAAACTCCACATGAATGAAGGCAGTGGCCTAAACTGGAGTGAGGGAAATACAATTTGTTCCAACCCCACCAACACCTCAATTTCAGATTTCTGACCTCCACTTCTGGGGTTTTAAGCCATTCAGTTGGTGATACCTTGCTCTAGCAGCCACAGCTAAGAACACATTATTCTCTGTTACTTTGTCTGGGGGCAGGGGTGCTGCCAACCCCTGTACCTCCCATTGCTTATTGTATTTTATTCAACACAGCACTGTGTGTTCACTTCTGGGCCTTTGCACTGGCTAGGCCTTGGGCTTGGAACACTTGGAATGCCTGCTCCTTGATGACTTTTCACCTACAGCTTACCCTCTTTGCGACTCTTAAGAGCCTATTTCTAAACAAAGTCAGACTCATGGGTTCCAGGGAATATTCCAATGGCTTTAGTCACCCAACTCATCTGGACACTGGTGAAAGCATATCCTTCAAAGGCCAGAAAACACCAAGGTAACTGAGACAACCACAAGTGCCACGTTTGTTGCCCACAGGGTTGATGTGGTAGATGAGGATGTGCTTCCTGAGAAAAAACAGGAACCAGCTGCTCTGGCAAGACCCGATCCTGGCTTAAGCAGGTAATCAGTCACTCACCTTGGGCTGTGAGAGACTGGCCAGTGCAGCAGTAGCATCCCATTGTTAAGCTTGCACCTGGCAGTTCTATAACTTGAGTAAGTTCACCCTACCTAGGAGACACACCTGTTGTCTTCAGCACTTCTCACATCTGTCTTCTTTGCCAGTGTGGATGGAAGTAGGACCCAAATATCTCAGGACATTCTAATTGAGTACATGTTGAATGTGCCTAGCTCCTCTGGAATCCAGGAACCCAGGTAAATGTCAAGAACCAGCTCTAGACTATGAGCTGATAATATGGCTTCTCACTGGCCTGGCTGCTTGGGTTTGGCAACCAGGGAAGGTCTAGCAGTGGGGTGACAGTGCAGGGCTGTTATTTTCAGGCTGCTACCTGAGTGACCGTTCTAAAATGTCAGACTGACCGTGTCAAACCCCTTACCTCCACTTCAAACCCATCTTGTAGCTTCCCCTTACCAGGCACATCTGCTAGAATGTCCACCTAGAAGCCCCTTCATTGTCTGAGAGTAGCCTAGAGTTAGCTCTGGGTGGGAGACTGGTGATATCCATCCACGGCTACAGTACCAAGAAGGCTTAAGGACAAACAAAAGACAAGGACAAGGAGGGAGAGGTAGATGGATCTGGTTAGCATACTGCAGGGAGGCCCCAGGGAGAGAATGCCCATGGATGCTGACACAGAGAGGAAGGAGAGATTCTCTCCCACATGTTCTCCAGTCTCTCCTTTGGCCTACAGCTTGACAACTGAGAAGACTGTCCATCTGCAGATCACAACCCCCACAGCAGGACTCCACCTGGTGGCCCCAGACCTGGAAGCTCTGAGGTACTGAGCCCCCATTGCTGTCCTGTCTCTGTTTAACCTTTCTCAAGATGAGAGAGAAGCAGGAGACTGGCTCTACCACTACGGGGATGACTGGTTTGTAACAGGTGTGGCGAACCTGGGTTCTCCATCACTATCTTGATATACATTTAAAATAACTATATAATGAGTAATTATGCAATGTAATGTGAGGCCAAAGATCTAGCCTTGGGATCTAATGGTGATTGGGACTTCCTGGGCTAGAGCTATTGACTTCATCTGATGAAGGAGACAGATAGATGCTAATATGAATGAGATCAGCCTATTATAATGCTGGCCATGCCATGTACTTCAGTGCCCTCAGAAAGTGACAGGACTGGTCAGCAGAGCTGGGTGGGGACACTGTGTCTATGTAACCCTTTATTAAAACCAGAGTATTAATTATGCTGCTTATAGGAGAAGGCATTGGGAACAGGGTGGGGTTCTTGGGTCTGCCTCCACAGTTCACAATGCCACAGTGGCCTGTGCTTGGAATAAGAATGAATGAAGAAGCCACATCCATCAAGGGGCACAAAGATCCAAGCTCCTTTTCCTTGGAGTGGACAGGCAGGCAGAAGACAGGCCAGCTCTATCATCAATCTTCTAACTCTGTGTCACCTTTCTTACTGTCCCGTTCCCCATGTTGTCTTCCACACATCTACCAGGGGACATTAAGTTGATAGCATGAAAGAACAGTAAGTAGCCTAGCAGGTTATGCAGACTGGGAAGAACAGTGGAGCATGAACGTTTCAAGGACAGACAAGGGGGAAAAGATAAAAGGACACCAGAAACTTGTGGCCACGGAAACAGACGGTATCACAGGATTGAGGGAAGACAGGTGGTAAGTCTAAGGGGGAGACCCGCTGGTGATCCAAAATAATGCTGAAACTGACTTCTGGACTTTGTAACACAGGGCTCCTGATGATCTCGGGATTGACTGAGGGGTTAGAACAAGAACTCAGAAGAAAGCTGAGTTCCATTTCTTGTTACTTGTGGAACTTGGAACACACTACTCAGGCCTTCTGAGCATCAGGTGGCTCATCTGGAAAGTGGACACTGATAACGATATTGAAGTCGATATGGAGAATTAATGTGTGGAAAGTTGGAAGAACAGAGTATGGCCCCTAGTCAACATTGGTGACTAATAATGAGGATTTGTGAGTTGGTCAGTTCATCATTAGCACATTTTCAGCTCTTTCCAGGCAGCTGGCATTTAAGGATGAGGTAACTGCCTCCATCAGTGTGTGAGTGGAGGAGTAAAGTCATTTCTTACCTCTGTAGGTAAAAAGTCTTGTGCACTCAGCCTAAGGGTTTCTGGGAGCCTGGGTCCAATGTTAGCATTTGACATACAGACCAGCACTACACTACTACTGCATATCTGCAGAGGAAGAAATAGAGCAAGAGAGAGGTGGGTCTATAAAGAGCAGAACTATAATATTTCCCCAGAGGCGCACCAACTCCAGACCAGGCTATCCCTCTCAAAGTCCTTGGGCCCCCACTATGTTGTCATTTGGGAGCTCTAGACCATCCCCTCCCCAGAGTGGAGTGATCCCTGGGAATGAGGGAAGGGGAGCTTGGGTGAATGGGTAAGGTTTTGTCTTCCCTCCCTGGCTTACTAGCAGCCCAAAATTCCTTGTGTCTTGCTCTAGTGACCATTGACCATCAATGTGGCTACCTCCCTCTGAGCTTTCACCTTTTGTTCCCATTCTTGTTTGTAAGCCATTAAATCTGAATAGAAATGTTTGCCTAGAGTCCACTGGGACTTGTATTGGCTCTGATCACAGCATTTTAGAGGGGCAAATATTTCTGCTCCCAAGTCATCTAAATTACACAAAGTCACAGCCTGATCAAAGTGCTGAAACTGACATTGGTGCAGAGAAAGAGGAGGGTGAGATGCTAGTGCGTCCCACCACCATCACCAACACCACATTCTTTGCCCATGGATGTTTTACTTCTTGTTGGATTTTCCTCTTTTCCAGACTAGCCACTACTGCATCTCCATCATTGACTCTCAAATTCCTGCAGAGCAAATACAAGCCCCTAACTCATAGCTATAGGCCCATCCCTCAGCAAGGACTGGCCTTGAGTACAATGAATGTGTGGGGAAGGCAGAAAAAAACTAATGAATGACCTAATAATAGAGGAAACACTGCCTTCTTACAAATTCTGCCTTCCCCACATATTCATCTGCATACCTAGCCTTTGTCTCCAGAGATGACTCTGTTTTAGTTTGGAACCATGTTGGGATAGGTAGAACTGTCACTTTTTTGATTGCCTCATCTCTGTAAAGAGAGAAGTAAGTAACATAGTTACAAACCAAAACAGAGTCATCTTGTTCTAGGAGGTCTAGGAAAGGCCATTAGGCCAGGGACTCAGTTCTTTGAGTTGCCACTAATGTACCTTCTTGCTATCTGTGCAGGCATCAGAACAATCTTCCCCAAATAAACCACAATGTGTTTATCCCCCTCTTTCAACTTCCCAATGGCTTTCTACTTCCTTGAAATTAAGTCCAAATCTCTGTCTCTAGCTCCCATAGTTCTGCATAGCAGTGGGAACTCCCTATCCAGCCTTTTCTTTCTCCTGTACCACAATGGTGCAAACCATTTCAGAGTGGTGTTGGCTACTGTAGAAGACATCTGATCTAGTCTGGCTCTCTTGACTTTCTCTTTGACTATTCATTGGAATCATCCTTCCTGTTTACACACCCTCATAAAACAAATCCATTTGTTTTACAGTGAAGCTAAACCTCAAACTCATTTGCAAAGTAACATGAAGTATCTTTCTAGAGTTTAGGATTTAGTGCAGTCTGTCACAGTTATACTAGTTTGATTTTGTATATATATGTGTGTGTGTACATGTATATGCATGTATGTGTGTGTGCGCTCGTGCATGTGTGTTAAGACCAGAGATCAACTTCTAGTGTCATTCCTTAGGCACCATACATCTTGTTTTGTGAGACAGGGTCTCTTATCAGAACCTGGGACTTAATATGTTCCAAAGCATAGAGTCACTGGAGACTAATGAGTGAGGAGACTGGATCAGAGCCTTGTTCCATATAATGAAATTTTACCAATCAGGTTTTAATCCAAAGAAGAACTGATGTGGTTTATAGACTTAAAGGTGAATAGGTATTTGAATTTTAACATCACACTACAGTCACCTTTTTACTTTAGATCATATGCTGGGAGGTGGGGTGGAAAGTGGATCTATAAGCTACAGGCATTTGTATGCACCTTTTTTTCTTTTAAATTTTACTAATGATTAGCACTGAGTGAAAATATTAGCTGGTAGTTACAGTATGATGTCTTTATGTACTTTATAACTGCCTCAATAACCCTGTGAGATGGGTAAATGGGGAAACAAACAGAAAGGTAAAGTGACTTATCCAAAACCATACCAGTGGCAGCTGAGTCCTAATGATCAGCCTCAAAGAGAAACCTTCAGAGAAACTTCAGCAAGCTAGTTGATGAAATGCGTTTGAAACCTAATGTCACCTTCTAGCTGGTGTACTTGATCTGGTGTTATCATTCCCCAAGCCAAGAAAGACTTCTGATTGTGCAATTTGATAGAGGAGAAAACTTGGGTCCACAAGTGTGATGAGCAACTAGGAATAAACTCTAAATCTGCCCAACTGCAGAGCCCAGGTCCAGATAGTAATATTCCTCTATTTACCAGTTTGAAAAATCAATGCAAACACTTTTAATGACACTGTTTAATAACTGGCTGTGTTTGGATTGTTTTTTTCCCATTTAGATTTTTAAAAATTTTCTATATGTATGAGTGTTTTGCCTGCACATGTATGTTTGCACACCACCCATTTGCCGCCACAGTGGTGGCCAGTAGAGGACAATGGATCCTCAGACTAGATTTAGAGACTGTTTCTAGCTTATGTGGGTGCTTGGAATAAAACTTAAGATTTCTATAGAGTAGACAGTGCTCTTAACTGCTGAACCATCTTTCCAGCCCCTCGCCTGGGGAAGTATTAGTAACAAAACACTTCTTGAGATTTTTTTTTTTGTTTAATTTCCTGAAGGTATGTCTCCAGCATTTTTCTTAAGCATTCCACTTTCCTCTCTTCGCTAGTATACACTGGAGATGGCAGTTCTTAATCAGAGGTTTGTCCTGCCCACCCCTACCGACCTGCATCATACAGTAGTAACTGAAGATTTTTTGGGTTGCCACAACTGAAGGTTAAAGGATAAAAATCATGTATGCTGCTAAACGACCTATACTAACTCATGATAATAGTGCCTTATTCTCAACACACACAGTATTATTATCCAGCCAAAAACGTTAATATTAAGGTTGACAAACCTTCCTCTAGCACTTGTGTTCACTTTGGGGGAACACACACACACTGAAGAGTGCAGCAGACAGGCATCACGAATAAAGAACGCATGCACCCGCACCCGCGACTGCAGCAGATTTCAGTTGCGCAGGCGGATTCAGTTTGCTGCTTGCGGGGTGGGGTGTAGGGGGGCGCATGCGCATGAATAAGCAAGCTGGCGCCACGGCAGGAATACGCCTAACCGTGGCCATTTCCTGCAGCCACTAGCTCAGACTGAGGTGCCCGCTATGAAAACAGAGTACAAAATGGCTGCTCCAGAGACTGGCTTCTAAGGGGCTCGTCCTGAGGCAGTGCTAGCTCCAGCCGCGAGATGGCGCTGTAGGATCACAAATGGTCCCTGTGGCGCCAGTGTGCTCCCGTTACCCATCCCCCCACCAGAAATCTCAAAGATGCGGTTGGCTACAGTAGCCTACTTTAGGAATGACCAAACCTAAGGACAGTCTGCAGTGAATACTGCGATACTCACCTGGACCTCAAGGGCTATCTGGCCCTCCACCCACGACTGACCTCCCCCCTCGGTTGTGAATTCACAGTCCCCTTTCCATTTGATAAACCGTGGTTGAGGGACTTGAGGAGAGGCCCAGGTGACAAAGTTAATTTAACTGTCAGAAGCTGTAGGGGGTTTACCCAGTGTTCATTTGATTGTGCATAGTGGACTAAACACAGGGATTCTTTAGCTTGAATTTAAGCCCTAGTTAACTTTATGGGACCTTTGGCATATTATTCAGCTCTTACATGAACAATAATGGAAATAGTTTCTACCGTAGACAGTCTAAAGAGTTAAATGGGTTTACATATGTAAAGCACTCAGGACACTGGAGGGGGGTGTACAAAATATTATCAAATACTACCTTTATAAAACCTTCAAGATAGATAAAGTCCCCACTGCCAATTTTTTTTTGTTGTTTATTCAGTCATTTGATAGCACTCTTGCCTTTTTCCTTCGAAATTGTGTTATCACATGTTAAATCTAAGACATAGATTGCTTTCCTCTTTGTTGTGTTGCAAGTGTGGGGTTTTTTTCCAGTTTGGATTTGACACAAGAAGGTGAGTTTTAGTCATGTTCTCACTGCTGACATCTGTGGTCAGGCAGCAGATTACATTGTGTAGAAAGTGGCATTGCCTTCTGTGAAGCATGTAGTTAGGTCACAAATTGGCAGTGGCTGCCTTAAGCTACCAGAGTCTGTGAAGGCTTCAGATAATACAACAAATCTCACATCCCCTCTCCCCACCGCAGTTTAGCAGTAGCTGAGGCCAAGTGGCAGGAGACTAAGATAGCCCCTTCAGGATGTTATATTCCACAGAAAGGCATCCTGTGAGTATTTGACCAATATTTTTTTTTTACCTCCAAGCTGCTCTTTCTGTTTACTGCACACTACTTCTTCCTGAGGCTGAAAACTTCAATTAGTTTTCCAACCTAGTCCCTGAAAAGTATGGCCGTCCCACATTCTCTTTGTTCTGTCAGCTTAGAGCCTCCCTGCTATGGCCTTAACATCTGTAAGAGTACCAGGAAAGGTAGTCATTGATAATAGGTTCTTAATCTGTCCTTTGCTTAGTAGTTCCCAGGGCACTGCAGGGGGGAACTAAGCTGATGGAACAAAGATCCAGGAGTGGTGACAGGAGAGGAGTGCAACAGCATCTACTGTCTTTCTTGTGGCCCCTGCCTTTGAGAGTACATTGCAGGCAAACTGAGGAAGACATGTCCTCTTTGATGGCTTCAGATGTAGTTTGAGCTCTTTATGTCAGAGTACAGTGGGACAGTACGAGCCAGTGCCTTGGGACTCTTCCTATATGATACTTGTTCTTCCTCAGTCCCTCAGCTGATTGTAAGACGAATATGGCCCCCAAGACCACTGAAGCCTGGGAAGAGATGCCTACTGATACTAGATGTGGCCAAGGAGACCTACTTATAGTCACTCAACATTCTGCAGATCCCAGCACCCCAGACCTGCAAAGCAGTCCCAGTGCTCCCAATCAGCTCATCAAACATGATGCTTGTGCCAGCAGGTAAGGTCTTAAACTGGTCTCCTGCCAGGTCCAAGGTTTCTGCCAGGGTCACAACATAGGTGGGAACTGTTTTTCTTACTCCAGGCCACTGCCTGGGTTCTCTGAATGTGCTCAGAATGTTGATACCCTGGTCCTGAGGTGGTGTTGACTGCTTCCTGGGATTTGAGACGTTGGAATGGGGCTGTGATCAACTTAAGAAGTCTGACTATTTCCTGGTGCATGAGGCAAAAGGGAAGTCTGTTTCCCAGAGTGTACATGGGTAGGCTTCTAGGGATAGTGAAGACTAGTTTTCTTTGTACAGTGATGGTGTCAAAGTATGACAGGGAGCATGAATGACACAGACTATGGAGAAGAGAGAAATGGAATGAAAAAGATAAGGAAGGACATGCTTGAGAAAGCAAAAGAAAGAGTGAAGACTGTTAGTTTGTGTGCATCTCTGTACGTGAATGATGGATATTGTAACTGTAACTAAAAGTGACTGTGAAGTATGGGCAGATTTTCAAGCCCAGGCTCTCATGTGTGGTTCCTAGGTTTTAAAGGGTACATAAAATCAATGACATAAAAATAGAAATGGAAATGTCTAGGGAAACAAAGGGAATTAGTTGGAGGTGTGTGTGAAATGAGAGTCAAGGTATATGGGAGAAATGTGCTCAGTATACAAAATGTTTGTTTTAAATTGTCCTTATGTAACACCGTGCACCAGGTACAATAAGAGACACAACAAAAAAATTTTAAAATAAATTTTTACAAGAATAGCCTACAGTTGCAGGAGAAAGTGATCAGTCCTGTGGTGTCTGGGGGAGTGAGGTTGAAGTTAGATTTGAAGGCTAAAGAGGATTTCTCCCAGTAGACATGCTAATGAAAGCATTACAGATTGAAGAAACCAGAGATCTGTCAAAGAGAGGTATATAGTAAGTGTCTCAGTTAGGGTTTTACTGCTGTGAACAGACACCATGACCAAGGTAACTCTTATAAAGACAACATTTAATTGGGGCTGGCTTACAGGTTCAGAGGTCCAGTCCATCATCATCATCATCATCATCAAAGCAAAAACATGGCAGCATCCAGGCAGGCAAGGCAACTCTTATAAGAACAGCATTTAATTGGGGCTGGCTTACAGGTTCAGAGGTTCAGACCATTATCTTCAAGGTGGGAACATGGTAGCATCCAGGCAGACATGGTACAGAAGAAGCTGAGAGTTCTACATCTTCATCTGAAGGCTGCTAGCAGAATCCTAGCTTCCAGGCAGCTAGGATGAGGGCCTTAAAGCCCACACCCACAGTGACACGCCTACTCCAACAGGGCCACACCTCTTAATAGTGCCACTCTCTGGGCTGAGCATATACAAACCACCACAGTGAGTGTAGACTCAGAGTGACTACAGGAAAGAAAAGCTAACTGGTGCCCTTGCCAGGAAGCCCTGAAAGAAAACTTAAGCAGTCACTTGTTCCTGAGGAGCCGAAGGACCAGTGATGCTTTTCAACTAGGAGAGGATTTCAAGAGGAGTTGCAGGACTGTCAGGCCAGGGAGGAGCACAGCAGCACAAGTCAGGAGGCCTGTACAGAATCTGTGGCTCAGGCTCAGAGTGACCTGATAAGGCTGCAAGGGTTGCTGACTTTAATTAAAGGTAATGGTGATGGAAGAGTGGTACCCAGGGATGCATCAAGATTTCTGTTTGGGGTGACAGGCTGGATGCTGAAAGGAACTAGCTGAAGATGAGGAAGTTAGAGGAGCTGTTGTACAGATGTGACAATGTTAAGGTCATTGGGTCATGTTGACTTTGAAGGGCCTGTAGGAGATCCAGGTGACAAAAAGCCCAATAGGCTGGAGTTGAGTTAAGATCTGATCACTGACTAGAGGACTGAGGGTTGTCAGTTTATAGATGACAAGTGAGGGGAGCATACAAGAACAGCCTGGAAGCCAGTGCATGGATATATCCGAGACTTTCCCTGAGGGCCTGGTATATGGAGAAGGAATATAACTCTTTCTCTAAACCAGGAACATGCTTGGCATAACCAACTAACCCCAACTCTCCTATTTTCTTTATCTCCTTCATTTCTTGGTGGTTTAACTTAGGACCCTTTTCTGGGAATTGGGGGACTGCTTGCCTCAAGATGGTTCCCCCCAGTGTCCTTGGGAAGTAACATTCAGATTCCAGAGATCAGCAAGGGTTAGGTCTCTGCTCTTCTCTGCATATGATATACAATATTCATTCTTTTTCAGCATTCCAGATGTTTGTGAGGAGAAAAATGCAACCCCCAAGATCAGCAAGGCCTTACAGAAGATACCTGGCACCCTACAAGATGGACACAGTGACCCAACTGTGGCTTTTCAACAACTTGCAGATCTCAGCATCCTAGAGCCACAGAATAGCCCCAGCGAACCCGAGCAGCAAATCAAAGTAGAGGACTGTACCACCAAGTAAGGGCCTGCAGTACCCTCTTACTGCCACTGGCACAGCTATCAGGGGCCACAACCCAGGACAAACATATGCACTTACAGCACAAGCCTATTTCTCTTTGCAGATATGAGAGACTAAAAAGCAGCAGGAAACAGACCAAACAAGCATTTGAGTCATAGCATCAGCTCTATTTGAACAAGAGCACCATGTTATCCAGCAACCAGTTGGAGCTGGAAAACCAATGTGGGTTGGAGTTAGGGATATGGGGTGTTTTACAACCCCATGAATGGGGTTGTAAGGTCTTGAGAAAGGTAGACCCTGGTTTGAATGAGACTATTGCCATAACTAAAGCTGCCAGTTGGATGAGTTCTTTCACTGTTACTACCACCAGGATGGCCAGAGAAGGGACCAGTGAATCCATAAGTCACCTCTGTGGTGCTGACCTAGGAGTGTGTGGTGGCTGAAATAGACTGACAGCAGAGGAAACAAGGGTTATAAGTTTCCTGTGAAAGTCCAAGAGACCAAGGTGTGAAGCAGTAGGAAATAGTGTTTCCTCTTCCACTTTTCTGTGAGCAATTCAGGCCTTCCACCGTATGAGCTTTCTGACTCCTAGCCTCAGAAGAGCAGGGCCTGTCCACACCGAGGTTGCTTATATATTTTTCAAAAGTATAGTATGATTGTTCTCCATTCCAAAATATTCTGTCAATTCTTATTTATAAATAAAATCCATTAGAGGCTGGGATTAAATCAGCAATCCTCAGTACTCTGTAACTTTAATTTTTTAAGGCCTACTTTAATGATGGTTCTTAAATACTTTAACCTCTCTTTTAGTTCACCATCCACCAGAAGCAGTGGGAAAGAAAGGACATTGAAAAACAATAGATCTATTGTTAAAAAGTTCTTTAAAACAACTGTCGTCAATATTGTCTAAAAATCATCAATTTAATTCATAGGTTAATAGCTCAATCCATTCACAAACACTTTATAGATACACCAACAGTTTAATTTGATAAAGTTGAAATAACAAACACAAATGAACAGAGACAGCTAGGCCTCAGCCTCGGCTTCAGTCAACAAGAGACACCCAATGAGATGTCGGGAAAACTTCTCAACTATGTCTCTCTCAACAACATAAACATCAACAAAGACATAAGACCAACAAACGTTATACAACTAGTTGTATAAACAAGCCAAACTCAGCCTCTGTCACTGTTAAGTCCTTTTTATATACCCTCTAAACATCACGTGTCCTGCACGAGTCTTGCACAGGTGTCTGTCTCAGTTGACATCATTTTGTCAATCGACCCAATCCACAAAAGTGACAAAAACCTCTAACACACCACCCAAAGTTTCTTAATATGTTTCTTCCTATAGAGTCCCAACAAATATAGTTCAAGTACACAATATAAGACAGACTAATACATATATATGGTTAACAAAAAATCCTTTCTTTTATGTTTGCTTCAGCTAAACATTCCCTTATGAGTCTATCTTAGTCTTTCACCTGCATTTATTTAAAAAAAATACTCCTTCACATGCTTGCCCCAACAAAACACCTTCCAACATAACTGACTTTCTAAAGAACCCTTAAGTTTTCACTTCAGTACTCCTTTACTTCTTGGGCTTCCTGGCTATTCTTCTGTCCCCAGACCTGATTTTGACCCACTGTCTTGTTCTCACCTCTGCCTTTCCATATCTCATTTCCAAGAGTCTTAGCAGGAATGAGGATACAGCCAGAGCCCAGAGCCTATACTGTTCATCAGCAGACTGCGAATACTATTTTTCTGTTTGTCATAAGTCAAGAAAAAATTTCTTGTAATATGACATAGAGGGACTCAGGCAAAGTGTTATTTATGAGGAAGATCTGCAACAGCTGGAAAGAAACAACCCACACAAAAAGAAGGAAACAGGAAGGACCCATAAGATGGATCCTGTGGTTGACAGGAATGGAGTAAGGTGACAGGAACAGAAAGTGGGCTTTTCTAGCTTATGGAGAGGAGATCATTGGGAAGGAAATGGGTATGTTTCCTTACCACTGGGCCACTGGGTATGAAGAACTCTGGAGGCCTCTTGCTACCTACATTGCAGGTTTTTATTTTTTTAATTTTATCTCTTCAGTGCTGCTGTTCTCATTCTCTCTGTCTCTCTCTCTGTCTCTGTCTCTCTCTCTCTGTCTCTCTCTGTCTCTCTGTCTCTCTCTCTCTCTCTGTCTCTCTCTCTCTCTGTCTCTCTCTCTCTCTGTCTCTGTCTCTCTCTCTGTCTCTCTCTCTGTCTCTCTCTCTCTGTCTGTCTCTCTCTCTCTCTGTCTCTCTCTCTCTCTGTCTCTGTCTCTCTGTCTCTGTCTCTCTGTCTCTCTCTCTCTGTCTCTCTTTCTCTGTCTCTCTCTCTGTCTCTGTCTCTGTCTCTCTCTCTCCCCCTCTCTCTCCGTGGCATGCTTACCTGTGTATGTGTATGAGTATGTGGAGGCCAGAGGATAGGCTCAAGTATTTTTAACACTCTCCACCTTATTAATGTTTTGGGTGGGTATGTGTGTGGTATGTGTACATTTATGCATGTAGGTACATGGTGGGTATGGGTGCACTTATGTAGGTCCAAATTGGCATCAGGTATCTGATAATTTTCTTTTTATTGAGGCCAGGTCTCTTGCTGAACCTGGAGCTTGCTAATTTCTGCTACTAAGGTAGCCACCTTTCCCCAGGGATCCCTTCACTGGGGTCTACCTCCCCAGTGTTGGATTTTTATATATATTCTGGGGATCCAAACTCCAGTCTTTGTACTTGTAGAGACATGCTTACTCTTTTCTTCCTTTCAGGCAGATGAGCCCTTCAAGCTGCATGGTCACTGTTACTGTCTCTGACACCTCCGAACAATCTCAATTGTGTGTTCCTGGTGCCTCAAGTGAGGTGGACTCCAGCTCAGCTATGTAAGAAGGGCCATCTAGTCTTGGTGTCCTTAATCATGTGGATTCCCTATAATCTTGCAAGTAAAGGATGCCATTTTCCATCTCTGTTGCTTTCTCTGTGATGTCTTCTCCAATTCCTAGCATCCCAGTAGCAAATGGACAGATATAGTATAGTCCTTAGTCCCTCGAGTATAAATTTTACATTCCCCAAGCCTACTGGCAGGCCTGGACATGGGCCTGGAACATGCTTTTCTTCTCATCTCAACAAGAAGCTGAAGTGGAGCAGATACAACCAGTGGCAGGCTTGGCCATTGGCATGAAAGCCAGGGAAGCCAGGCTGATTGCCCCACCCCTCTTTTCACTGCTTTTCCTGTACTGTTGAATACCTTTAGCCTACAAGAAGGGATGCCATTCTAGGGAGTCTGCTGACTGAGCAGTATGTGTAAGTTCTCTGCTGATTAGGCCAGGGTACTGGAACATGGAAATGAGGGTCAAGGCTGGGGCTACACTGAGCCGGCCTGAAGCCAACCTTGTTCCCAAAGCTTGCAGAGGCATTCCAAAGCATAGATTCAGGTTACTTGTAGGCCCCTGGAACCCAATTGATAATGGAGTGTGAAATGTAGTGGGTGACTACTGAAGGGAAGGCACTGAGTGGAAAGAACTAGTCCACATGTACAATGGCGTCAGCATCCTGCCATCTGTCTGCAGCTTTCCTTGCAGCATGGCTTATGGAGCCCACTAACCCAATCTACCCTAGGTCTTCACATGAGCTTCTGAATTTCCTTCACACTGGGCTGGGGGCACTGACCCTCCTCTGTGGGCCAGGCCCAGTTCCCTAGAATCTTCTAGTGCACATCTTATTCTGCTCCTTCTACAGCAAAGGGATTCTCTTCGTGAAGGAGTACATGAATACTAGTGAAGCATCTTCTGGGAAGTCAGTGTTTTCACACTGTGACAGGTAAGAACAGGTTCTACTGCCTTCATTCCTATATCCTGCTACTTCAAGCAGGACTTAGTGGACAGTACCTACTGCATAATCATCAAGTGAGTGACAGCATACTGCAAGCGCCTACTAATGCATGATTTATGGATTTTCAGATTTTCTTTCTAGTTAGGTAGAGAGAAAAATCTAGCTCCCATGTTCTTTCATGCTAGGTTGCCACACTGAACCCCTTGTCTGTTTGCTTTCTGATGCCATGCAGGAAGTTACTTCCAAGTCTTTTCAGTACTATTCCACCCACCCACACTCTAGCTTGTGTCAAGTTCATATAAAACTAGCCAGCACAATTGACCCCCTATCAGTGTGACACACAAACATATTGCTGTTAAGCCAAATGGGGTCTCTTGCTGCAACTGGACTGTGCTTTCACCAATAATAGTATCTCCCAGCCTCTCTTCAGGGTCCCTAGTCCTTCCACATGGTGCCAAGCCCCCACTGCCCTCCAGACTCACCATTCCATGCCATCAAATCCAGTGACACCTGGGTGACTACCAAGTTCAGCTGCCAGGACAAGGTGGAGCCTCAGCCACCTCTGGAACAGAGCTTCTGAGTGTTAATGCTGTGGACAAACTTCCCAGAGGGTTTCACCCCAAAGATGCTGGTGATCCCCACTAATTTATCAGTTCCAGCAAACCAAGCATTGACTATCCCAGTGTAGGAAAGTTTCATTTTAATGCTGATTGTTTCCTGTTAATTACAGTTGATCTGTCTGTCCCAGATAACCAGTACCACAGATTCTTAATGAAAACATACAAGTCTTTAACTGACTCTGTGACTACTCTCCTGCACCTCACAAGCCAAGCCTCCATCCTCTGCATTGTTCTCAGCCTTCTTAGCTTCCAAGTACCACAGAACAGCTCATCAAACTTAGGAAGCTCAACGGATTTTTTTCTAACCAAATTTCTCATGTTCACAACCCTTCCCTAAACGACATGGTCGGGTCTGTCATAGCTGTACCCCACTCCTGGTTCCAATTTCTGTCTTGGTTAAAGTTGCTACTGTGGACATGAAACACCATGACCACAAACCACTTGGGGGAGAAAAGTGCATACACTTCCACATCATAGTCCATCATCTAAGGAAATCAGGCCAGGCACTCAAACAGGACAGGAAACTGGAGGCAGGACCTGATGCAGAGGCTGTGGAGGGGAGCTGCTCTCTCGCTTGCTCTTTATGCCTTGTTCAGCCTGCTTTCTGAAGCTGAGACAACCAGGCCAGGAGTGGACCAACTAAAAATAATCTGGGCCTTCCCATGTTAATCACTAATTAAGAAACTGTCTTACAGCCTTTTCTATAGGCTGATCTTATGGAGGCATTTCCCCAAGTGTTCCCATCTCTAAAATGACTCTGTGTCAAGTTGACATAAAAGTAGGCAGTATATCTAGTTTCTGCTTTCTTCAGTGTATGGGCTCTTGAAAGTTCCCATAGTAGCCAATACATATCCACATGTAGTAAGACTCTACATTTTTTCTGCTGGTCAAAGGAACCAAGGGTCCTACTGGCACATTAAGTCTCAAGAATCTTACCACAGGGTGTCTTCTTCATTCACCATGAAAGAACTCCTCACCAAGAAAAATGTGCTTGCTTAGTATAAGTCCCTATTGTACCAAAAGCCATTTCTGATCATAATGGTGATGATTATCAGTGTAGTCATGTCTCTAATTGTGGCCACAAGGCTAATGAGAAAAGCATCTTCTGTGTATGGCTATGATAATGATGTGGCTCATGTTGTGCTCTCTTCTCCATTACACTTCTTGCAGTGCCAGCAGCATTGAGGACTCATTGGATCTGGCAAAGAAACACCCATATGAAGGCACTCCTTCTGAGAGGTATGCCTGCTTTCTTGACAGAGGTCTTCTAGTTATGTAGGTGAGAGAGCACTAAGGCAGATCTCCACATGGGTCTTTCTCTGCTTCTTTGAAGCTTTTGATCTGTTTGCAGTTCTGTCATATAGTGGGACACTGCATAAGGTTGTACTACCCCAATTAGGATGTCATATTTACTGCAACTGATGCTTGTAAACCAAGATGAAGAATAGGGTCTGACAGACCAAAGGAGGCTCTTGTGAGCAAGATAGACTCTTCAGAAGTGTGGGAACCAGCCTGACTGCTTGATCCTTGTTTCCATCTCCTAGACGAACTGAAGGGGTCTGTACTTACTGTAGCCGTGAGATCCAAGATTGTCCAAAGATTACCCTTGAACATCTTGGCATCTGCTGCCATGAGTATTGTTTTAAGGTAAGAAAGAGGTATTCTGAAGAGCACAGATCTGATGATGACATCAGAGATTATGCAGAAGAGGAGACTGGATTTCTGGTCACAGCTGTAAACAATCTCAGAGGCTCAGCAGCACTTTGAGCTGCAGAGAGGAGTGTTGACAGTTTCACAGGGCTCATAACAAAATGGAGGCTAAAAGGGAGGCGGGGTCTAATGGGCATGAATACGATGGCAAGAGTGAGAGGATATTGGATTAAATTTTCCTAGGGCACATGTGAACAGATGTCCTTGTACCCCATATACAGCGCCAAAAACAGATAAAAGAAATTATTTCACTCAAGTCAAATTGGGTGAAACAATGAGTTTAATGAACAAATGTCTATTTAATAAAACAATAGCAGTATTTTCCATAATAGGGGCTATGCACTCCCCAGCCACTGCCTTTGACAGGGCTTAACAGTATGGGATATGAATTCCCTTCCATGAAGCCGGCCTTAAGTCCAATTGGAATATGGGTCACCCCCATAGACTCCCAGGAACCTCCTCCATCCCAGGTTTCTGGCTCATCTCTGAGATGAACCTCCCCAACTGATTTCCATTCTTTTTCCCATTGTTTGGAGATAAAAATGAAGTGGCAAGTCAGAGGAAGAGATGAACATAGTCAGCTATCTCAGAAAGCATGTGGAACTTTGATATAACCTCTAAATTTTTTAATAATTTAAATTCACTTTATTGTCACTGTTGACCTTACATATAAGTTTTATATCTTACTGTTACGAGTGAACAAGTTTATCATTGTGTTACAGATCATTTTACATTTTAATTTTAATGCTCATTTCTTTTCTTTTCTAAGTTTTTTTATTTACATTCCAAATGATTTCCCCTTTCCCGTTTCCACCCTCCCTGAAAGTTAATGCTCACTTCTAATTATAATATATATATATATAAAACCTATGACTTTTAATTAAGTGCTTAAAATAAACCAATTTAAGATGATAAATTTCTCCACTTGAGGGGAAATCTTACCTATAGTTAGGGTTTTGTTTTGGTTTTGATTTTACTTTTGTAAGCTGAATTGCTACATTAGTCAAACATAAAACCAGCTGGGGTTGAGGTACTCATTTATTTTTCTCACAACAAAGATTTCTATAAATCAAGATATTTTAACAACATTGGTGGAAATGTTAAGTACACACTTAGCATTTGATTGGTTGGTTGATTTGCTAGATTCCACAAGGGTTTGTATTTGTTAAGATGTGAGAGGATGAGAAGAAGCAAGGACTTGCTGTTTAGTAGGTCAAAGCTAACCCAAGATAATTGTAATTAAGCTTTTAGACTTCACTCTTCCAGCCTCTTCACATCATTACTGTTCTAAGCAGTCAATCGGATTCTTTCTTGGAGTTCTCATTCACAAATCATTCTAGAGAGAGTGGTCACTTGCCGAGGAGTTTGTCAATGACCATGTAAGATAGTGACTGGATTGCTCACAGCTGGCAAGTTGTGAGGATTCAAAAGATATCCCAGGGTTTTGTGCCTAAGCCTTGTGGTAAAGGAATGTGATATTTGCTACCATGGGAAAGACTGAAAAGGAACAAGTTAGGACATAGATGACACTAAAATGCTTTTAATGGGGGCATCCATTAGAGTACCCTCCTCATTGGGTAAAGCTTGAGCAAAGGAGCCTGCCTCAAAGCCCACCTCCCCAGTGACTGAATTCCTCCAATAAGGCCACACCTCCTCCAAGGCCACACCTCCTAATAGTGTCACTCACTCCCTGGGCCAAGCATATTCATACCACCACAGTTTGTGTGTTGCACAGGGAAAATATGCAACTTGTAGCACCAGTGGAAAAGCACCTGCACCCGGTTGGTATCTGCAGGCCCTGAGGCCCTGAACAGTAGGTTGGGGGAGTGCCTGATTTCTAACATCCCTCCCTTTTGTTTATTATAAAAGGGTCAGGAAAAAGGAAGGGGTGGTGGTGAGGCAGGAATGGAGATACTGTACTCTTTAGACTGCTTCCTGCTGTCTGAAAGCATTGACATCTTTGAGGACCCAAGAAAGTTGGTATGTTAGCCAAGTCCAGGAAGAGCAGGCTGTTTCCCTCAATGTCCAGGCTCTCTGCAGGACTGTCTAGGACTAGGAAAGTGCAGGCTTAGTTGAAGCAGTCTGAAGCTGGACCACCTGGGGCTAGCTGCTTTGGCACTGTCTTGGATGTTTTGGAACGCCTAAAGCTGGGAGGATGTTGGAACAGATATATATTAGGGGCAGAAGACAAAGGTAAGGAATTGAGGGGGGAATTTTTTTTGTTAGGTGTACATTTGAAACTTTCAGGCCCAAGGTCCTGATAGTTGAGGGAGGGAAGTCCCGAGACCAGAGAAATGGTGTACAATCTCATCCTCAAGAAATAAATAAGCAGATGCAGAAACAGGCCGTTGATTGAAAGTATTTATCTGGAGTCCATTTGACCCAAGAGAGGTAGATTTCAGCTGATTCCCCAAAGCTTACAAGAATTTTTTTAGGGTACAAAAGAGATAAGCCTTATATATATTAGAATTACTGTTGCTTGTGATCTGTACTGAAATACACACTGGAGAAAAAGCAGTAGATTCACACCTTTGTGTCATAGTAGAAGCCTGGGAGATCATTCTGGGTTAAAAGCATGAACACTCTTTAAGGTAAGTTCAAGGATGACAGAAACCTCCCATGGAACAAAAGGGCAGGAGCTTACTTGATCTTGATTTTCAGTACAAGACCGAACCATGAAATCAGGGCCTTTTTTCACTGTCCAGAAGACTGGGTGTATATAGATTAGAGAGACATTTTTAGCACAGTGAAAAAGTGTGGACATTTAAGTCTATGCTTAGAAGACAACTAAAGGAAATTTAAAATATTGAGCTTGTGACTATGTTAGCATTTTTGAAGTGCTTTACCAAAACTAGGTTAATAGCTTATCAGAACTTCACTGATTAATGTATTTTAAAAAAACGAAGTCTTAATATAACCATAGCATAGAGGGAAAGAAATCTGAAACTGTTTTCATTCTTTTTATACCTTAAGACAGTTTCTTATCACAACTTAAGCTTTCACATCCTCAGAACTTTATAACTTGCATATATACACCTTTAAGACAACTTCTTAGACCAAAAACTATTTTCTTAGATCCTCACAACCTAAGCTTTTGTATCCTTAGACCTTACATAAACTTTACACCTTTTTTTGTCTATCCAATCATTCACCATAAGACACAGGTGGTTGATTACTGAGAGCAGTTATTATAAAGCAAGTTTCTTTAAATAAAGGAATAGTAAAAGTTACTTTGAAATCTGTTTTATGAGTTTCTCTCTTTTCTGAGTCTGGTAATAAGGTAAACTGTCTAGACCTAGTTGAAGCTCCAGGAAAATGAGGCCTAAGGCCTGATTGTTGCACGTGAAGAGAACTGAGAAGGCTGCTGAGGCCTTAGGTGCTGCTGTTACACTGACAATGGTGTCACTAGCCTACTCCTCAACCCCATCAGACATCTGAGGATACATTTTACTTGAGTAAGCAGGAACTACAGACCAAGCAGCTTCTGACTCTATTAATTGACCCATTCTTATCTCCTTGCACTAAGCTCAATTCTAAGTGGATCAAAGATCTCCACATAAAACCAGACACACTGAAACTAATAGAAGGGAAACTAGGGAAGAACCTTGAACATATGGGCACAGGGGAGAATTTCCTGAACAGAACTCCAATAGCTTATGCTCTAAGATCAAGAATAGACAAATGGGATCTCATTAAATTACAAAGTTTTTGCAAGGCAAAAGACACTGTCAAAAAGACAAAGCGGCAACCAACTAACTGGGAAATGATTTTTACCAACCTTACATCCGACAGAGGGCTAATATCCAATATATACAAAGAACTCAAGAAGTTAAACTCCAGAGAAGCAAGTAACCCTATTAAAAATGGGGTACAGAGCTAAACAAAGAGTTCTCACCTGAAGAATATCTAATGGCTGAGAAGCACCTAAAGAGATGTTCATCATCCTTAGTCATTAGGGAAATGCAAATCAAAACAACCCTGAGATTCCATCTCACACCAGTCAGGATGGCTAAGAGCAAAAACACAGGAGACAGCAGTTGTTGGCGAGGATGTGGAGAAAGAGGAACACTCCTCCACTGCTGGTGGAATTGCAAGCTGGTACAACCACTCTGGAAAGCAGTCTGGCGGTTCCTCAGAAAACTGGGCATGACACTCCCGGAGGATCCGGCTATACCACTCCTGGGCATATACCCAGAGGCTTTACCTGCATGCAATAAGGACACATGCTCCACTTTGTTCATAGCAGCCTTATTTATAATAGCCAGAAGCTGGAAAGAACCCAGATGTCCCTCAACGGAGGAATGGATTCAGAAGATGTGTTATATCTACACAATGGAATACTACTCTGCAATTAAAAACAATGAATTCACGAAATTCCTAGGCAAATGGTCAGATCTTGAAAATATCATCCTTAGTGAGGTAACCCAGTCACAAAAGAACACACATGGTATGCAGTCACTGATAAGGGGATATTGACCCAGAATCTCGGAATACCCTAGACACCATCCGCATATCAATAGATTTCTAAGAAGATGGAAGGAGAGACCCCTGGTCCTGGAAAGACTGGATGTAGGGGAACGCCAGGACAGAGTAACGAGAGGGGGTTGAATGGAGAAAAGAGGGAGGGAAGGGGGCTTATGGGACTTTCGGGGAGGGAGGAAACGGGAAAGGGGAAATGATTTGGAATGTAAATTAAAAAAATAAAATAAAATAAATAATAATAAAAAAAAATGGCAGACTTACTCGCTACCTGAACAGTCATCAACCTAGATTCCTCCATGGTTACTGGGTGCAGAGGTCCCAGGACAGTGTCAGTCTTTGACCGCCAGGCCCAAAAGATCTGACAAACTTTGCTGCGGAGTAGGAACTTGGGGGTGGGGGAAGCAGCCTGCGTTGTCTAGACAAAGCAGTGCAATCAACTCCCCAATGTCTTGCTTGCCCACAATTTAAATAGGGTTGGCACTAAGTTTCATCCTCGGCACTACCCAGCTGCTTTTTGCTGCCCCAAGAAAAGTGATTACATTGGTTAGGATCATTCATATACATTGTCCGTTTTCTGCATGTCCAGAAGTGACCCCTCAATGTATCAGCACCATTCTAAGTCCACGTTCTAGTCTGGTGTACAGTAACTAAAAGGATAGAAACATTATATAGGAAATAGAAGCATAATTGATTTACATTGAAGAATATTCTGCCAGGAGAAGTAAGCTGAGAAGTAGAAAGATGCATGGAGAGAATGAGCAATGAAACTTGGGGATGTCTAAAGGCTATTCTCTCCTTCCTGTGCACCTTTGGCTGCCTGTAGCTAGAAGCCTCAGGCTGGAGACATTGAGAGTTCTGAAAAACCTGGCACTTCTTGGATTCTTTTTACTCAACTCCCAGAGTTAGGAAGTTCTGCCACTGACACAGGTTTCTGGGAGGGACTGGGCTACCAAAACATCCTCTTCTGTGGGACACTATCACCTTCTTCTGGATCTTAAACATTCACATCCTCCAGCCTCTCCTAATCTTATAGGTAAGGAAATGGAGGCTGGGAAAGTTTCAGTGACTTGCCCATCTACTGCAGCTAATAAATAAATAAAAGTCAAGATTTTAACCTGGGCTGATTGTGAAACTGCAGCCCCTGGCCAGGATGCTGATCATCCTGCCAGTGTGTGTGCACACCACATAGCAACACTGGATGTCTTCCTCAGTTGCTCTCTGTGTTATTTAAGAACAGGAATATTATTCAAAGCCCGAGAAATCCCATGCCTGCCATCACAGCCCTGGGATTACAGGTTTGCGTCTCTGCACCCAGCTTTTAAATGAGCTCTGGAGATCAAATCTGCAGTAAGTGCTTTACTGACTGAGCCATCTCCCCAGTTCCTACCAGCTTACTTTTGGTGTTTTATTGTGTGTTCATTTTGTTTTATAAATTACGCTTAATATCTATGTTTGCAATGTCTTATCTCCTTGGAAGTCCAGGATGTGCCATCAACTCACAGCATCTCCATTTTGCTTTTTTAGTGCGGGATTTGCAATAAGTCCATGGGTGATCTTCTAGATCAGATCTTCATTCACCGTGATACCATCCACTGTGGGAAATGCTATGAGAAGCTCTTCTAGGTGAGTGCTGGAAGCTCATAGGATAAGAATCCAAGAGCCCATTAAACTGAAGGAGCTAGACAAAAATTTGTCCTGGTTTGGACCTGGGTTTCATTTCAGGACCCTGGTATGCTTCTCAGCCATCTAATTAGGGAATCTCAAGTACTTGTCCTTTGCCCTACGCTGCTTTGAGATCTTAAGTAATGTATGAACCCCTCCCCACCCTCACCCCCAGGACCCTTTCCAAGTTGTTAGAGTCATATTATCTTCCTTTACAGAAATACCTCTCCCATCTAGAACCTCAGCTGAATCTGTTAACCTTGGGACACCTGGGCTATTTTGTGACGAGGAAATGAAGATGTAGAACGGGAATGGTTCTAAACAATTGGATACTTACTTCAAGTCTCACTGGTACCTCCATTTTCTTTTTTGGCTCCTCCAGGCTGAACAGAAGCTGATGATCCCCAGCTGTATTTGGCTGTCCAGTTGACCCCAATTGTTGGCTCCTCCTCCCTTACATCCTCCATGGTTCCACTGTACTTCTACCCACCTTGTACTGAAGTAGCATACATCTAAGATTCTGTTGCAGTGATGTTATAATTACTTTTGTGTAGCCTTTTATACCTTAGGAATATCTCAGTTCAGGCTTGAAATCCTTGCTTCCCTAAGACATGTTGACTTTCTAATGAGTGCAGATGACCTAGTTAGCATGTTAGACATGGGTACAAGTCTAGGTATCAGCACATGCAGAATTTCTGAGGCTTCTGAGGGGCCAATTCAAAAAACTGTTGACGATCCCTAGTAGGGAAATTACAGGCATTGAATACTAAGGGTTGGTGACAGGCTAATGTTTAGCTTGTCTATTCACTGTGTGTGTGTGTGTGTGTGTGTGTGTGTGTGTGTGCGCGCGCGAGCACGCACGTGCACATGCATTTTTAAATTTCTCACAATTTTTAAAATAGTTAATTGTTTTTGATTGAATCATGTAGCAGATTTAAATTACCTCCTCCCATTCTCCTTTGAATTTTTCCAGTCAGGTAGGTATGTCAGCACATGTTGGAAAGTTTACCCAGGTTTAAATTTGATAAGATACAATTTTAGGAGCGTTCTAATCAAAGGAATATCTTTATCTGTTTGAATTTTGATAGTTGGTTAAAATCTTTACCCTCAGTATTCCTGAACTTTTATTCTCTGAACTGCTTTAAAGGTGTGTAGATCTCAAAAGGGTAAAGAAAACAGATAAGGTTTCTTGACACTTCACCACACACCCTGCATTACCAACAAGTACTGGCTTTAATCTCATTAATAATCTCTAAAATATTCTCATCTTCATTTTAGAAATGAGGAAAGTAATGCTCAGAGAAGTGAGAAAAACCCTGTAGAACCACTACTGTTCTCCCTCTCTCTCTCTCTCTCTCTCTCTCTCTCTCTCTCTCTCTGGAGCCTATACTTTCCCCAGAAGCAATAATCATAGTGGCATTGACCTAGTGTTGAGTATGTACCAGGAACCGTTTGAAGGGCCCCGTTCCTACTGTGAAATATTTCCCTGAAGCATAGTGTTAGAAATGGTTTTGAAAAGTGTGAAATTCACCCCATCTCTGGGCTTCTTGGGTCCCTCCTTGAAACACTACTGTAATTTAATTGCTCCCTTTCCAAACTCTCCTCCAGAGGCTTTCATCCAGGAACAAATTTGACTTATGCAACTTCTCAAAGAAAAGCTTGCTATCCAGTGAAACATGCAGTAGGCTCTCTGCACTGATCACACGGCCTTTTGTGACCTGTCTTCTAGTCCTGAATCTGTCTCAAGCTAACATCAACTTCTAGGTATTCAAAACACTACCAGTTGATGTCTGGTACAGCAGAGGCAGGTTCATCCCTGCAGTTTGCTAATATGCTGCTCTGAGGCAACCTCACTCAGGGCTCAGCATTAAACTGGAAGCTCCTTGAAAGGAAAAACAGCCCCCAAGACTTGGGGATGCAAAATGGAGGCCTCTTTGTTGGATTTACTTATAAGATAGCTCTTCTTTCTCCAGACTTTGAACCCTAAACACATTTGAGTGGACTTGTTCTTCCTATCAGGTAACCAGAGAAGAACATTCTATTTATTGAACTATTTATCTGTTACCTGTACTCTGAATGGGAGGAGTACACTGTGCCACACCCCAATACTAATTATGAACTAGTCTCTCAAGTTCAGCACTAGAACGGGACTTAGCAGATGGGAGCAATAACAAATGTGTGCCAAATGAATTAGTAAGAGAGAACTAAGTCACTCCCTTAGTTACCTGGGCATTTCAGTGCGGGCCTCATGGATGGAGTAAGAGGCTCTAGAGCTGAAGGATTCCCCACCTTAAAGGTGTATTCTGCCATTTAAGTTTTAGAAATATGGAATATACTCAAAGATAGCTTGTAAAGTTAGTATTGATTTGAATCCAAACAGCCCTTTTGTGTCTTAGACACAAAACTCTGTAGTTAACAGAGGGATGATTTTGCAGAGTTACTTTTTAATTGCTTAGTGTTTTTAATTATACTTGCTTAATCCATATTAATGTACACAAATTATAATAAATGTTAAGATGTTACACACCTGCATTATAATCTCCTTTTAAAAAATGTGTGTATATGTGTGCACCTAAGTATAATAACTTGGTAGTTATAGGCATGTCGTTTATCAGATGCCATTCTTGCTACAAAACAAAACTGGACATGGTAGCTCATGCCTATAACCCTAGCACTCAGGAGACAGGTCACTCTGAGTTGACAGGCCTGTTCCCGGATATAATCTTGGAACACTGAAGGAGTAAATCGTTGTCTTCTTATTTTGTTTTGCTTACTTAGAGTGAGCCTATCTAAAACAAAACAAGATGATGTGTGGGGCCCAAGTCTGCTCCACCACATAGCACGGCTGCTCAGGGAGCCGGGACATGGGAAGTTTGACTGTGTTTACCCCATGCTGTCTCCAGCAAGTGTTGGGCTGTAGGGAAGGGCCAGGACACTGCTCCTGGAGTGGGAAAACACAGTCTGAGGCACAGGACAGCTAGAGCTGGCTCAGAGTGGGGGGCGGGGGTCCCCAAGCCTACAAGAGGCTAGAGCCATGGGGTTCCCAGGCTCTTGGACACCCAGGCACCACTGGAAGTCACAGAATCTGGGCCTGAGGCCTGGGGGTGGGGGAGAAGGGGAAGGGGAGATCCAGTTGGTCCCACGGGGAGAGTCCTTGGCTTGCAGGCTGGCAGCAGGCTTGGGCTTGGTGGTGGCCGTGGCTGGGAGTGCAGACAGGCTTTCTATGGGCGACTAGACTACAGCTCTGTAGGCAAAGACCTTCTCCATGGCTCCCCATAAAAAGAGACAGTCTGTGGTTCTGAATCATTTATTGTCATGGTGGAAAGTGGATGTGTAAACCCCATACCCCACTTCTCAGGGTGGGCCCGAGATTAAATACCTTTTGCAGGGAGGAGTGTCTGGGAAGGAAAGTGTATTGGCTAAGCCCTCCAGACCTCTAGGTACCTCATTAGCATGGAGATCTGTCTTGAGTTATATGACCACAGGTCATGTCTTTTTCCTCATCTACATGTGGAGGGCTTGGGGGCACTGCCCTTACATGACTGATAGTCACAAATCTGTAGGGGCTGTAGCTAGTGACAGGGGCCTGGTGCCCAGGAGCTGGCAAAGCTCCTACGGTCCCTTCATAGTCTCCAGGGCTTCTAGCCTTAGCTCAGCTAAGGACCAGGCTACTTTTCACAGTCCCACAATGATGTGTGGCTTTAGTATGAATTTGTTATACACAGACAGGCTATCTCCTTGTCTCTCTTTAATGGTATCAGACAGAGGTCTCCTACCCCAATGAGTAAATAGTGGTCAACAACCCCATTCCAATAATAACCACTTAAGGAGTGTAAGAGGTGTATAATCTGGATTTTCAAGTTAAAGACAATTTCCTAGGGGACGTAACCTCAGAGCTGTAGACCTAAAGGAGAGGGAAGAATTGCCTACTCATTCATGTTTCCTGAGCACCCACTACAGATAATATTGGGCCATGAGAGAGTGATGCATGGATCTGTGAAAATGAAGTTCTGCCTCCTGATGCCTCCTTCCATCTTCATGGATCAAGTCAGACCCACCATATTTTTAACACACAGGTTCACAGGCTCTGTAGTAACACATGTGACAGCCACATTTACCCAGTAATACACACACACACAGACACACACACACACACACACACACACACACACACACACACACACAATTTATATTCACAGTCATACACATGGCTCACATTCAAGACACTTGAACTTCACTAAGTCCAACCTCATGTTCTGACACACCCATTCTCCCATACATACAATGTCATGTGATCATACTAACCTCAGTGACAAACATTCACATCCAGAGATTTTCATGCATGAGCATACACACTCCCAACATTCAAAAAGAAGCTCCTATAGTGACTCACATACCTACTCACTGGCCAATATTCATTCAGAAATGCAAACTAACACTTGAGCATGTGAGTGCATGCACCCATGAGTGCATATAAACAGTCAAATAAATCTCCAGGGGGAAAGAATGCTATGACACGATGTCTACAATGAGTCCCTCTTTACCCTTTTTCCTGTGACACCCACGTCTGCCAAGCACTGTCCAACTAGTCCTCAAACACCTTTCAGTGGAGACAGAAGCTGGCCCCTAACCAGTCAGGAGGTAGATTGAACAAGGTGGATGGCAAAACACCATACTCTGAGTTAGGCACGACATCTATGGGGCATCTTTTCATATCTGTCAATCTATCACACAGATGCCCTGTGTTCTCTACAAGTATAGTGCTGCACCAGGAATCCTGGGGCCTGCCTTCTATACTGCATCCTCCCTTTAGCACATAGCTCCTTTATTCCTGTTCGTGCCAAGTGCCCTAGGAAAACATATAGCTTTTGTACCCCATACCCACTGGCTACCAGTAGCCTGGTTCCTTCCCACCCAGGAGACCACTATAGCCCCTCATGGTCTCTGACATGCCCGTGTCAACCCAGCCACTACTGCTGCCCAATTCACTCCCAGCAGAGGCAGAACATAGCTGGAACATTCATGAAATTTATTCAACAAAAATTGTAATAAAACCATTAAAAACATAACAGAAACTTTGAGTGGTCACTAGAAGCCATAGGATCCTGCCCACACAGGGGTCTTCTGCTATCATAAGAGATCACCCACTACAGTATAGTCCTGCCTTATAGCATACACAGTCCAGGCAGAGGGAATTGGTGGAAGCATAGCATGCAATACCCCACCAACCCTAGAAAGTAACATCATAAGTCATAACAGGAATGGAACATCACACACAGTCCCAAGTTGAAGTCATCAGCCTTGGCAACATCCATGGTCCCAGAACTGGGCTTGGGAACTCTGGGGAGCACCTGATCAGGTAAGAATACCCCCCCCCCCCCACACACACACACACCTGCAAGAAAACAAGGAGCAGGCGGCTGGTCTAGATGTCCACCAGGAAAGCTGAGGAGGCGTTCACAACACCGGGTGGGTGGGAGGGCAGCTAGTGTAGCCTAGGCTGGCACAGAAGGTCACAACACGTGCCAGGGTGTAGAGGTGGCTGCCCAGGTAGTCAGGACCTTCAGTTGCCCTTGTTAACACACACCTCACTCGAGACTTTATGCAGGAGCAGCCGATGGTGGGTAAGCACGAGAAGGAGGAAGGGACTCACTGAACAGCTGGGTCACTATGAGGTCAACAGATAAGGGGGCAGGGTTCCAGAGCAGGGAGTAACCTGCCTCTGGACAGCAATGGGAAGGAGGAAGGGTTGGGGCATTTGTGTTGGGAGAGCCAGGCAGTCACCAGAACCCCTGAGATGGATGGCCTTTTCTGTGATGTCCACCCGTCTGGTATGGGTGGCAGATGGAGGATGGCACCTCGGCAACGCCACCGGGCCACCCTCCCAGGTCAGCAGGGTTTGGGGCTAGCCTTGGCAGCTGCCTGGCAGAGTTGTATTCAACCTGGCTCTCCCTGCTTGCTCTCTGGAATTCTCCAGAAGTCCTGGGCAAAAGAGAACAGAACAAACCCCCGACCCCCTGTCCTCTTCCTGCTGCTCTCCCACCTCCTGTTTGTTCACACAAAACCTGCCCTGCAAACCAGGCTCTCAGGCCAGCTGAGAGCATTAATCCTGTGGTGTCATGTGCCCCAGCCTGGGGCTCTTCTCGGGCACTGGTGTCCTGTCAGGGTGCCAAGAATGAAACTGCCCTGTTGGCACTGGCCTCTGGGACCCTTTGGGTCCAGAGACCTGGGTGTTTCACAGGGGTGGGGGGAGTTCACTCAGGAAAGGACTCAAGGATGCTGCCCTCGTGGGGCTCCCCTAGAGCAGTGTAGATGATCCTGAAGACAGGCTGGATCCTGCGGGCTCCTCTCCTGGGTACTGCCTCCCTGCCTAGCTGCACTTGCTGCCAGGCACTGATGTCCTCTGCCCAAGACGACCCTGTGGCAGGCTCCTCCATACCCTGTGCTGCTTCAGTGCCAGGGGGCATTCTTAGCTCAGAGCATCCAGCCTCACCATCTTGTGACCCACTAGTATGCCAACTGGAGTCTGGACTACCCTGTAGTCTGGTTATCACATTAGCTCCCCATTTCTGTCTCTGACACTCCCCATGGACCTGGCATTCGGTAGCCACTGAGCTCCGTGGAACTTGTTCTTGCTTGTTGGAGTCATTTCTAGCTAGTAAGAAGTTGGGTGCCTTACCCTGGCCCTGTTGCCCTTCTGCAACACTCATGTCCCCTGTCCTTTGTCTGGGCTGCCCCATGATTTTGTCAAAATATCTCTGTTGCCTGTCAGAGGAAGGGATCCCTGGATGTCCTGAGCCTATATTTCCTTGGGGTTGGGGTGGCTCACAGCCCAAGCCCCTCTCTCGTTTCCCAAGTCCTGTGCTGTAACACAGGGTTTCTGCTCCTCGGGTTCATTTTCAGCCCCGGATCCTGATTCCCTCATATGTCCCTCTTCCCCAGCACTGTGTCTCCATAGCAGTCGCCTCCATTTCACTGATGTGATCTCCTCTCCTATGGTCTGGGTGCTGATTTCCCGTAAGTACTCTGCCTGGGTGACAACTTGGTCTGCTGCCTCACATGTCCTCTTTTCCTTTTCTACCTTGCGCTCCTTCACTACCAGAGTGGTTTCCCACTCTTCCTCATCTCGAGTGAGTTGCATTAATTCCAGAAAAGTAGGTGGGCACCCTTGCTGATCTAAGACGGATAGCTTTCCCCGAAGGCCAGCGGTCATGGAGACCCGAGATAAGACATGCTTGAGACGAATTGAATCGGCACTGTGTGTTGACAATGGGCTCTGCTGCACTGCTTTTTGCAGCAGGGGCTCTACACGCAGCAAGTAATCAGATATCTTCTCTGCAGGTTTCTGAGAAGACTGAAGGAACTTGAACTGAAAGGTCTTACAGTTCTCTTTATTCCCAAAGATATGCTTTAGGGCTTTCAAGCACTGCTCTACAGTTAGGGAGTCATTGCTAGTCCACAGTGCCTGCATGATTGACAGGGCAGAGCCGCGCAGGCTCTCTAGAAGGCGCTGCTTTTTCTCCCTCTCAGACACCTGCCATAACTGCATCTGCTCAGTGGCCTCCTCTAACCAGGTTTCAAAACTTTCTTCTCCTGGGCCTGGAAAGGGACTGCCAGAAAACACTTTCAGTTTTTGGTAACATGTGCTATTATTGCACAGAGACTTCAAGCTTTTTGGTTTGTCTTGGTCTAAATTACTTAGCTCCATTCTCTCTACAGGGACAGTGCTAAGCCCCAGGGCTTTGGCCACATCTCCCATTCTCCGTCCTTCATCTCTCAGAAAGTAGATCAACTTATTGATAAACTCGTCATCTGGGCTACGGGGTTTGACAACCACTTCCCAGGCCCCACCCTCTGCTGGTATATGAGTAGGCATCACAGCATAATTAACAACTTCCGTCAGTTCAATTAAGACTGCCTTAGCTTCATCTTCCCTCCTGAACATCCTGCCTATCACCTTGTGTGCACACAAGGGAGGTAAGCCTTCTTTCAGAGCATCCTTTATCTCAGCCTCAGTGCACTGCACGGGGATGCCCACAATGAGGACAGCCTTCTTGGGGTCCAGATCCATCCCCTTACACCAGTCATCTAATAGAGCCATGGCCATTGTTCCCTTCCTCTATGGGCAGACCTAATACTAGGATTCAAAGATTCTAAACCAAAGGCAGTGATGTCCTGGTTTTCACAACCTGCAATGCAATGAAGTTAAGATGTTACTTAATGGTTCCCATCACCTTTCCTTCTCCCAGACGGTCAGTCTTGGGCAATCACAGAAAGCTCCCCAAATCTCACTGAACCCTGCTGACCTCTTGTTGCAGCAACTTCCTTGGAAGTCCAGGGATGCTACTGTGTATTCTGCAAGTACCTGTGGGGAAAATGCCAATGTCAGGAAGCAAAGACCAATGCCAGTGGAGGAAAGGACAGGAAAATACCCTGTCACCCGTTCAGTGCTATATTGGATTTAGCCCATTCCTTGTTAGATTCAAGATTGGCAGCACATAAGAAACTCTCCTCCTCCTGAAGAAATGCTCAACAGATAAGAAAGCTGACTGAAACTCCACAGATGTGATCACAGTGCTGGGTGCAAAGAACATATGACAAGCTAAAGGACTGGCATAGACACAAGAACAGCGTGGATCTGGGTTTCTACCATAAGTTACCACACAGGTTAAGGCCTTTGATGGACAAACAGGTGATGCCATGGTCCTCCAACCAATGAAGCATCTTAGCAACAGGTATGGAGAGCAGGATAAAGCAGAGACTGAGGAGTGAGTGCTGATAAATTAAGCTTATGGTTTTACATAGTATGGAATCTGGAATCAAAGGCAAAAAAAAAAAAAGACCCCAGAAAGTAGACAACTGTCATTGTAGGTATGGTCCTACCCCGAAGTCTGTGAATCTTGGCAGGAAACCCCTTCACCAGCCCTTTGCCAAAGTTAGAGGCTATTCCCAAAACAGATGCTCACCCTGCTGTTTTCTGTGGAGTGCCCCACTGAAGTGTGGATACGGTGACTTTCCCGGCACTGGTGCTTGATCCTGGAAGTCTTCTGGCTCTATCCAGACAAGCAGCGCAGGGGTGCTGGTTCCTGCCCAGTGATCTGTTCAAGTCAAGGCAGAGGAATATTTAATTTGGTCTATCCTGAATGTCCCTGCCCATGCAGGCTGTGCTAATTCTGAGTCAGCTCAAGAATCTAAAGACAGCCCCTTGCTGGGTTTGGTTGAGCACATCTTTAATCCCTGCACTTGAAGTAGGCTGAGGCTGATCTGTCAGTTTTGAAATCTAAGCCAGCAGTAGCTACTTTGTAAGAACCAACCAACTGGGAAATGATCTTTACCAACCTTACATCCGACAGAGGGCTAATATCCAATATATACAAAGAACTCAAGAAGTTAGACTCCAGAGAGGCAAGTAACCCTATTAAAAAATGGGGTACAGAGCTAAACAAAGAGTTCTCACCTGAAGAATATCTAATGGCTGAGAAGCACCTAAAGAGATGTTCATCATGCTTAGTCATTAGGGAAATGCAAATCAAAACAACCCTGAGATTCCCTCTCACACCAGTCAGGATGGCTAAGAGCAAAAACACAGGAGACAGCAGTTGTTGGCGAGGATGTGGAGAAAGAGGAACACTCCTCCACTGCTGGTGGGATTGCAAGCTGGTACAACCACTCTGGAAAGCAGTCTGGCGGTTCCTCCGAAAACTGGGCATGACACTCCCGGAGGATTCGGCTATACCACTCCTGGGCATATACCCAGAGGCTTTACCTGCATGCAATAAGGACACATGCTCCACTGTGTTCATAGCAGCCTTATTTATAATAGCCAGAAGCTGGAAAGAACCCAGATGTCCCTCAACGGAGGAATGGATTCAGAAGATGTGGTATATCTACACAATGGAATACTACTCTGCAATTAAGAACAATGAATTCACGAAATTCTTAGGCAAATGGTCGGAACTGGAAAATATCATCCTTAGTGAGGTAACCCAATCACAAAAGAACACACATGGTATGCAGTCACTGATAAGGGGATATTGACCCAGAATCTCGGAATATCCTAGACACAATTCGCATAGCAATAGATTTCTAAGAAGATGGAAGGAGAGACCCCTGGTCCTGGAAAGACTGCATGTAGGGGAACGCCAGGACAGAGAAACGAGAGGGGGTTGAATGGGGAAAAGAGGGAGGGAAGGGGGCTTATGGGACTTTCGGGGAGGGAGGAAACGGGAAAGGGGAAATGATTTGGAATGTAAATTTAAAAAAAAAGAAAAGAAAAGAAAAAAAAAAACGTTCCTGGCAAGAATTTGAGCAACTGCTCCATTAGGGGGAGCTGTTGAGACAGACTCCACTGACCCACCAGGAACCTGCCTCCATCCAGCTCAGCTCCATCCTGGTCCCTACAACTTGCAGGCTGTCCCAAGGACCGTCCCTTCCCTGTTCCAGCGCCATTTTAGATCACCCACCATCTATCTCAGTTCCAGCTCTGAACAAGACACAGACCGATCCAGGTTCCAGCAATTTCTCAACCATTCCAATTTTTACCTCTTCCAGCAAGTTCCCAGCCTCCTGCAGCCATCTCTCAGGCCCTTCTCTGGATCTGACCAGCCCCTTCCAATTACCTTTCAAGTTAATGTCTCCAAGTCCTGTGCCATTCATGTCCTAGCAACACATCCTTGTGACAATCTAAAGTCACTCCTGCTGTCACTTATGCTTAAATTCCCCTACCTCGACCTATTCTAAAACCTAAACAAATCCCGGGGAATCGGCTTCTCAGAAGGCCGGAAGATCACCCCAAATCCAGAAATTTGAGACTATGTCACAAAGAGAAAACAACCAGAAAACAAGTAATCCATTATGCTTTGCACCCCTTCACAGATATCCTCCATTCCTCATATCCCTTATCTCACATTTCCAAAAAGAATTTTAGTGAAAGAAGACAGAAGGCCATAAAAGTAAAGGACGCAAATGGAATGGGTGATGTCTAGAAATGGCAGAAATCCTTAGGGTGCAAGGTGAAGGCAGCACGGTACCTGCTGAAGAGGCCTCCAGGCCAGAACTCTAGGAGAAGCAGCAACCACAGACGCTTTGATGTGAAATGGGCTCCAAGACCACGGCAGGAAGATCTTAGATATGCCGGCCCGCCCACTCCCGTGGAGTTGCACGCGACCCTTTTGGGGCTGTCCTCTTTCCCCCCCTTCTCCCTAATAGGAGGATTCTGTTGCCTTAACCAATCCTGTTGGTCCTGGGGGAGGGGCAAGTGGGAGGGACACAGAATTTGAACAGAGTGGCGGGAGGTTTAGACTAAAGTTTGTCTTAGAAGAGACCGCCAAAGCGTGTCACGTGTCATGCCAGGCCCAGCAGCCATTGGTTCTCCTGTTGCACGTGTCTGTGTCTCATTGGCTACCAGCTGTGACGCGATAGTCATCAGTTACTCTTATTTGTATGTTCAACTAGTGAACGATGGTGTAACCGTTTAACTGTACAGGTTGAACACAAAGAATGTGTCTGATTGCAAAATATAGGGCCCAGCGCAAAATACAAGCCCAGCAGGAACTGTATAGCTGAAAGTTACATATTGCCTGTTTATTCTTTATTAGGTTCTGCTGTCGAACTGGAAGGCCAATATTACAAGTTTCTTGCATTTCTCCAGTGTAAAAAACACTTTTCCAGGTTCACCAAGACATATATAGTAATAAAAGATTTCATTGTCTGGACTTAGATGCAAGTGCCTATAAACCTAGCATTCATTCACGAGAAGGCAGAAGCAGGAGAAACATGAATTTCAACCTGGGATACACGGCGAGAACCGACATATCCTTTTTCCTTTTTTCTTTTGTTTGTTTCTTTCTTTCTCTCTTTCTTTCTTTCTCTTTCTTTCCTCCCTCCCTCCTTCCCTCGCTCTCGCTCTCGCTTCCTCCTCCTCTTCTCTCTGTCTCTGTCTCTCTGCCTCTTTGTCTCTCTGTCTGTCTCTGTCTCTTTGTCTCTCTGTCTGTCTCTGTCTGTCTTCCTCTCTCTGTCTGTCTGTCTCTGTCTCTGTCTGTCTGTCTGTCTCTCTCTCTCTCTCTCACACACACACACACACACACACACACAGACACACACACGCTGCCTTTTGTGCTCGCTTGGTCTCAAGCTCTAGCTCCCGGTTCTTGCCTGCTCCCTCTCTCCCCACTCTTTTTGTCTCTTCATTCCTCCCTTCCATCCTTCCTTCCTCCTCTTTTTCCTTCCTTTTTTCCCTGTTTCTATTCACTTCAGTCTCTAGATTTCCTGGCCATGAATTACCTACCTAGTACTTTACACACTTTCCACTGTTTCCTGAGGAAGGCTTCTCCCTCAATGGAAAGACTCAAATGTTAGTCCAGGAGCACCAAATTGCTACCCCAAAGAAGGGAATGGCTAGAACATAGCCAACATACAGGGAGGTGTATATTTCAGGCCTTTGGTGGTGGAATAGATTTGTTTTGCTTTATTTGAGGTTTTGTTTTTTTTTTAAGAATAGGCTGTTTCTTGCCTGTTGTTCCAACACCTGGGAGATGGAAACAAGAGGATTGAAACTTTCAAGGCAACCCAGGTTACATACAGTATTCAAGGACAGCTTAAGTTACACAGTTCCCAGCTAGTCTGGGTTACAGTGTGACATCTTGTCTCAAAACCCTAAGACAAAAATACACAAATAAAAAGAATAGGCATCTCTGGAATATTTTAATACAAAGTCACTGATCAAGATATTTGCAGATGCCAGGCAGTGGTGGTGCATGCCTTTAATCCCAGCACTTGTGAGGCAGAGGCAGGTGGATTTCTGAGTTCGAGGCCAGCCTGGTCTGCAGAGTGAGTTCCAGGACAGCCAGGGTTATACAGAGAAACCTTGTCTCACCCCCCGCTCCCCCCCCCGCAAAAGTTATTTGCAGTCACGCCCATCTCACCACCTCTCATTTGTTCATTTATACATGACTAAAGCTAGAACTCAGAGTAGAGGTTTGAGAAGGTAGTTGCAACTTCAAGTGATGCTTTTCTTGGTTACATATAAGAAAGCCAGGCTCAACATCTTTAAAACTCCTTTTAAATCATTTATGTACATTATAAATGATTAGCTGAACTGCTCATTCCCTCTGATTAACAAGACCATATTGTTTACCTGACAGTTTGACTAGTATCATGAACTTTGTCCAAAGCCAGCAGATAGCCTTAATTGCTCATCCTTAGAATTGGTAGGCCCCCAGGTAAAACTTTCCATCACGTGTCTGCTCATCACAAGTTCTCTCTGTTTGTTCTTCCCTTTAAATGAAAGCCTTATTACTATGGCAACACAAAGTGAAACAAACAAATGAACAAAACAACAAAAAAAACCACCCACCCCTTTTTTTTGGGGGACATTTAAAGGTCTCATGAATCGATTTTTTTCCGATTGCAACAACCTGCCCTAACTTTCATCAAGTCAGACTTTATTCTTTCTCCCAAGCTTTACTGAAGTATTGTTAGTCAGTAAAGATCAAAAACAGCTAAATCTCTTAAATCCCTAGCAACACACTAGTTTTAATGAAGGTAAAGTATCACAATTGCCCCACCTTAGAATTTCAAACACCACATGAAAAGAGAGACTGTAACAAAAATCCACTTTAGAGTCTGAAAAGGACAATACAGCAGAGGTTTTCGAAAGCCAGGAAGGGAAACATTTCTTCCTGATAAAGCGAAGCTATTTAATGGATTTGGGGGGTATGTACATGTGAGCACACTCTATGAATGTATATATGTGTATCACGAGTAAGACAGACATCAACATTGAGTGACCTCAATTGTCCACCTATCTTTTGAGACAAGAGTCTCCCACTGAACCTGGTGACTGTTCAGTAAGCTCTAAAGTCCTTCTGTCTTTACTTGACCCCATGCTAGGTTTAGAAATGTGTTATTATTATGCCCAGCTTTTAAACATAGGTGCTAGAGATCCAAAATCAGAACCTCATGCTTGCATGGCAGCCGTTTTCCTGACTGAGTCATATATTTCTAGCTCCCATTTTATGGATTAAAAAAGTAATCACACCATCTATTTTGTGCATGTATATGGATTATGTGGGCACATATGTGCCATGGTGTGCATGTGAAGATCAGAGGACAACTTGCAGAAGTTGGTTCTTCCACCATGTTAGTACTGGGAATTGAAGTTAAGTCAATTGGTGGCTAGCATCTTTTCTCAGTGATCCATCTCACCAGTGCATATTTTATAGATTATAAAATTTCTCTTTAATTCTTTTAAATGTAGTTTATTACATGATATTTTAAATCAAAAGGTTTTAAAGGAAAGTCTCCCTCTCTCCTTTTTAGGCTCCCTCATGTTGGCACTGAAATGATGTTCCACCTCTCTCTAATATTCTCCTACTACAAGGTCCAATCATGCTCACCACGTGGTTTCAGAGCTCTCCTAATAAATCTCACTTTGAAGGGTAATTAGTCTTAGCTTCCTTTCCAACAAACCTACTGTTTCTCTCCTTCTTTCTCTTTATTTGTTATAACACACTTCTAGCCCCAGGTGGCAATATGACATTCCAAATTGCCCAAAAGATCATAATATTTTAAAGATAAACTATTGACCCATCTTTTAAGAGTTAACCTAAAAACCAGAAAGGTGGCTGAAAGCTTGATAACCTGAGATCAATTCCCACAATCCATAGTGAAAGGAAAGAAAAAACTTGAGGCTGATCTCTGGAATACACACACACACACACACACACACACACACACACACACACACACAGAGAGAGAGAGAGAGAGAGAGAGAGAGAGAGAGAGAGAGAGAGAGAGAGAGAGACAGAGAGAGACAGAGAGAGACAGAGAGACAGAGACAGACAGAGACAGAGAGACAGAAAGAGATATGTGAACACACACAAACACCCCAACACACATATACACCCACAAAAAATGGACCAAGACATAGGGTGAAAAACATTTTTATTTTTTCTCTCAAAGGTAGATATCTGGACAAGGGTCCAAATTTTCTTAAACTTTCATTTCCTCTTGTGCCCAATTAGTCAATCATGTCAGATTGTGAAGTCAAGCTCCTGTCAATGGTATGAGACACAATCAGCACCTAGATCAGGGATAAAAGACAGAGTCCATCTCAGCCATGTGTACTTACTTGATAGCCAGTTGTGGGGTCTCATTCGCCCTTTTAAAAAGAAATTCCCTTGTCAAAGTTACTTTCACTTTGTGTGTTCCTCTGTGCAACACCAAGATCACCCTTATCCACCAACAGTAACAAGTCAAGTAAGATAATTTTTTAAGGATACACTTCCAAAGGAGAAAACAGGCAGAGCATGGAAAAAAATTAGCAGCTCAAATGGCTGTAGTGCCCAAAGAATAAAAAATTTTATGTCACGTGGCTTTTCGGTTCATTTGTATAGATTGGTTTTTCTGTATCATTTGTACAATGTAGGTGTCTTAGATTTTTGTTGTTGTTTTGTCCTGTTTTTCCCCTTCCCTTCCTCCCTCTTGCTCTGGCCCCACTCGTTCCACCTCTACTTGCTCTGGCCCATAGTGTTTTGTTTTGTTTTTTTTAATTTGTTTCTTATTACGTACGGTTGTGAGCCACCATGTAGTTGCTGGGAACTGAACTCATGACCTCCAGATGAGCAGTCAGTGCTCTTAACCGCTGAGCCATCTTACCAGCCTGTTTTGTTTCTGTTTTTTGTTTTTTGTTTTTGTATTGGTGTGAGAAAATACCATGGCCAAAGCAACTTACAAATGAAAGAGGTTAACTGGGCTTATAGTTCCAGAGGGCTGGGGTCTAAGAGTAAGGTATGGTAACAGGTGGCTGGAGCAGCAGCTGAGAACCCCCATACTGATCCACAAGTAGGAAGCAGAGAGCAAATGGAGAAGTGTGGGGTTTTGAAACCTCAAAGCCCACCCCCAGTGACACACCTCCTCCAACAAAGCCATACCTCATAATCCTTACCAAACAGTTCCACCAACTGAGCTTACAGGGCATCATTCTCATTCAAACCCACACAGGGAAATTTCTAAGAATACATTGCATGTCACATTAGCATCTTAAATCTTCACTATAATGATCAATTATAAGGATCACCTTTGGTCAGAAATGTCTCTGTGTGTCTACACCATTTATTGGCTTTAATTAGCTTTGATTGGGTGGTTTCTAGCCTTCTTTATTAACTGTTTTTTTTTCATGTGCTAATTTTGTAAGTTTTGTGCAAGACATCCTGGAACTCACTCTCTGCCCTATTTCTCTGTCTTAATTTGTTCATGCAATTGACTTGTGTGAATTCCTTACATATTTTGGATATAAACTCTTTATCACATATTTGGTTTATCAATATTTTCTCCCATTTCACAATTCCATTCAATTTTTCAATAATCATATAATATCCTATATTAACTTTTAAAATTCTTATCTAATTTTGGTTAAATAGATAATCAAGCTCTATTTTTCACTGAGTCAAGATGTATATACAAAGTGCTCAAACTTTGACATTTTTCCTTCCTTAAATAAAATTCTAAATGGACTTTTCTCTTTAAAACATATGTATTTTTAATTATGTATATGTATATATGAATATGTATGTATGCCCATGGAGACCAGAATAGCATATCAGATCCCCTACAGCTGGAGTTACAAGCTATCGTAAGCTGCCTAATGTGGGTGTTTGAACTTGAACTTGGGTCCCTGCAAGAACAGTTTGTACTCTGAAACACTGATCTATCTCTCTAGTTCCTACATGATGAGTTTTTAACTTGAAATTGTCTTTGAGATTTTCTAGAGGTTCCCCTTTCAATCACAAGGATTCTCTCTTATATCTAAGAAAAAGGAGGCTAACACAATTAAGCTGCATGGGATTTATTAAATTATAAAAAAAACCTCTTAGGGATGAAGAGACAACTCAGTATGTTTTCCTCTCAAGCACAAGAACTTGAGTTTAATCCTCTGAACCCAAGTTTAAAATAAGAAATGACCCTGCAGTGCACATCTGTAATCACAGTTCTGGGAGGCAGAGATAGGTAGATCCTTGGGGTTCATTAACCATCAAGAAGCCTAGCCTATTCAACAAGTTTTAGGATAATGAGAGATCCTGTGCCAAGAAAGAAAGAGAGAGAGAGAGAGAGAGAGAGAGAGAAAGAGAGAGAGAGAGAAAAGAAAAAAGATTGATAGTTCCTGAGGCTGCTCTCTGACCTCCACATACATGTGCACATGCACTTACACACTTTAGATTTTATTTGCTTTTCCTATATGAGATTTGTATGGATAAAATAGCAACATAAATATTACAAAAAAGATCTTTGCTTCCACCGTGATATCACTAAGGGTCCTTTCACAGGTAGTATTTTCAGCTGCATCCAGTTTATTATTATGATGGCTAATCTTGACTATCAACTGATTAGACTAAGAAACATTTTGGATGCTAGTTAATTACTGTGGGACCAGGGAATCATGGAACTGGGGTTGAGGCTGGAGCAAGAGTCGGGTTGAGGCAATGTTCAAACCCTGAAAATCTTATCCTGACATCGGCAGAAGTAGAATTGCTGCCCTCTGCTTGACCTGGAGCACATAGCCCCACACCCCAACCTTTGCCTACCAGAGTAGGTCTAGCTAAACTTTCTCTGTCCTGGGGCACCTCTAACTTTGCCAACCAGAGTAGCCAGGCTAAACTTTCTCTCCCTTTATAAAGTCATGTCCAGTAGTACCTGGAATTCCTCACTAATGCCCTGGCCCCTGCCAGCGATATACACTCACCATGTAAGCCCTTACCTACTCTCCAAAGGTTTACGCAACATTTGTTCTCCCCATTAAATAAGCTGTCTTACTGAAGCTGTCATAGTGACAGCTTAGATGTTTATTTCCATCCCGGGAGCCTGTGATTGGATCTTATCAAATTTTAGTAGCCTTTGAGCCAGAAACTAAGAGACTGTAAGTAAATTGTAAAGACTTAAATCATGTATGGTCAATCTTCATACCAGGAGGACCAGCAGAATTTAGAAAAACTACAAGAATCCCAATGAACAGTCCTCTAAAATGATTTAGTATGAAGTATGATTCTGGGGTCTCTACAGTTCGGAAATCACGCTGTCAGAGTGACTGACAGCCTGGAATCTCAGTTTGGGGTGCCATGGAAGGCACAGGGTGGAAGGCCAGTAGAGTGGTGATCATCTTGTTCAGAAACAGGCGAGCACATGCTAGGACACCTGTATCTAAGACTCTGAGAAGGTCAGGTGCAGCAAGTAAGGTAATTCTGTCTTGTCCTGACTCCATTTGGTACCTGCTTATACACTTCTCAGCCATCTCCCAGCCTGTTCACAGCAGCCACATCTGCCTTGGCAACTCGTTTGGGACTTCCATGGCCCTGACATATGGTTTAGTCATGATCCACATATATTAACCAGAATAATTAAGGTTTATACAAACTAAACACTGACTAAAATAATTGAAAACGATATAAATCAAAATTGTCACATTGTGTCAGAAATAATCACTATGTTCTATGAAAACTAATTTTGCAAGTCTATTTTGACTCTCATTTAACATTGATGCTATTGTAACTTTTGTCTTGTAAAATCCTGTACCCCTGAGATTAAACATCAAGGGACTTTCTGAGGCAGTAGTATGTTCTTGGTCATCAGCTAAAACTTAAAGGAGTCATATACCCTTAATTAGTATGGTGACCTTTATAACAGAGCAAAGTTTCCTACATCTTGTTTCAGCTGGAGCCATCTTTGATTTAACCTGAAACTGATCTCCCCTTTCTCTATCCCTGTCATGAAAAGTACTGTAGGAAAGTATCCAAACCTGTTCTAGAAACTTGGGGTTGAAATGCATACAGCTAGCTAATGGATGATTTCTGCTTTTATTAAACTGCTTGCTTGCAACTGCCAACCAGAATGTAGTTTTTCTGTGTTCTTTGCCTTTAAATGCTCCTTGTAAAATCCATTCAACTATTCGGTGAGAACTGTTTCTCTCCAGGCAGCCAGCACCTGGCTCAATATAGACTCTCAATTCAGACTTTGGTCATGCTGAGTGATCTTTGGGTCTCTACCCTGCTTAGGGGCCTGCTGAGAGGCCATGTGAAACTTAAGTCAAGAAATACAGTGTGAACATGTGGTTAATCATTCCTGTTTCCTAAAACAGTCTAAATGAGTGCTTAAGCACTAATAGGTATAGAATAAAGGTTACTGCAAATTTGATATTAGTCCAACTACTTTATAGGGGTTAACTGGCATTAATGTTTTGGCTAGCTCCAAGTGCTTGTTTTTAATTGTAATCATTCACAGTACAAGCGTAGTCCTCAGAATTGTAAATTTTAATAGAGTTTTCAAAATGGTCGAATTTATTTCAGCTTAAGTCACCTGTGGGATACCATAGAACAGTCTAGTGTGTACAGAGACAGAACCCTAGACGATGAAAGTCCAAAAAAAATTATTTTAAGAAAAATTACCAGAAATCTCCATACATATTATTAAAGTCATAAGCATTACCATCCATAATCTTGACAAAGTTTAAATATGATGTCTAGTGCTAAAACGCATTGTAAATTTTCAAGAGAAAAAGACCTTGTTAAACATCTTTTAAGATTAGATAGGGGACACGGGGGTGTTCAAGAAAGAAAGGGAAATCTGGGCAATGGTGGTGCATGTCTTTAATCCCAGCACTTGGGAGGCGGAGGCAGGTGGATTTCTGAGTTTGAGGCCACCCTGGTCTACAGGGTGAGTTTCAGGACAGCCAGGGCTACACAGAGAAGCCCTGTCTTGAAAAACCAAAAATAAATAAATAAATAAATAAATAAAGGAAAGGGGAAAGAGAAATGATATAATTAAACATTTAAATATAAAAACATCTATTCAGATGACCATGAAATTTCTTTTTTGATTTTTTTTTGTTTTTTTGTTTTGTTTTTTGAGATAATCAGTGTTTTTCTGTGTAGTCCTGGCTGTCTTGGACCTAGATCTGTAGACTGTGGTGGCCTCAAATTCAGAGATTCACCTGTCTCTGTCATGGGAGTATTGGGATTGAAAGCATTTACCACCACCAGCCAGCCTTTCTGAAATTCCTTATTCATGCATTTAAAGATATGCATAGGCTGAATCATCCTGCATCCCTGAAATAAAATCAAGTTGATCCAAAATACATCACATTTTAAGTCACAAAGCCAACTTTAACAAATTAAAAAAAGAGATTAGGCTCCAGTGACCAGGTAGTTGGGACCGCCAGGCTCAGAGACAGACAGGCATAATATCGCTTCGGTTTCAGGCAGCTTGTGTGTAACCTGCTCCCAGGTGCTGGGCTGATCTGCAGTAACCAGTGCGCCAGCTCTGCGGTGGGACCTTCTGCCTGGTGGAGGGACCCCGCGCTGGGAGGGAGCCTGCCAGCTTTCCTTCCGCGACCTCTGTTCCCACGGACTGCGCTGGAGAGACCGGTACCCAGGCTCTCCCCCCAATATAACATCACTTGGGACACGGCCTGTTGGGGCTTCCGTCTGTGCCCGAGGGCGGGTTGGCGCTGTGGTCGTCTGGGTGCCAGATCGGCGGGCCATCGTGACCACAGGGTGAGCGGCGCCACGGAGAGTGCCCTCCGCCATCTTTGCTCCAGTGACCAGGTAGTTGGGACCGCCAGGCTCAGAGACAGACAGGCATAATATCGCTTCGGGTTCAGGCAGCTTGTGTGTAACCTGCTCCCAGGTGCTGGGCTGATCTGCAGTGACCAGCGCGCCAGATCTGCTGTGGGACTTCTGCCTGGCAGAGGGACGCCCCCTCCCCCCCCCAGGAGAGATCACACACCCCTGCACAGGGCAGGAGCCTGCCAGCCTCCCTTTGGCGACCTCTGCTCCAGGAATCCACTAGGCTGAGCCTTTAGATGTGCAAGGCCTCCCCAATATAAGATCACTTGGGGCAAAGCACATTAGGGCTCCAAAGTCACTCAGGAGCAGGCAGGCCCCAGAAATCGGTGCCAGGGGAATCCTGGTAATCCAGGGGGGGCAGAAATAGCTTTGCAGGCTCACAGGAGGTCCAACCAACAGCCAGTGGCAGCAGGACCAACTAACACCAGAGGTATCCAGATGGCAAAAGGCAAACGTAGGAATGTTACTAACAGTAATCAAAGTAATGTGGGACCATCCGAACCCAACTCTCCAACAGCAGCAAGTCCTGGATACCCCACCACACCCGAAAGACAAGATCTGGATTTAAAATCACTTCTCATGATGCTATTAGAGGATCACAAGAAGGACACAAATAAATCTCATAAAGAGTTACAGGAGACCATGAATCAACGGTTAGAAGCCCTTACAAAGGAAACACAAAAATCGCTTAGAGAAATGCGGGAGAACATGGATCAAAAGATGGAGGCGCACAAGGAGACAACACAAAAATCGCTTAACGAGATGAATCAACGGGTAGATGCACTCACAAAGGAATCACGAAATTTGCATAAAGAAATGCAGAAGAATATGGGTCAACAGACGGATGCCCATAAGGAGGCAACACAAAAATTGCTTAAAGAAATGAATCAACGGTTAGATGCCCTTACAAAGGAAACACGAGAACTGCTTAAAGAAATGCAGGAGACGATGGATCAACAGATGGAATCCCATGAGGAGGAAACACAAAAATCGCTCAGAGAAATGCAGGAGAACGTGGGTCATCAGGAAGAAATCCTGAAAGAGGTAATGCAAAAATACCTTAAAGAAATACAGGAAAATACAAACAAACAAGTGAAGGATCTCAGCAAATCCATCCAGGAACTAAAAAAGGAAGTAGAAACAACTAAGAAATCACAAAGGGAGACAACTTTGGAGATAGAAAACCTTGGGAAGAAATCAGGAGTCATAGATGCAAACATCAACAATAGAATACAAGAGATGGAAGAAAGAATCTCAGGTGCTGAAGATTCCATAGAAAGCATCGACTCAACAGTCAAAGAAAATGCAAAATGCAAAAAACGCGTAACCCAAAACATCCAGGAAATCCAGGACACAATGAGAAGACCAAACCTAAGGATTATAGGTATAGATGAGAGTGAAGATTTGCAACTTAAAGGGCCAGTAAACATCTTCAACAAAATTATGGAGGAAAACTTCCCTAACTTAAAGAGAGAGATGCCGATGAACGTACAAGAAGCCTACAGAACTCCAAACAGACTGGACCAGAACAGAAATACCTCCCGTCACATAATAATCAAAACACCGAATGTTCTAAACAAAGAAAGAATACTAAATGCAGTAAGAGAAAAGGGCCAAGTAACATACAAAGGAAGACCTATCCGAATCACATCAGACTTCTCACCAGAGACTATGAAAGCCAGAAGATCCTGGGCAGATCTCATGCAGACACTAAGACAGCACAAATGCCAGCCTAGACTACTATACCCAGCAAAACTCTCAATCACCATAGATGGAGAGACCAAGATATTCCATGATAAAACCAAATTTTCACAATATCTTTCCACAAATCCAGCCCTGCAACGGATAATAGGTGGAAACCTCCAATACAGGGAGAGAAACAACACCCTGGAAAAAATGAGATAATAACCTTCTTGAATCAAACCCAAAAGTAGATAACCACTCAAACATAAAGATAGAGTCAAGAATGGCAGATGGCAATAATCACTATGCCTTAATCTCTCTTAATATCAATGGTCTCAATTCCCCAATTAAAAGACATAGACTAGCAGACTGGATACGTAAACAGGACCCAGCATTTTGCTGCATGCAGGAAACGCACCTCAGTGTCAAAGACAAACACTACCTCAGAGTAAAAGGCTGGAAAACAATTTTACAAGCAAATGGCCCCAAGAAACGAGGTGGAGTAGCCATCCTAATATCGGATAAAATTGATTTTCAACCTAAAGTCATCAAAAAAGACACAGAAGGACACTACATACTGATCAAGGGAAAAATCCACCATCAAGAACTCTCAATCCTGAATATCTATGCTCCAAATGCAAGGGCACCCCCATTCGTAAAAGAAACTTTACTAAAACTCAAAGCACACATCGCACCGCACACAATAATAGTGGGTGACTTCAACACCCCGCTCTCTGAAATGGATCGTTCAGGAAAGCAGAAACTAAACAGGGACACAGTGAATCTAATTGAAGCCTTGGACCAAATGGAACTAACTGATATATATAGAACATTTCATCCTAGAGCTAAAGAATACACCTTCTTCTCAGCTCCTCATGGTACCTTCTCCAAAATTGACCATATAATTGGTCACAAATCAGACCTCAACAGATACAAGAAGATAGAAATAATCCCATGCCTCCTATCAGATCACTATGGAATAAGGGTGGTCTTCAATGGCAACAAAAACAAAAGAAAACCCACGTACACATGGAGGCTGAACAATGCTCTACTCAATGATAACTTGGTCAAGGTGGAAATAAAGAAAGAAATCAAAGACTTTTTGAAAGTTAATGAAAATGAAGGCACAACATACCCTAACTTATGGGACACAATGAAAGCAGTGCTAAGAGGAAAATTCATAGCCCTGAGTGCCGCCAAAAAGAAACGGGAGACAGCATACACTAACAGCTTAATGGCACACCTGAAAGCCCTGGAACATAAAGAAGCAAATACACCAAAGAGGAGTAGAAGGCAGGAAATCATCAAACTCAGGGCTGAAATCAATCAAGTAGAAACAAATAAAACCATACAAAGAATCAACAAAACGAGGAGTTGGTTCTTTGAGAAAATCAACAAGATAGATAAGCCCTTAGCCAGACTAACCAGAGGGCACAGAGATAGTATCCAAATTAATAAAATCAGAAACGAAAAGGGAGAGATAACAACAGAAACTGAGGAAATTCAAAAAATCATCAGATCCTACTACAAAAACCTGTATTCAACACTAGAAAATCTTGAGGAAATGGACAATTTCCTTGACAGATACCAAGTACCAAAATTAAATCAGGATCAAATAGACCATCTAAACCGTCCTATAACCCCTGAAGAAATAGAAGTTGTCATTGGAAGTCTTCCAACCAAAAAAAGCACAGGTCCAGATGGTTTTAGTGCAGAATTCTATCAGACCTTCAAAGAAGACCTAACACCAATACTCTTCAAACTGTTCCACAAAATAGAAACAGAAGGAACACTACCCAACTCGTTCTATGAAGCCACAATTACACTAATACCAAAAGCACACAAAGATCCGACAAAGAAAGAGAATCTCAGGCCAATCTCTCTTATGAATATCAATGCAAAAATACTCAATAAAATTCTTGCCAACCGAATCCAAGAACACATCAAAACGATCATTCACCACGATCAAGTAGGCTTCATCCCAGGGATGCAGGGATGGTTCAATATAAGGAAATCCATCAATGTAATCCACTACATAAACAATCTCAAAGAAAAAAACCACATGGTCATCTCATTAGATGCTGAGAAAGCATTTGACAAAATTCAGCATCCTTTCATGCTAAAGGTCTTGGAAAGATCAGGAATTCAAGGCCCATATCTAAACATAGTAAAAGCAATTTACAGCAAACCAGTAGCCAGCATCAATCTAAACGGAGAGAAACTTGAAGCAATCCCACTAAAATCAGGGACTAGACAAGGCTGCCCTCTCTCTCCATATCTTTTCAATATAGTACTTGAAGTTCTAGCTAGAGCAATTAGACAAGAAAAAGAGGTCAAAGGGATACAAATTGGAAAGGAAGAAGTCAAACTATCACTATTTGCAGACGATATGATAGTATACATAAGCGACCCAAAGAACTCCACCAGAGAACTCCTACAGCTGATAAACGACTTCAGCAAAGTGGCCGGATATAAAATCAACTCAAGCAAGTCAGAAGCCTTCCTATACTCAAAGGATAAGCAGGCTGAGAAAGAAGTAAGAGAAATAATACCCTTTACGATAGCCACAAACCATATTAAGTATCTTGGCGTGACGCTAACCAAACAAGTGAAAGATCTGTATGACAAGAACTTCAAGTCTCTGAAGAAAGAAATTGAAGAAGACCTCAGAAGATGGAAAAATCTGCCATGCTCATGGATTGGCAGGATTAATATAGTAAAAATGAGCATCTTACCAAAAGTAATACACAGATTCAATGCAATCCCCATCAAAATCCCAACTCAATTCTTCATAGAGTTAGAAAGAGCAATTCAAAAATTCATCTGGAATAACAGAAAACCCAGAATAGCTAAAACTATTCTCAAGAGTAAAAGAACCTCTGGGGGAATCAGTATCCCGGACCTCAAGCTGTACTACAGAGCAAGAGTGTTAAAAACTGCATGGTATTGGTACAGTAACAGACATGTAGATCAATGGAACAGAATTGAAGACCCAGAAATGAATCCACACTCCTATGGTCACTTGATCTTTGACAAAGGAGCTAAAACCATCCAGTGGAAAAAAGATAGCCTTTTCAACAAATGGTGCTGGCTCAGCTGGAGGTCAACATGCAGAAGAATGCAAATTGACCCATCCTTATCTCCTTGCACTAAGCTCAATTCTAAGTGGATCAAAGATCTCCACATAAAACCAGACACACTGAAACTAATAGAAGGGAAACTAGGGAAGAACCTTGAACATATGGGCACAGGGGAGAATTTCCTGAACAGAACTCCAATAGCTTATACTCTTAAGATCAAGAATAGACAAATGGGACCTCATTAAATTACAAAGTTTTTGCAAGGCAAAAGACACCATCAAAAAGACAAAGCGGCAACCAACTAACTGGGAAATGATCTTTACCAACCTTACATCCGACAGAGGGCTAATATCCAAGATATACAAAGAACTCAAGAAGTTAAACTCCAGAGAGGCAAGTAACCCTATTAAAAAATGGGGTACAGAGCTACACAAAGAGTTCTCACCTGAAGAATATCTAATGGCTGAGAAGCACCTAAAGAGATGTTCATCATCCTTAGTCATTAGGGAAATGCAAATCAAAACAACCCTGAGATTCCATCTCACACCAGTCAGGATGGCTAAGAGCAAAAACACAGGAGACAGCAGTTGTTGGCGAGGATGTGGAGAAAGAGGAACACTCCTCCACTGCTGGTGGAATTGCAGGCTGGTACAACCACTCTGGAAAGCAGTCTGGCGGCTCCTCAGAAAACTGGGCATGACACTTCCGGAGGATCCGGCTATACCACTCCTGGGCATATACCCAGAGACTTTACCTGCATGCAATAAGGACACATGCTCCACTATATTCATAGCAGCCTTATTTATAATAGCCAGAAGCTGGAAAGAACCCAGATGTCCCTCAACGGAGGAATGGATTCAGAAGATGTGGTATATTTACACAATGGAATACTACTCTGCAATTAAAAACAATGAATTCACGAAATTCCTAGGCAAATGGTCAGAACTTGAAAATATCATCCTTAGTGAGGTAACCCAATCACAAAAGAACACACATGGTATGCAGTCACTGATAAGGGGATATTGACCCAGAATCTCAGAATACCCTAGACACAATCAGCATATCAATAGATTTCTAAAAAGATGGAAGGAGAGACCCCTGGTCCTGGAAAGACTGGATGTAGGGGAACGCCAGGACAGAGTAATGAGAGGGGGTTGAACGGAGAAAAGAGGGAGGGAAGGGGGCTTATGGGACTTTCGGGGAGGGAGGAAACGGGAAAGGGGAAGTGATTTGGAATGTAAATTAAAAAAAAAATAAAAAAAAGAGATTAATTACTTGTACCTTATAAAATCATAATGGAATGATCTATAAATTAATAGTGAAGGAAACCATAGCTGTTTCTATTAATTTTCCTCAAGTACTACCATGTTAGACTAATTCAGTAAGTGATCCTGGAATAGGATAGTTCTTGTGAGTGCTGCTGATGTATCACTCAGGAGAATATATGGATATGTATAAATCTGGATATTAAGCATGAATGCAAAGTTCACTTATTGCTGGACACTTAATTGCATCTTAGCCAGTGAGCTTATGTCAATCTCCCAAGCCTGATTGTGCAATGTCTCATTTTTTTTTCAGAATTCTTCATGGGCCACTCCACATCCTGTAGGTCATTCTGTTTGTGGAAGAGCACTAACTAGATATGTCTATTGCTCCTAGATTCTCTAAGAATCGTCAGAAAGCCCTTGCTACTTGTGTCTCTAGCCGTAGCAACACTGATACTTCCATGTGTCCAGCTACTTGCCCTGAACAGATACCAGAGATCTTCATCTTCCTAGGGATTCTAGGAGAAGCAAGAACCCACATGGCCTTATCCACGGAAGATTTGGGAGACTATCCCACCCAAACTGATCAGTTTTAGGACTTAGGCTAAGTGTGTTCTTGGACCTCCTATTCCAGGGTTTTGAGGCTGCTTCCAGAATCCTCTCTGCAATCTGAAGGTAGCATTTTCCTGGAGGCTGCAGCAGATTTCCTGGAGTTGAGAAAGTTAGCAGGTAGCTGTAGGCTTTGTTTTGGCAAGAATTCAGAGTGACCATAGACACCCTGGGAAGAGGGAAGCTTGTGACCACTGGCCTGCAATGAATACAGATGGAGACATCTGCAGAGAGGTGTTAGCATTTCTCCAGCAGCTCTAGCACTCTAGGTAGTGAGGGTTCCGACTGCAGAAGTGGCTCTGGTGGTAAAGGTGCAGGCGATGATGGCGGTGGGACTCATATGATTCTAGTGTGTGTTGGAGTGGGGCAACTGAGGAAGGGGTCTCAAGGTTTTCTGGAAGCTCCAGATCCTCTGCTAAGAAAGAAAGGAGGAGCAAGCTCCTAGACCCTGTAGCAGATGATGTTAGTAGGGGGTCCAGCTGATTCCTATCAGATGGCACACTTCCTTCAACAAGGCCACACCTCCTAATCCTTCTAAGCCTATCAAAGGGTTCCACTCTTTGCTGACTAAGCATTCACATATATGAGTCTCTGGAGGCAGTTCTTATTCAAACAACCACAGGCTCCTGCTGGAGATGGTGTAGGCTGGGCAGTCTGGTACCAATACTAAATTTTGTCTTTTTCACTCACAGACCGAGGAAGAGACAAGTACAATCAGACACATCTCTGTCTGGTCATTCGCAGTTGCTGTCTGGTAGAGCAGTGACATCAGCCCAGGTGAAAGGGGACATCTCCAAACAGGAAGTGAAATTGCTGAGGTTTGGGAGACAACAGTATTAATGCTGGAGAAGAGGGAAAGGCCCCTTGATGCTACAGTGGTTTCATAAGAGGACCACGAGATTCTACCTATATGTGTGTGTGCATGGGGGGGGGTGTGCTGGATTGCCTGACACTAACATGCCTCTCTGTTTTGTTTTGTTTTGTTTTGTTTTTCACTCACAGACTGAGGAAGAGACGAGTACAATCAGACACATCCCTGTCTGGTCATGTTACCTCCTAAGTTCACTGCCATGGCACTGACGATTCTGCAGGACTGGTGTGGGTGTATGGGTGTCAATGCCCATCGCTCACTGCTTATCCTGGGCATCCCCGAGGACTGTGAAGAAGAATTATTTCAGGAGGCAGTGCAAGCTGCCCTCAGGCCCCTGGGCAGGTACCGCGTGCTTGGCAAGATGTTCAGAAACGAGATTGGGGCGAAGGTCGCTTTGGTTGAATTCGCTGACAATTTAAACCACAGTCTGATCCCCCAACAAATACCAAGTAATAGGGGGTCCTGGAGTGTGATCTTCCTGCCTCAGGTCCCTGAGGTCGAGTCACAGCATACCTTCATTTTCCCTGCAGAGCAGGCTCATGGGCAAGCTTTGGAAGGGGCTTCCGGTGGGGCAGGGGTTTCAGGTAGGTCAGGGGCTGCAGTTGAGGAAGGAGACCCCGACGAGACAGGGGCTGTGGGTGAGGCTGGAGGAACAGCTGAGAAAGGAGCCACAGATGAGGCAAGAGTGTCTGGCGAGGAAGGAGCAGGGAAGGCAGGAGGAGGAGCTGCAGCTGAGGTAAGCTTGTCAGATGAGGAGGAGGGAGCAGAAGATGAAGAAGGCGTGATAGATGAGGCAGAACTTATGTACGAGGCAGGAGTTATAGATGAAGCAAGACTGTCAGACGAGGGGGCTACGGATGAGGAAGATGATGATGTTGAGGCCGGGGCTGCAAGAATGTCTGATGAGGAAGGGGCTGGAGGTGACATGGGGGTGGCAGGTGTTATAGGAGCTATGGGTTGGGTAGAACCTGCAGGTGAGGTAGGAGCTGCCGGAGATGGAAGAGTTCTAGAGGCAGGGGCAGGGGATGAGGGATCTGCAGGGGATGAGGGGTCTGCAGGGGATGAGGAGTCTGGGAGCGATGAGGGGTCTGCAGGAGATGAGGGGTCTGCAGGGGATGAGGGGTCTGCAGGGGATGAGGAGTCTGGGAGCGATGAGGGGTCTGCAGGAGATGAGGGGTCTGCAGGGGATGAGGGGTCTGCAGGGGATGAGGGGTCTGGGAGCGATGAGGGGTCTGCAGGGGATGAGGAGTCTGGGAGCAGTGAGGGGTCTGCAGGGGATGAGGAGTCTGGGAGCGGTGAGGGGTCTGCAGGGGATGAGGAGTCTGGGAGCGATGAGGGGTCTGCAGGGGATGAGGAGTCTGGGAGCGGTGAGGGGTCTGCAGGGGATGAGGAGTCTGGGAGCGGTGAGGGGTCTGCAGGGGATGAGGAGTCTGGGAGCGATGAGGGGTCTGCAGGGGATGAGGGGTCTGCAGGGGATGAGGGGTCTGCAGGGGATGAGGAGTCTGGGAGCGGTGAGGGGTCTGCAGGGGATGAGGGGTCTGCAGGGGATGAGGAGTCTGGGAGCAATGAGGGGTCTGCAGGGGATGAGGGGTCTGCAGGGGGTGAGGGGTCTGCAGGGGATGAGGAGTCTGGGAGCGGTGAGGGGTCTGCAGGGGATGAGGAGTCTGGGAGCGGTGAGGGGTCTGCAGGGGATGAGGAGTCTGGGAGCGATGAGGGGTCTGCAGGGGATGAGGAGTCTGGGAGCGGTGAGGGGTCTGCAGGGGATGAGGAGTCTGGGAGCGGTGAGGGGTCTGCAGGGGATGAGGAGTCTGGGAGCGATGAGGGGTCTGCAGGGGATGAGGGGTCTGCAGGGGATGAGGGGTCTGCAGGGGATGAGGAGTCTGGGAGCGGTGAGGGGTCTGCAGGGGATGAGGGGTCTGCAGGGGATGAGGAGTCTGGGAGCAATGAGGGGTCTGCAGGGGATGAGGGGTCTGCAGGGGGTGAGGGGTCTGCAGGGGATGAGGAGTCTGGGAGCGGTGAGGGGTCTGCAGGGAATGAGGAGTCTGGGAGCGGTGAGGGGTCTGCAGGGGATGAGTAGTCTGGGAGCGGTGAGGGGTCTGCAGGGGATGAGGAGTCTGGGAGCGATGAGGGGTCTGCAGGGGATGAGGAGTCTGGGAGAGATGAGGGGTCTGCAGAGGATGAGGGGTCTGCAGGGGATGAGGGGTCTGCAGGGGATGAGGAGTCGGAGCGATGAGGGGTCTGTGGATGGAGGAGCTGTGGGTGAAGCAGGAGCTGTAGGTGAGGATGAGGCAGGAGCTGCAGGGGAGGCAAGAATGTCAGATGAGGAGGGAGCTGCAGGGGACATGGGAGTTGCAGGGATCATAGGCGCTATAGGATTGGCAGGAGCTGCAGGTGAGGCAGGAGCTTCAGGCGAGGAAGGGGCCTTTGATGTGGCAGGAGGGGCACACGGGGCTGGAGGCTGGACCCAGCAGTGGAGCCAAGCCCTGCAGCCCACCCTGGAAAACATGGCCTACCAGGAGCTGAGACACTTCTCTGGGATGGAAGAGCCTGGCTGTGGGAGTCAGTCTTTCGAGAGCTGGCTGGACCATGCCAATGACATGCTGTACCTGTGGCGCCACATATCCGAGAGGGAGAGGAGGCGGCGGCTGGTGGAGAGCTTGGGGGGCCCTGCTCTGGATCTTCTGTGTGAGCTTCTGGAAGAGCATCCAGACACCCCTGCTCAGGACTGCCTGGCTGCACTGGTGCAGGCGTTTGGCAACAAGGATACTGTGACGACAGCGCGGCTCAAGTTCCTGACGTGCTCCCAGTGGCCTGAGGAGACCCTGTTTGCCTATGTGATGCGCCTGGAAGGTCTGCTGCAGATGGCCATGGAGAAGGGGGCCATCCAGCCTGCGATGGTGGATCAGGCGAGGGTCCGGCAGGTGCTGATGCGGGCCCGGCCCAGCCAGATGCTGCAGAACAACCTGAGGAGGATGCTGCTGGAGAGGCGCCCACCTGGCTTTGTGGGGCTGCTCAGTCTCATTAGGGAGACTGAGGCATGGGAGGCAGCTCTGGCTGAGAATGTGGAGGTCCAGGAGCGGGGAGCGGTGGAAGTGCATGGTGGGGAGCTGGATGTGGTTCAGGTTGCCCTTGTCAGTTTTGGGGTTGCTGAGCCTGACCCTGCTGTTAGAGAGGCCTTCCCAGCCTGTGAAGATGCTGGCCAGGCTGCTGCTGGGGCTGGGGCTGGGGCTGGAGCTGGGGCTGGGGCTGCTCCTGATGGTGATGGTGCCACAAAGGCAGACCCTGATTCTGGTGAGGCCAAGGCCTTCCCTGTTACCCAGAGAGATGAAAATGGTGTGTTCACTCCTTTCCTGTCTTGTGTCATGATCTCCAGTTCTGCTTTCTAAATACAAACCTAGACCAGCGCTCTGTTCTCCCAAATTTATGTATGTTCCTGTGTAGGTCCTCCCCAGAAACCTCAAGCACAGTGCCGATAGCCAGTGAGAATGACAGAAGATGAGGAGTGTGGGGTTGCTGTTCGTCACTTTACTGACTTTGACCTGAAAAGGACAGGAAGACTGGAACCAGTAATGGATGGGGATCTTGTGTGATATTCTACTCTTGTCACTCGTGACTCCGTTTCCTTGGTTGCTAGAGTAGGGTGTTAATGTGTTTTCCACTGTACTAGAATAGGGCAGAGTCATGGTTTCTCAAAGAGCAACGACATTGCCATAGGCCTGGAAGGAGGCCTCTCTGAGGCCCTAGGAAAGAAAAAATGTTGGATAATGGTCCCCAGTACAGAGGTGGGGCAGACCTTATGCTGAAAGAGATTAACTCATAAAACAGCTTTTGAACTAACTTTATACTACTCCTTTATTTAAAGGAAACTGCTTTGCAGTGACTGCTCTCAGTAGTCAACTACCTATGTCTGGTGGTAGATAAGTGGACAGGGAAAAAATGTTTAACGTTTATGTAAGTTCTGAAAAAAGTGCTGTAAGGTGTATAAATACAAGTGCTGTAAGATCTGAGAATGTGAACGCTTACTAAGCTGTATGGGTCTACAAAATGTTTTAAGATGTGTAAATGCAAGTTATAAAGCTATAAGGGGGTGACAAGGTATGTAAAAATGTAGCATATTTCTTTCCCTCTCTGTGCTATTGTTATACTAAGATTCTAAAAAGTCACACGCTCAAGATTTTAAATTGTCTTTGGTTGTTTTCTAAGTATAGGCTTAAAAGTGCTGGCGGTGGTGGTGCATGCCTTTAATCCCAGCACTTGGGAGGCAGAGGCAGGCAGATTTCTGAGTTCGAGGCCAGCTTTGTCTACAGAGTGAGTTCCAGCACAGTCAGGGATATACAGAGAAAAACCTTGAAAAACCAAAACCTAAACCCAAACCCAAACCAAAGCAAACCAAACCAAAAAACTAAAGGCAAAGCTCCAATATCAGCTGGAAGTCAACTTCTAGGCACTGCGGAGCAATGGTGGCATCTGCTTGCATCCTTTTCCATTCATCACCTGTTTCATAAAAAAATAAGATACGGAAGGGAAGTCAGATGATATGCATATAAGCCTCACCATCAACATAGCTTTCATAGCTTTCTAGTTTGTTTGTTTGTTTGTTTTTTACTTTTTTTCTTTTTGCTCTTTATAGTGTTTGTGTTCATGATCTCATTGGAAACACACACTTTAAGATGTAAAGGGGGGGGGAGTAGACCAGTTGTTTCAAATTCCGGAGACATAAGCACCAGAAACAGAAGATACATATCTGTTTGTGTGCTCTGTGTGTTGACTCCATAGCAGAGTAATCAAGCTTTTAAAACCTAAATTTTAGTGAGCTACAAGCCTGTAATGAGCGCAGGCGCATGAATACACCTGGGGCTGTCACCAGCAAAGCGGGAGACTAAGTAAGAGTGCACTTGAGCAAGCAGCCATTTCCTGCAGCCTTGAGCTCAAGTCATGCTGACCCCAGGGAAATGCAACAGTACAAAGGGCGAAATGGCTGCCAATGAGACTTGCATCTGCAGAACCTTTCCTGAGGCAGTGCTCAAGATGACCACTAGATGGCGATAGATGACCACAAATGGTCCCGGCTGGCCCAGAAAGCTCCTGCTGCCCATCCCCCACTACCATTCCTCCCATCTCAGGGCATGGTTGGCCACAGTGGAGGACCCAAGGGTGTCTTCGCCTGGGCAGTCGGCTGAAGCGACTGCATTACTCGTCCTGATCTCAAAAAGACAGCCCTTCTCCTTCCATCCCCCACTAATGAGTCCCTCTCAGCCATGCCCCCACCCTCTGTTGTGGGAGTTCAGTTCCCTGTGCATTTAATAAGCTGGGAGTGGAGTGGGGGATTGGGGATGGGGTCAGGAGGGTGAGATTAGGCCCAGCTGTGGAGCCACATTTTGTCCAGTCCTAGTGGTCATGGAGCCTCTCTTTGTTTACATTTAAAAAGGGGATTGCTCTGTCAGAGTCAGGGCTTTTATTTTCTACCTGTTTTTTTTCTTTGACAGTTATAAACACAGGCAGTATATTGTGAACTGTTATAATATTCACTTCCCATTAGACTCTGCTATCCCCCTTCTCTCTCTGAACTACACACACACACACACACACACACACACACACACTGCATTGCTATACACAAGCCTCCATTACACTCTGCTATTCCTCTTCCCTTCCCTCTGAACCCCTTCCTCCCATCAAGTCCCAGCAGTGGCTCCCCCTATTTAGAGAAAAAAAGCCTTCCTTTGCTAACAACCACTAGCACTCAATAGCTCCTGAGGAAAGAATGAGACCACATGGGCATCTCTCCTGTCGATGGTGGAAAGTTGGAAGGCCCAGTCATGCGCAGGTATCCATAGCTGCTGCGTGTGTCTGCTTGCATCTGGAGTGTCCTATCTGGAGGGTACCCATTTCATGTTAGTCTCACACATACTCTGGTTTTTAACTCCTTTTCTGTTATGCTTCTCAGGTCTGGAGAACAGGGAAGAAGTTGGTATAGATGTCTAGTTTAAGGCTGAGCATGCCCCAGTCACTTATTCTCAGTATGTTGGGCAGTTATGTATATCTGCATTAGCCATCATCTCCTACACAAAGGAGGAAACACCCTCATTGCTAGCTATTGATCATATTACTGGTTGGTGCTGTCAGTGGAGAAAAGTCACCAGGGATCTTATCCAGCTGCAGATCATGTCTGCTATAACACTGACCGGTCGGGCAAGATGTGACTGCTGGTGCAATAGTGAAACAGTCATTTGTGCATAAACAACCATGCTATGATAGAATATCAGGTTTATTCCATGAGTGTGTTGTTCAATGGAGATACACAATGTCCTGGCTGGTTCTGTGTGTCAACTTGACACAGGTTGGAGTCATCCCAGAGAAAGGAGCTTCAGTTGGGGAAGCGCTTCCATGAGACCAGGCTGTGGGGCATTTTCTCAATTAGTGATCAAGGGGGGAGGGCCCCTTGTGGGTGGAGCCATCCCTGGGCTGGTAGTCTTGGGTTCTATAAGAGAGCAGGCTGAGCAAGCCAGGGGAAGCAAGCCAGTAAGGAACATCCCTCCATGGCCTCTGCATCAGCTCCTGCTTCCTGACCTGCTTGAGTTCCAGTCCTGACCTCCTTTGGTGATGAACAGCAATGTGGAAGGTGTAGGCGGAATAGACCCTTTCCTCCCCAATTTGCTTCTTGGTCGTGATGTTTGCACAGGAATAGAAACCCTGAGTAAGACACCAACACAGCGGCTGATGCATATGATGATACCTCCTTCTCTATAAAACAAAAGTGGGGAGATGTGGGGTCAGAGAGCCTTTTGACTGGGGGAGCCAGTCCGTAGGAAGGGTGAGGTGGAGACATGTCCAAACCCCGGAAACCTGGTCCTGAGACCAGGAGGAGCAGGACCTCCTTCCTCCTTGCTCTGGGGCTCCCGCGTGCCCCCAGGGGATGTAGACCATGAGACAACCTACCTCCGCCACCCTTGAGGTAGTCACACAGTCAGGTGGCCAAGTTCCCGTTTTAACTTCCTCTCTCCCTATAAGTACATGTCCAGCACGCACCCGGAACTATTACTCTTCATGCAAATGAAGCATTACCAGCACCTCATCCAGTGTCGTACGTACAACCCCCAAACCCCTACACACTCACCGAAGTTCATATAACCCTCGTGAGCCCCCAAAGGAGAACTCTTTCACTGAAAACCGACTCACAGAATGCTGTTTGTGTCAGGCATTCACAGCTGCTGACCTGTTCTGTTCTGCTGAAGCCACCCGGCCCAGCTAGGTAGGCTTCATTCCTTCCAGTCCTGCCCAGCGCACAAGCCCTGAACACCCCCAAGGGCAGAAGAAATCCAGGACAGCAACAGACTGGCCATTTGTGTAGGGGTATGATGGGCCCTGAAGGCACAAGTGCAAGCATGTCTGGTCCACCAGGCCTGCATAAGTGGTGTGAGAGCTTCAGTCATTTCTCGTCCAACAAACAGATTTAATTTAAGGCTGTGTGTCTGAGTCCTCCTGTTCCCTCCCTTCCGCAACCCTTGAGCCCGGATCTGAACTCAGAGGCTGGCCAGTTTCCCACCTGGGGTGGAGAGTTCACACCAAGGTGAAGCCCTTTGTTTCTCCAAAGACCTGCAGCTTCCCGAGAGACACCTGAGGCCAGCCACAGCCATCCCAGCCATGGAACCAGCACCCACTGAGCAGTGGGGCCGACACCCACTGAGCCGACACCTCCTGAGCAGACTCTCCAACATTGGGAGAAGGGTCTCTCCCCCAAACCTTAAATTGTCCGTCCCCCAATAAACCACAGACTTTGAACAGTCCATGTTGTCTTAGTCCATGTTTCTCTTGTCACTCTGTTTCTTTCCCCAGCTCTCGTTCCAGGGAACCCAGTAACCCGTTCGAATGTTAGTAACCTTGGGCGGTTACAGATCAGTGCCCGAACATCAGACCTGGAAATGGAGAGACCAACTGAGGGACGCTGTCTTGGGTGGAGCTCCACGGAAACGGAAAAAAGGTTATGTATCCAGCACGGTAGGCAACATAGAGTATTAATTTTAGCACTAAAAATGTCAGTTTTTAAAGGCTATTTTTGCAGGAGTGCAGAAGGGATACCGACTACTAGACTAAATCGGTGTTGGCCCAACGCTGAGATCAGCTAGAGTGTGACAGTGAATTGAGACGGGGAATTCTGTTAGGCAAATTGTCCGTGGTCTAGAACTGCATCAGGTGAGAGAAATAGGGCATAAAATAAATAAAATAAAATAAAAAGAGTAAACAACAACAACAAAAAAAAAAAGAAAAACAGATCTCAGAAACATGAGAGAGAATGAGAGAAGGAAAATGGATTTTAAAATGCTCCTAGGGACAAGTGAAGATATGAAGAGGTCCTATTTCCTTTATGGACCCTACTGGAGATACTGGAGTACTGCACAACAAACGCACTTCCCTCTCTATGTACTGTTTGTCTTTGGTGCACCAATTTGTCCACGTGTTGTTTGAATGACTGTTCTATGTTTCATGTTGAAAAGAAAAAATGGTAAAAACTTCATCTGCTGGTGGTCCATCTCTTAATGAAGTCGAAGTTTACACAGCGGAGGCTGATTTATGCTATGCCACATTTAGCTAAGAGCCAAACACAACTGGAGGGGGGGAAAAACCTGCCTTTAAAAGGCCAGCAGCATTTTAAGTAGGGTAAGTGAGCTGATGGTTATTTATCCTAGAAAAATCTACATAATTGTGATTATTGGGTCCAACGTGCCTTTTTCTCTTGAAATTACAGTTAGAAAAATGAAAAAATTTGTTTGGTTTAAATTTGTAAAATTTGTGTCGCCGCTTCATTTTTGTTTCTAATTGGTCTTAAAGGTATAAGTATGTTTTACATGTCTTTTGACTATAGAGTATGGGCTTACAAGTTATTGGGTATAAAAGTTAATTTAAAACTGGTAACTCAGGGATAGAGCCATCTTAAGCACCACGTGGCATGACCAACCCAAGAAAAACAGGCCTCTAAAGATACGTCCAGATTGGCGTAATGTTTTCTGTGGCTCTTATCCTAGAAATTAGTCTTATAAGACATAAGATTTAAAACAATGTTTTCTTAATGAGATATTATAAGTTACACTGAGAGCTGGCAGATAAATTTTATAGTGTGAAAGTAATGCGCTTGCCATTGATTTTAAAGAAAACAGATGCTTTAAAATTGGGTTCTGCTTTCCAAAGTTGTAGATATGTTCTAACATTACAAGAGAAAGTTAAGAATTACGTTTAAAAACTGCCAGTGTACCATGGACTGCAGTTTGAAGTCTGATTGAAGGCTCGCGATCCTTAATATATTTTATAAATTAGATGATTTCGAAAATGATAAAGCTTAATAACAGCTGTGGCCAATATAGATCTGTTGTTACTTTTTCACAAGTTTATTGGATACAGTGGTAGAAGTAAAATTTAACCCAAGATTAAAAAAGATTTCTCAGTGGAAATTTATTTGGTATCAAACAGGCTTTTTTAAAAACTGCTTCAAAAAGGCTACTAAAAACAGCTAGTAGAATTTTTTTCCGGGAACTCTCAAATTATAGATTCCTTTTTGTCTTTCCTTCAATACAAGAAGTTAAGATTTTAAATCTTTCAGTGTATATTATTCATAAAATTTTATTACAGGCCTTTGCTCTTAACAATGGGCTTTCAAATTGTTTAAGTAGTTGTTGCTAAAAAAAAATTCAAAGGTAATGTATCAATTATATTCTAAGTAAATTGACACTGAAAATTCAAATAAAGATAATTTGCTTATTCTAAATGATTTACAAAAGTTGTTAAGATATTAATTGGCCTTATCCTATATGTTAATTTCATCTTAAGCTTGCCACAGATGGATTCAAACCTCTGTTCTCAAGGCGGATGCAAATTAACTTGTTAGAGACAAATAACTTGGAGAAACCTACTGTAATCATTTGCCAATAGTTTATGTTATGTGTTCATTGCCATTCCTTGGCAAAGAGAACATTAATGCAGAATCACCTTTTTTCATCTCCAAGTAAAGTTTTATTTTGATAGTTGGTCTATTGCATGGCAAGCCTTTTAGGGAAAATTAATAATTGTTATCCAAAAGATAAGTTGTTAAAATTTGCTTCCATACATGCTTTTGTATTTCTATAGATTTATACATGCATCCTATACAGAATGCATCTACTGTGGGAGTAAAGCTCATGTAGTTGGATCACATGCTTATTCTTTTGAGTTTCCCCCTGCTTCAGCATAGATAATTAACTTGGGTGCTGTAGCAGCTATTTTTAAAATGTTAAAAATCAAGCTTTTAATTTGTATACTGATAGCATATATATATATGTATGTATATATATACATACATATATCATATCATATCATATATATATCATATATAATATATATCATATATATACATATATATATATATATCATGGCTTAAAATTGTCTCCTTTTTTAGATACTACAAATTCTTAAATTTTACAATTATTTATGCAAATACATTTCAAGTTAAGAAAAGATATATTCCTTTAAATGACTGTCCTCTAGACATTTAAAAACTTCTCCAGGATCTGGAGAGATGGCTCAGCCATAGAAACAATTGGCCTTATAATCATATTCTTTACATCATCAAAATAGTAATGGCTTGAGAATTATTTTATCTGTTTAACAGGAAAAGGAACTAAAAACGCTACATTTATTTTCTATGCTTACATAGTCATTGCCTACATTATTGTTTATTCTTGGTGTTCCAACTTAGATTAAAACAGATAATGGAACTGGATATTTATTACAGTCATCAATTATTTGAGATGTTTTTAACAACTTAATTCTTTATAATTCTCAAGGACTAGATATTGTGTAACGTTAAAACAATATATTCTAAATAAAACACAAAAAAGGGAGAAAATTGTATTCCTGTGCATATTATTTAAATTATGCATTTATATTTTTAAATTTGGATGCCAAAGAACTCCTTGCTGATTATCTATAGCATCCTGCCTCTGGACAGCAATGGGAAGGGGGAAGGTGCATTTGTGTTGGGAGAGCCAGGCAGTCATCAGAACCCTTAAGATGGATGGCCTTTTCTGTGATGTCCACCCATTTGGTATTGTTAGGGTTCTGTCTAAGCTCCACCACAGCCAGGTATGCCCCTTCCCACAGTTTACCTAGCCCACTATAAAAGGGACTGCTCAGACCCTCCTCTCTCTTTTATTCCTCCTGCTCTTGCTCTCTTGCTCCTCTCAGCCTCTCTACCCCTCTTAGGCTCTCCTCCCCTCCCCCCCTCCACGTGGTCATGGCCGGCCTCTACTTCTCTACCCTCTACTCTCTCTGCCTTTCTCTGCCTCCACTACTCCATTAACTCCCATCCTCTGCCCTAAATATACTCTACTCTATAGCATGTCTGTGTGTGTCTGGTCCCTCGGGGGAAGGGATGCCTCAGCATGGGCCCTCTGGGGCACCCCCTTCCCCCACACGGCCAAATACCAGCTTCTCTCTAAACCTCCAGGAGGATCATAAGGGCACAGTATGACGATCATCAGGTATGGGTGGCAGATGGAGCATGGCACCTAGGCAACGCCACCAGGCCACCCTCACTCTGGCAGCCAGCATGTTTTTCTGTAGTATTCTGTGATTATGAATTCCAGAAGATTAAGATAAGGAGATCTCTGAGTTCAAGGTCATCTGGGATTAAAGGCATGGTGGCACACGCCTTTTATCTGGGCCACACCCTCTGCTGGAGACCTATATAAGGACATTGGAAGAAGGAAGATTTACTCTGGCTTTTCCTGGCCTGCCTCATGTGACTGAGCAACTCCTAGATCCTCGGACTTCCATCCACAGCTGCCTCGTGGGACTGAGCAACTGCTAGATCCTTGGACTTCCATCCACAGCTACTGCTGACTATTGTTGGGGAGTTGAACTACAAGCTGTAAGTCATCGCCAAATTTCCTAACTATATAGAGACTACCCAAACGTTCTGTGGGGACATAGAGAGAGCCCTGACTAATACACATCCTAAAAGCACGTTGATACCCTGTTCAGATTTTCCATCTCAGGACACTTGCAGTGTGAGTGCAGCAAAGGGCATGATTGGCACACACACCAGAGTTGACTGCTTCCTTCCTGCTGACTCCAGCGGCATGTTTCCCAGGAGCTTCACTTATATTTCTGCACTAATAGGGCCATGCTATTCTTGGTGGGCAGATCCAACAGGTGCAGAAGAGAGCGCAGTGAGAATAGTTCCCCTCCAACACAGATGTTCGGATTGTGTGAAAACATCCACAAGCTGGCAACATTTCCCTGAAAACCTACTTCTGTGGAGGAGGAAAAGTGCTCATCTCTGGTCTGTATCCTCTGCAAGAACAAGTGCTCTAGCCCTTCTTCTTATGGTACACGCTGTGCACACTATGACAGATGTGGTGTCAGTACACGGAGATGACTTTCATCTGTTTGTCCAGCCAGCCCAGCACCCTGGCAACTCACGCTTCATGACCAAGTAATTATCTTTCTGTCATTTGTGAGCTGTAAAACTCGCCCGCTAACATGCCCGCCACCTACTGCCTGTGACTTCACCTCTGGATATGCAACATGACTGTTTACACAGCAGAGAGAGTGGTGAGTAGAGTCTCTGTGGGTGTCACTGCAAGCAGGGAAATGCTCGGCAAAGAGGTGAGAATAAAAACTCCATTGAGATCAACTTTTTCAGAGAGAATCAAACTTCAGGGGGTCTGAGGCCAGGTGGTTGCTGCCAGCAATATTAACATGGTATTAGTAGGAAAAGTTTCCTGGTGTACCAGTCTCCAGTGCTCAAGGAAGCATAATTACACTGAAACGCCACCCAGGCCACGCGTCATTTCTTCCAACAAGATGGGTTCTGAGGATAGGCTACCTGTGCTAGCTTTAGGGCCTCAGGAAGTATTCGGCCTGGTCTGACCCACACAGATAGCTTAGAGGTCATTTATGCCATTATATATCTCCTGTCCCGGTTCTGGCAGCATGGCTGAGCCTGTGCTGTACAGATAGCAAAAGGTTCATTTAGAACACTCGGTATCTCCAGGCCTGGTTGTGGGAGCTTTGGGAATCCCCTGGCTGTACAGATAACAAAAGGGTCATTTAGACAACTAGGTACCACCATTCCTGGTTATGGGAGATGTGGAGGCCCAACACATAACACAGATGACCAGGCTACTTTATCACATCCAGTTGCCAGCTTTCTGGATCCAAGACAGGTTTGTTTTTTTGCATGTTGTTGTTTTGGGTTTTTTTTTTTTTTTTGGTTGTTTTTGTTTTTATTTCTTTACATCTTTTCCATTGAAACGATAACCCTGCTTCCTTAATATTGCTGTTTTCCCTGGAAATATGAGGGTAAAGTACCTTGCTGCAGCCAGCAGAGTGGGACACTGTGACAGGAGTTGCGTTGTACCCAGGGAGGCAGACACACATCTACACATTTAGATTCTGCACAATGTAAAAGTAAGGGTCACAGAATATGTTCCATATGTATCATCAGTGCGGACAGGGAACAACAAACAACAACAACAACATCTGAGCCCAAACTCCTAAGAAACAAATATGCACATGGGACCTTGGAGACGTGGCTCAGCAGGTAAAATGCTTGCTGAACAACCATGAGACTCTGAGTACCGATCCACAGAAAGCCTTTTAAACACCTCAGCACAGGGGCTTTAGACACGGGTCAGTAGTTAAGAGCACTTGGTGCTCTTGTAGAACACCGGAGTTCAAATCACGGTACCCATCAGTTGGCCCACAATAACTCGACCTCAGGGGTCTGACACCCCTGTGGGCATCAGAATGCATGATCACATACACATCCATATAAACAAAATAACTAAAATAAAATTTAAAGAAAAATCTCAGAGCAGCAGTGAGTTTGTGTAACATCAGAACTAAGAGGCAGAGACAGGTTCATCCTGGAAACCAAAGATCTAACAGCCTAGCCCAGTTGATGAGCACCACATTGAGAGAGAGAGAGAGAGAGAGAGAGAGAGAGAGAGAGAGAGAGAGAGAGAGAGAGACCCTGTTTCATAAAATAAACCAGATATCAGAAGTATCTCTGGCCCCTACATGTGAAGGTCCATTTGTGCAAACACACACACACACACACACAGAGTGGCTGCACAATGAAGCCATATATATATGCACCACAAACAAAAAGGAATAATTACACACACGCGCATACACACGCACACACACACACACACACACACACACACACACACTGAGAGGAAGAGAGAGAGAGAGAGAGAGAGAGAGAGAGAGGGAGAGAGAAAATAGAATTCAACAGGGGGAAACACAACTTTGGAAAGCAGACATGTATGGTATGGACAGGCAGTATATTTCAATTAGGACACATTCAAAGCTGGAAATAAAACTAAATTATTTTATCATCATCATCACCAATAATAATAATAAAGAAATACTACTAAAGGCCCACAAGTAGTTTGCACAAAGGGGAAAAGTTCTTCTAGACAATGTAAATTTTAGACAGTAAAATGATCCCAGGAGGGAAGCCCTCATTCACTCTGGAGGAATGAAATTCCACTTGGACAAAATGGGAGAGGCCGAACACAGCCTGGTATCAGGTTGAACACAGTCTGTTATCAATGCTTCTACACAGGAGGGCACAATGAGACAAATAGCCTGGACTACACCTGGCCCCATACAGGAATGCAGGTGATAGCACATCTCCACATGGCATGGGGACCCTTTCTGTCTGAGAAGGGGTGAAACGTCAGGAACGTCAGAAAGAGAATGCAATGACACATCCAAACAAGTCTGAAACGATTTCATGTTTATTAAATCAAATGTTCCCAACTAAAGATTTCCCAGGGTATACATACAGGAAATCACAGGACACGAGCTTTAACTGTACAGGAGACCTCATGTAACCCTGATAATCACATACTACATGCTCGATAAATTTCAAAAAACAAAGATTCTCAGTTACTCCTATCCATACAAGTAAGGAAATGAATGATCCATGGCGAATTAAGCCCTATTCATGTTCATAATCACCTCTTAGTGTGACAGATACAGTTAATTGAAAGACTTGTGAATGTTGTGTGCAATTGGCATTTCCACAGAATCAAGTCACATTACTCACATCCTTCTTACTTGGGAAGTTTTCTGAATTCTACTAGTTTAACTATTTCTGAGGCACAGTCTTTTTAAGAGCACACTGCCTTTGGAAGCTTAAGGTTAGTTCCATAGGCTCCATCACTGGACACACTTAAGGGCAGAATGGAAAAGAAAGACTGCATCTTCTTGAATTGTTTATCTGGACAGGACAAGGACGGCCCACTTGTGTGCCTTCTAATATGGGGAAATGATGCTCAGGTATGATAATCCACTATATCAACACCAATGTGCGCTAACCCTTAATGACGATGCTACCAAGGAAAGCCTGCCATTTCTACCCGAGGGATGGAGCTTCCTAGAGACATATTTGCACTGCTGTCACACAAATCCTTGGGTTTTAACAGAAGGGGCATCTTCAGGAACAGGAGGAGGACCCGAGAAGTTCTAGTTGCCAAAGCTGCAAACATCACCACAAGCAGCTTCACCCGGCTTATTTCTGCTCCCCTCATATCGGCTTTTCTGCTCCAAAGTATTATGAGAACAACATATCCAGGAGAGACTGTGGAGCAGCAGCAGTCTCTTGCCCGCTCTGTTAAGCAAAGAAAACATTGAATGGGTGTAAAATAAATAGCACTCAGGGGTGGGCTTGTCCCCATTTTCTATGTGAAAGGTTCGGTACCTACATGCAGCATCAGAAGTTTTCTTTCCAAGGTGGCTATGAGACATCTCAGCTCTTCAGCAATGGAATTTCCCCGAGATTCCCTCAGCACCTGGAATTTCTGAAGTGAAATGACATGTGCGGAAATCAGCCCTGGTCATCTCGCCTTACAAATGGGAACGTCAACATTTAAAAGGGAGCAAATGTAACAAAAAAGACATGGTTTAATTGCTCCAAAAGCAGCACACATACCCTGTACAACATGATGATCAAAACATCCACCAAAGTGCACAGGCATTGCCACTCCTCAAGCCACTGCTAAAGGTTCAAATCCTGAGGGATTAGCTATAGGGGTGTCCCAGGGAAAGGGTGCTTGCCTACCATGTCTGAGAGTCTGGGATACCTCTCCCTGCACAGCAAAATGAAAGCCAATGAAGCCAGATGAAAACAGAGAACATGAAGCAGGAGCCCATTCATTGCCACTCACCCACTTCTTTGCAAGATGGTATAGCTTGTCCTGTACTATGACCACTGTGCATCAGGAACCTAAACGTCAAGGTTTCCACCCCCCAACACACACTAAACGTCAAGGTTTCCACCCCTACATTCCCTGTAGCACTGAGTGAAATAGCACACACTATATCTAAACAGTTTTGCTAAATATTGTGGAGGGATTATGAACCTTTGCAGGACCTCTTCCATAGTCTTATTCAATGACCACAGAAACTGGAACAACACAGAGATCTTAATGTTGGAATGGGACCCTGGGTATTTAAAAAAAAATGCTATTTTAGTAGGAAAAGACATTGGCACCTGGCCCCTCTGTTTCTCTCTCTCACTCCTGCTCCCACTGTGTGTGTATGTGTGTGTGTGTGTGTGTGTGTGTGTGTGTGTGTGCCTGTGGTTGGGGTGGCGGTTTGTTGTAGGAGAGAGTCATAAGAAAGCAAAGATGGATTCCATCAACTCCGTTGGTTTGGGTCATGTGAATTACTCTGGATGAACAAAACATTAACAACAACTTGAACAAGCCAATTCACATTTTGTGTCTGAAGCAAAAGTAGAACTTCCAGTAAATAATTGTTTTGTAGAGAGCTACAAGCCTGAAGACAGCATAGTTCAATCAATGAGCCTAGCAAGAACTTACAAAGTCTATCATGGAGGATGACTCTCAATTCACAATCTCTCCATCTTCCACTTACACTTTCTCACTGAGTGCTACACCGGGAGCTGCCTTACGGTTCTAATCGGCCCATATGAAGCCATGTTTCTGTCCTACAATGGTAGGAGCTGTAAATGGACTGAGTAAGTATTGTAAGTACAAATATTCTTGTCACTAGTCTGCTTCAAAACGGATCACGAGGGTCTGGGAAGACAGCTGCAGTGTGTAAAGTATTTCTGGGTGGGGCAAGAATGCAGAGGTAGGCAAGGAGCTTGCTCCATAAGCATAAAAAGCCAACCTTAGCTCTTCAGCACAAATACTAAAAGTCAGGAATGGCAACACATCGACCTGGGGCAGCAAAGGACCCGCTGGACAGGCAGCCTAGCCTTATTGGAGAGTTCCAGGTCCAGTGAGTCATCCTGTTTCAAAAGGTTGTGATTGGAGTCCCGCACAGTGGTGCATGCCTTTAATCCCAGCACTCAGGAAGCAGAGGCAGGCAGGCGGATCTCTGTGAGTTTCAGTCCAGACTGGTCTACATAGTGAGTTCCAGGACAGCCAGAGATACACAGCGTGACCCTGTCTCAAAATTAAAACCGAGCAAACACAAAGCTAAAGGAAAAACAGATATGATGAAGAGTGTCTCTAAGAGTCGCCTTCGGACCTCTACAGACCGTGCACAGACAAATACACGCGTGTGCCCGTGTGCACATACAAACCCAATGGAAAAATGCGTTGTGAGTCAAGATGGGATGATCTGAAGAGCATTAATGCCCTGTACAATATGAACATCTCCAGACCAAATTACCAAGGCAGCAAGTCCTGCTTCGAATTGATTCCCCTAACCTTATGAGTGAACCCTAAAATTGAAAACTGACTTTCTACTTAGGTTTACGTGGAGCATGAGGAGAAGGCTGCAAGGTGTTTGCAGGTAACTTTCCTAAGCTGCTATCCAAAGCACAGAAAGAATACCAGGATATTCAATGTCCCCTTGTATAGGTTCTTTGAAAAGTGATCAACGGACCTCCAAGTATTCTTCACACAGTGATTTCAATTCCTCCATTCTGTTCTTCTGAAGAGTGAGAGATTCATGAATAAACTTCTGTTGCTCCAAAAACATATTCTGCAAATAAAGACAGAATAAGATGTAAGAACAAGCCAGGGGAAAACCCAGAAAGCTTACAGAAATGCAATTCTGTATTGCATTTATGCAAAACAGATGGAGTGAGATGCATGTACAAATTTTTCTATTAAAACAGTGACCACATTTACAAAACCAACCTACTAGTATAAAAGCAACCTTCAATACGTGAAGCTCATTTATGTAATGGGAAGTGTTCCTATTTAACAGTACTTAAACCTTTGCTATTAGTTCCTGAAGGCTTGAAAACCCACTTACTAGGGGCCCCCAAACCTGCTGGACTCTCTGTACTTTTACAACCTACCTTGAGTTGTCTCCAACATTTGTCACTCCCCCACATAGGGCCCCACTCCATTTTGTCATGTCCAGTAAGAGTAGAGCATACAGTGACATGGTAACAAGGTTATATTTTATAAAGCTGACTTGAGATACTGCCCTTATAGCAACATAAGGATACACATGTAAAAGAGACTTTTGAGAAAATTCTTTGAGATACGGACTTTTTCTCTCCTTCCACTCCCAAGAAACTGAGGCACAGAGGTAAATTATTTTTCTGAGTTAGCATAAATAGCAAGAAACTGGACCGTGTATTCCTTCCCATTGGTGGGATCAAAGAGTCCCTGCTCCTGGCCTGAGCTGGGCTGGACAGCATCTCCACATCCCTCAGTATCCCCCCCCCCTTCTGCTTCCCCACCTTTGGAAGTCAGAATCTCCAGTGGGCAGCTCCTTCCTCCACCACGGGGAGAGAGAGTCCCCAGAGACTGCACTGAGTCCAGTAACTGTCCCCCAAACCCCATTCTCATCTCCAGGTAAAAGATGACTCAGTCGCCATCACAGGTCCATCACTGCATGGGACCCTTTCCCTCTTCTCCTCTGGGACAGGGCCAGTCTGAACTCTGACCACTGACAGCTGCTAAGGCTCTGCCTGCTGTGCCAAGGCCAAGTGAACTGCTCTCACTCTGCATCCCTGACCCCTGCCTCAGAAGGTTACTTGGGGCCCTCCTACTCTTTGGCATCTGCACTGCGAGGATCCTGCAGGGTCCCCTCTCGGGGTACAATCCCATACCTTCTCCTGCACTCTGCAGACAGTACCTGCTCGCCAACCCTCCCCCCCCATCCCACACATGTACACACACCTGTACCAGGCTGGCTCCTAAGCCATCATTACCCTTCTCATCTCTCCACAGAAAAAGAAACAAGCCAGGAGGATGGCCAGTCTTTCCTCACCACATCATTCACTCTCCTTTTCCCCCTGAGCTCCTGCCCTGTCCCTTCGCTTCAGACCTGCTGCAGGAAGCCTCTGTTGCTGACAAAATGGATTACTTTAAAGCTAAGCCTGGTACTCACAGAGAGTTTTTCTGCATGCTTCTTGACTTGGTTTGCATCCGTGGTTAACTTCCTGTTCAATTTTGCAACCTGATGAGAATACTCTTGATACAGTTTCTGCCTGTAAAAGACAACAGTGAGCACTGGGATATTCCTTCTCGATAGGAAGAAAGCGCCTTCAAACAAAGCATGACTGACTCGCCCTCACTAAAGCTACAGGTCGAGGACTGGGCAAGGGCATCTCAAATGTCCTGCCAGCGAAATGGAAAATGAGGTGGATCATTTCCTATCACAGTAATGGTATCTGTTCTACCTTGTCCGAGATAGGAGTCCCTTCACAGCTCTTAGTGCTAGAAATCTCAGGAAGAAGAACCATGGTTTTACTAACGTTCCGCAGGTATCTGTCTCTCTGACGAGCACAACCTCTGCTTTATTTTCTCCTCGTGAAGGTAGTTCCTATGAGGATGCACACCCAGGGCAATCGGAGAATTCTGGGGAAGCCTACCCACTCTTCATCACTGTACCAGTGAGGATTTTGCTACACCTGCATGGTGAACTCTGCTCCTGAAACCTGTACAACGTTGGAGGCTAGCGATTTTCATCTCATTTCACACTGAACAGATGAAGGACTGCAGGAAGAATGTTTTGAGGATTTCAAGCTCAATGCACCCAGCACTTTCACGCAATGCACACCACCTTCCTCACTGTGGCACTGATTCAATTGCCCCGTGTCAAAACATTTTAATTGATCCTTAGGACACGCAGTTGACTTGAGTTGCCATGAGAGGCTATAAGACAAAACAGTCTGTTCTACAGAGAAACCAAGGCAAACAGACTTGCCAACAAAGCTTCTAGCCAGTGGGGGCCACTTGCTATTTCCCCTTCATCGTGCTGAACAACCAAAGGTCACCAGCTCTGGGATCAAGTGACCAGAAGCCACAACCCTACCTTAGTTCCCACTGGGTTTTCAGAACATCCTTAACTTTGACCTCCACGGCTCGGAAAGATGAGGTCATGATCCTTGAGAATCTTTCTCTGGTTTCCTGAAGAACGTCCTTAACTGGCTCTGTAAGGGAAAGAGATCTTGTAAGCATTACCGTGGTGGTCCCTCAACACTACTGGAAGGACACTTGTTATCAATAGATGGAAATGCTCTGTCGATGCAAAGGTTATTTGCCTCCTTTCTTTCAGTCAAGAATTTCAGTGGCTCTGACCTTAACGTGAAACTGGGTAGCTGGACTTCAGTTTTTAGGTATTACACACAAAAGATAACAGAGGGGACTTAACAAAACTTACAAAAGGGGTATCAATTCACTGTGTAATTTCTTTACTAGATGTCATTTATAAAGTATGAATTCAATCACTGTACAAAATGTGATCCAGTTCAATGACACGCTGGGAGGGACTGTTGGACTGCTTGATGCAAAACGCAAATGTTGTTTGTCCATTTACAAAAACCTCCAAAGGCTCAGAGATCACTGCACAGCAAGATGAAAAATATGGTTATTTTGTAGCCATTGAGGTTATTTGACAATTTTGATAAGGTAGACATCCTGAACAATTTAAAGGGAAAACTGACTCATGGAAAAGTCTGTGGTACTGGGAATGGAACCCAGAGGCTGGAACAATAAGACGCAAGTGACCTCCACCCACCTACATCCCCCTATCCTGAGCCCTGAATAGTTTCTAGATGTAACTCTCCATCAGAAAATCCAGCAGACCTCCGAGCCGGTTCTCAGTTTGCAAGTTTTGTTCAACAGTTCATGTGACTAACCACTGACAGCAATTTAAAGCAGGACTCTGCTGATCATACTATAGTCACAGGCTAACAGTACTGACTTCAGCCCTCCACTTCATGTGCTATCTTTCTGCACGGGAAATTGTGGGCAGCAATTTAACAAGGACTGACCCCCTCAATGAGCACACACCCACCACCACCACCACCAGACCTCCCCCACACCAGAAAGAAAGAAGAATGGGACTAGAATAAAAATGAGAGAAGTAAAAAGTGGTATTAAAAGCAGATGTATCACCTGTATGAATCAAAAACTGGGGAAGGATACTTTCATGCAATTTTTAAATATCTCACCGTGAGTAGGTAGGCACAGTCACACAGCAGGGCCCATGGACAATTAATGTGAAGTAGAGACTTGGTGAGCTAATTAATACTATTTTGACACTGAGTGTTTGAGAACAAGTGACAACCCCTTGCCTTGCACTTCTTTGGCTCAAACAATTTTCTCCAATTCCAAATGTCTCCCAGAACATACCTTCTGGTTCTTGGTACAAATCCTGGTTTTCCATACTGCAAAGAAATCACAAAACCTCTTTATTTCAATGTATATAAAAGGCCAAATTTGTTGTGTGATCAGAGGAAGTGGAATGTGCCACACACAGCCTCTATACAGCTCACGATTCAAGAGCACACACTACCTCTTCTGGATTTTTCTGTGTGCAAGAGAAATGCACGTGTGTCCGTGTGCCGCCATCAGAGGTAGAAGTGTGTGTGTGGGGTGGTCCCCCTTTACCAATCTCCACCCTATTCCTGTCAGACAAGTTCTGCGACAGGTCTTGTAGTTTGCTGGTGGCATGAGATTTTCATTCTGTACCACACTGAACATCTGATGGACTGCAGGATGAATGGGTTGGTGCCTTTAAGCACAATGCACCCGGCACATTCCTGTGATTCACACACCTTACCCACGAGTGCATTTGTTTGTTTGTTTGTTTGTTGATATAATCAGTTTATTTTTGTTAGGCTGGCATCCAGAAAGAACTTCTCTGTCACACCTGAGCCCTCAGTTCTGGGCTTCAAAGGTGTTAAGTGGCCATGCGTGGCTTTTTCTGTGGGGGCTGAGGATATGACCTCAGATTCCTGTGTTCGTACATTGAGCACCCTTTCACTGAGCCATTTTTTCCGCAACCTGATATTTCTAAATGTGTTGTATGAGTGGATTTAAAAAAAACAATGAAACGTGGTCACCTGGCCTGTTGCCTCTCTGTTCCTGAGGAAACAGTGTCCTCCCTACATGCATCAAGGACTTCTTCGTTGTCTGTATCAAATACAAAGAGGATAAATATTTTTGAGACAAAGTGTGCTGCTCCCATCATCTCCCATTGACAACAGATTCGCTGTGGGGTCTTTAGAGGCCAGATCCAACAATGGTAACTTATACTATTCAAAAAAGTCATGTACACACACACACACACACACACACACACACACACACACACACACACACACACAGTGTGAGTGAGGATGAGAGAGGGTGGGCACACAGAAAGAATGCACAAACATACACCTATACAGAGTGAGAGAGAGTGAGGGAGAGAGAGAATATCACACAGAAGTACAGACACAAACACAGACACACACGCCTCTCATTAGGCTTTAGTGATTCTTGGACCTGCTGTTGCAGGCCCCTGCACACGCCTTCCCCATGTGACCCATGCGCCCCCAGAGAGGCATATTGCATGTTGCCTGGAATGAACTATCTTATGAGCCTTGCAGGTTTCTGGTAGGGTGGGAATTTCAGGGCGGGGGGGGAAGGTAAAGCCACCAACAAGCATGACCAACCGTTAACAGTATCTGAAGCCTCCCACTATTCCAAGAGAGAAAATGTCCATGCACCAAATGTCCACTCAGTGTTCCACCTGCCAAGGGATTTTAGGATGTCTCCTGGGGGTGGACACTGCCCTCTAGCAGCCCCTCTGCTTTGTTTGCTTGTGGGTCTTTTTCATGAGGTCCTTTTAGTTATTGGTGTCGTTGTTGTTGTTTTCTGCTTCTTACCTGCATCGATTGCACCTGGGTTCTGGCTGTCATCTGGGGAGAGGTTTGGATCCATCCTTGGGTGCCTACCAGCACTGTCAGTGGCCTTCCTTTCTCTGCTTGACATGCCTAGAAACTTCTTGGGTTATATAGGAATCCTGGAAGTAGAGATACCAGGGAGAATTGCAAAATGGAAATGGGAACAGGACACCAGGGGATGTGTGGCTGGGAGTCGTGGTACTCGTGCTGGAGCAAAAGGAGGGCAAGGGCATGCCACCAATGTCCTGACCTGCCCCCATTTCTCTATCTGGACTTGGAGCTCCCAGACGCACTACCTCTCAAGATCAGTACCCTCTGCTGCTTTCCCAGTGCCCCCCCTACTCCCCACCCCTATAATAAGGGGCACCTAAGGCTGACGTCTGGTTGGGAAGTCCAACTCACCGAGGTCCTACTCAGTCAGTGAGGCCATGTCTCACAGCTCACCTGCTGTCCCATTTAGGCCTCCCAATCCGTGCAGCCCCATGACCGCTCCCTAGCCCTGCCCTCTGGGGCCTTGTGCGGTCTCCTTTGGAAAGTGAAGGTCCTGGTATGGCCCCACTGGTTTGCCTTGGACCTGCCTCTTTGTGATCCCACTGCCCTACCACATGAGCTAAGGCTCCTCTCTGAACCCTGTCCCAACTGGAGAGACTCTTAACAGAGTTCCCCAAGAGCCAATCATCCACCCCGGGTGCTCTTCTGCCCTTGGAGCCTCCTTCTTCTCAGAGGGTGGTTGGTCATACCTATGTAGGCACCACATCCCAGTGCACATCTCTCTGGCTGGCTGGGAAGGTGTGTACACCCAAGGTTAAGTGCCATCGACTACTACTGGTGGGATCTGGGTGGAGATATTGCCCTCTGTTGAAGGGGACCAGACCTGGCCCATCCCCTTCATGAAGACAGGCATTTGCGATGAGGGAGGCGAGGCCCATGGATGCCAAGAAGAAGGGCCCAGATGTCCACTGAGGGCCCACAGAGCACATGTGGAAGGTCACTGCTTCCTTTTCTCCACCTTACTCTCACAGCCATCTCTCTTCAAACCTGCGACCCTCCTGAACCCCTTTTCATCCACTGCCCTCACTGCTCTATTTTACTAGCAGGAGCGAAGTCTTCCAAATTTCTCATCACAGACGGTCCCTTCTGCCCCAAGGTCCCACTTTGCTCCCCAAAGGGCCCGAGGCCCCAGGCTGACTGTGCTTTCTTGCCATCAGAGGCTCAAGACTGACTCTCTTAATACCCTGTCAATCACCCAGGTGACCCCCACTTCAGCACATTCCTCTGAGAGGCCCCACGTTCTGGAATGGGTCTCTGATTAGGGGGAACACTACTCTGCAGGCATGCCTGAGGCTGCCTACAGGTCTTCCCAAAGGTGTGAGGCTTGCCTATCATCAGTCATCCATTCCCAGCTAGGGCCCTGTTGTTATGCATGTGTTTGTGCAAAGTGCCCAGCGGGTTCCCCGTTCAACTTCAGACTAACTATCCTGTCCAGATAGTGCTTATGGAAGCGTCACAGGAGGATCCAGGCGTCCGGTCGGGAGTCAAAGAAAACAAAACGACCAAAACCAAAAAACCAAAAATAACTGCACCAACAACAAACACCAAACAGAACCCAAGAACATCGAAAAACGACCCAAAACTGTGAGAGATGTGTAAAGGTGCCCACAGCCTCTCGCAGGCAGCCCACGGACCGCCCCATCCACCGCTCTATGGTCCTGCTGCCCCCGTCTCCCCACTTCTCATTCTAGGCTCTGGCGCCTCTTACAGCCCCGAGTAAAGTAAAAGAAAGCTCCGGAAGTCCCCTCACAGGCTCTCCGGGACCCTCACGTTCCAGAATCCCACCGTCCCACGGCGACGACGATGACGACCAGGGCTTCAGTCTCTCCTTGGGCCTCTGCACCACCCGTGGGGGCCCACCATGGGACGTCCCCCTGCAAAAGTCCTCACCCTCCTAGGCCCCTCGTCTCCGCAAGGCAGCCTCCTTCCACTCAGAGGCTCATCAGGCTTCGTCTGGCCCACGTCCAGACATAATGCGCTCTGATTGGCTGGGATACCACTGGCAATGCGCAGTGGGTACCAGAACTCTGCGCATGCGTCAAGGGGCCCAGCATGCCTCATCCACTCACACTTGCCTTCCCGGTGAGGGATGGCCCATGGCCTCATTTCATTGGCCCACAGCCGCAGCCCGAGTTGCCCATCTCTGTATGTTCTTATCGCTGATTGGCTGTAACGGAAAGGAGCCTGAATGTGTGTCAGAGAGAGGTCCATTGGGTCCTGGGAGGCGATAGACTACGTAGGCGCCAAGACGAGGAGATCATGATACGCATGCTCCAACAGGGCTCAGGCGATTCTCCAGGGACAGGACAACCTATTGGTCACAACTGTTTGCTAGGGTGTGGCAGTTGCGCATGGCATGCCCGAAGGATCTTTTCTCTCCAGTTGGCGCTCCTGTTGCGGCATGACCTTGGTTTTATCTCAGAGGCGTCCAGTGTTCAGTCTGGCCCTAGACAGTACACAGGGGGCAGATGTGGGCTAAAATCAGCCCCTACCTAGACCACGGTGTCGGACTCCAACATCCCAGACCCTCCCTTTCTCGAACTTCTTCTCTGATCCTGCAGGGGCTCTTAGTCCGGTCTGCCTCTAAAGCCAGAATCAGGCACTTTACATCCCAGGCCCTCTTGGGCAGTTCTCCTTGTGATCCCCACCGTC